>JAIGNY010001587.1:797500-872500 GCA_020152595.1 Chiridota heheva | reverse complement strand
TCAATTCTTGTAATTGTAATGTGCTTAAATTTGCCATACTACTTCTTTTTATTCCGTTCAATAAAATGTTGTAATTTGTCGCCCTTTCCTTTAAATACTGATCATCGAATCAAACTCAGCCATAAGAATGATTTTTGTAGATGAAGTCAAAGCTTTTGTGTATTTCAGTTCTATTTGTAAGCTACCTTCCCGTGCTCTATTTTAATTACCTTGCCAATGCGCTTGATCAGGAGTGAGGTCAAAGGCATAAATGTTATTACCCCCTCCTATGGATTCTAGCCCGACGCCTTCGGCACCATCTTATAAACCTAAGACATATCTTAGACGTTTATAGGTCTCGTGCTTTCCAGCCCCTGTTGTAAAGTTCATAATCCATTTTTCTGTAGGAAACTGAGTTGCTCCTGCCGTGATCTGTAAACTTTCTAGAGCGGCTTCAATGGAGGAAAAGGGGCTTTTCTTAAAGGTCCCATTGTGAGCTTTATCATCCACGTGTGCAATATATATAAACGCTTTGGGATTTCAGAAAACAAATTGGCTTAAAAGGTACAACTTTTACACCCCCTACTGACATGACTGATGTATATGTTTGAATCTTACATCTTTGGAACGGTATCGTTGTAGGCCTTTGAACCCATAACCTATCGATATGGACCTGGGCCTCCTGGCTGATGGTTACTTTCCGCACAAAAAGTTTAGCTTTCCGTACCTTCAAATAATAAGTGTTACCTTCTACCGCCGCTCTTCCCGCCATAATATTAAATTTTGGGCGAGTGGATTTAAGGATGATTTTTATTTGTACCCCATCAGGAATGAAATGAGCGGCCTTGAAAATGTCCGGTTTCAATGGTCCCATGTAATCGTAAAGTCTCTCCTCTTTTGTGTCTTCATGGAGAGCTTCCATTTCTGCTGGAATACATTTGTTTGCGGAATGCACCACCTTTGCATGATCCTTCTTTGTCCACATCCCTTCGCGAGGGAACGTTGATGCTGTGGTTGGCGCATAAACACTAGTATCTAAATTGCTCAAGTCTGTCTGATACGACCCCACCGTTTTTGCCGTGGTTGTCGTCCAGTTGCTGTCGTAGGACAACAACGTTCCAAATAGACTTTGTACGGGTACATTTGCATTGGACTATGGACTTTTACGCCATTGAAAATCACTTCCACGGATGACCATAAGGTGTGAAAGATAGCATTTATTGGCACAACCCTATCAGTAGCAGTTTGTTTGAAACTTTCCCCTTTTATCTTCTCCAAACTCAGCAGTAAACGGGTATTGTACAAGTGTAAATACACCCCTGGGGGTTGTGCATAAATCACAAATCTTAAAGAACCCCGGGGCTGTAGTCCCCTATGAGGTAGGAAAATGTCTACTACTGTTTGAACAATTGATGTTTGCTCAGGTGGAGGTGAAGTAAAACAATCTAGCGCATAATTATCTGATTTCAGATTCAAAGCCTCTAACGTCTTGCGTTTCTTGAACATGGGTTCAAGCTGCTCATCAAATCATTTTCCATAATTATATTTCAAAATTAGGTTTTCAACAAATATTAATAACGGTTGGTTTCCAAAATGATGTTTGTTTTGATCTCTTGTTTAAGTATTTATAGGTTTGTTAATGAAAGTTCGGTTCTGATTGATTCTCAGAATTTCATCATATTCACAGTATGCCATGACTGTGACTGCTTCTGGCAGACTTTCTGCAAACTTCATGGACAATTTCAGTATACCTTATTTTTTCATATTGGATCATTTTCCTGCCAATCTGTCCACAGTTAAATCAAAAACAAACACCGTATGCCATCCCCTCCACAAATCTGGGGAAGATTGATACTGTCATCACTGTTTAATACCTCTGCCGCATCCAACAACTTGGTGTAAGCTTCCATGTACACGGTACTTTCTCCTGTGTCAAATTGTAATTGAATGGCTTCACTCGGATACTTGTCTTTCCCTGCAAAAAGTTGAAGTTTTTTTATCTATAATGATAACAGTACAGGGGGTCCCTTTCCTTGTCTTCGGTGAAAGCTGCTTTATTCACCAAAAACACAAACACTCAATTGGGGGAATGCACTTCATCACATGCTGTACATCCAAGGTGCGCAACCCTGATTGTACAACATTGTTATAAATCTTAGTTCTTTTGAAAGGAATTACTGCGAAATGAGTGGCCCACTGCCGCTCAATTTCCAATCGTTGTGCTGATACCAATTCCGTTCTTTCAAATTTTAGCATCGCCCGTTTTATTGCAATACCAAAATCCTTTATTTTGGTGTCGTCATCTCCCGCCAACATATAGAAACCTGCTTTGCTTCTGAATATTTTGATGTCCATATTGATCTAATTAAATAAATACATGGGTGACTTGAACAGATCGCAAGACAAGGGTCTATGAATTCAAACGTTTTTGCTGTTTCCCCTGTGGCATTTTGAATAAGTGAATTCCTTTCTTTCCAACCGGTCAAAAATGCACTAATAGCAAAATAATTCCGGGGCGTGGTACCGGCCAACGTCTTATTATCAAACCACCCGCGGGCCTTCAAAAATGTCCCTTTTGCTTCACTGTTGTACAATAGTAAAGTTTCAATATAGGCATTGTGTGGATATGTGACTGACTGGTCACACACATCCACTCCCCCAACCTCACTTTGACATCCCCAAACAAAGATGACATCAGATTATTTGTTGTTGACAATTTATTAGCTGATGCTAGGGCTGTGGTCCCATCCAAAGTTTCACTTCACATTCCAGTAGGAGCTGTATTTAGTTTAGATCCAAGTATGTACTTGTCTCCCCTGTAATGTTAAATTCTAAATGACCAAAATCGGTAAGATCCCGTGTAGGATGTAAGCGGATCTCAAATTTGTCTGTAATAGAGTTTTGGCTTGAAGGCATGTGAAAATAATTTAATTCTGATCTATCCATTAGCAGTGATTGAACCATCTTGTTACCTTGAGTACTTTGCCAAAATCGTATCTAAGTCTCTTTGTCCAAGTCCTGTCCTAGTCCTTTTCCCCTCTGTGTTATGTTCTTCTTCCTAATAGCTGTAATTCTCCCTCTAACTCGTGTTCTTTGCTTCACTGTTTTTCTACCACGACCCGATTGCAATTGCCCCTTCGCTGCATCTAACTTTTTTCACATCAGCAGATATTTCATTATTTTCTCTCGCACTAACTCTCTTCACTGTTTTCTTTACACCTTTGCCTGCTACAATATCTGCCAAAGCATCAGTCCCCGCACTTGTAGTCACTTTGCCAGACGTCTTGCTATTCGGGAGCATTGGGTCTTGTGACCATAACACCTACTTTTACACCAGTTTTTGATAATGAAATCAATCCACGGGCTAAACCAGCGAATATCCTTCCTATCCCACGCCTCTCTGATACAGCGAACCAAAACATACTGCATTAGCCATAATAATACATGTACACACAAAACAAATTCAAGTATGAGCATACACTTATGTTTATTGCTTGTATACACTTTTCTTACACTATCTCTATAATACAGCCAATCTTTTACGCCTAAACTTCAAATCTAACAGCTTCTCCTGCAATAAATTATATAGGATATCCTAGCCCATCAAACATTTTGATTTCAATATTATTTATCGTCTGTGTATTCACATCAACATTACGAACAGTGTACGGTTCATAACTGTCTATTTTCGAATGCATCAGTAATGGGACCAAATTACTCCCTACCATATTTGGTGTAACGATGTTAGCATACACATACATACGCCGTATTCTAGGTGGCACGAATGGAAAATCGACCACTGTCCATGGTGTAGCGCTCCTAGACTCATGTCTAAATGAACCAGTATTTGGGCCATGGTCTATTGACACTTTCTTACTTGCAAAACCAAAAATGTGACATATTCGCCCTTAAAACTCAAACCTAATAGATTCTGACCTTGGTTTCATTCGAATCTTTCCCGCATCATTATCGTCCCTGATCATTTCTATGTT
This sequence comes from Chiridota heheva, assembly GCA_020152595.1. NCBI lineage: Eukaryota > Metazoa > Echinodermata > Holothuroidea > Apodida > Chiridotidae > Chiridota > Chiridota heheva. The sequence goes on along the minus strand of JAIGNY010001587.1, from coordinate 868,529 downwards.
TAACTTTGCCAGAAGACTTGTGTACATTGCCCACCGCTTTCCCTGTCCAAAAAGATTATGCTTCCATTTGGTCGAGGATATCCGGTTGTTTGAACAGCACTACTTGTTCTTCTGTCGTATCGGGATCATCTATAGTTTCATTGAGAGAGAATTTCTTAAACGAACTTGTCAAAGGTCCATACACAGTATAAGCAAATGGAAATATTTTGCCAATAAAACTATCGTTGCGTTATGGCCATTCTTATAGAATTGTACGTCTCCTAAAATGCAATTCTATTACAGTCGTGCCTTTTTCAAATTCAATCGGTATTCATAAATATTTATTCATTTTTCAGGAAAAATTCAAAAAATTAGTGTTGTTGTTATCCAGTGGTAGGTACTAACAACGTTTAGATGGTAAAATACATCACCTGCCTTATTTATAATCCCTGTGATTAATAAACTTTTCCTATCACCATTCACCAAAATCGGTGCAATCATATTGCAATAGACATGCATATGATCTAAACTTACTTCCCTATAAACATTGGAAGCTACTGTATATACGTTATTACTACCATCATCATTAGTTAATAATAATTTTTCAATACCATCGTACCCAAGATAGAACAGTTATTTCCAATTTATACCAGTTAGCTCTTACGCCCCCCCCCCATTCGATATACCCCACACACACACACACACATCTAAGTGCATTTTGACTCGCATACTAGCTACATCCGCACCATTTGCAAACCATTTCTTCTCAAACCAAACTTCTTTTGTAATATCTCGCAAAGGTGACATGGGTAACAGCCGGGCGAATTGGTACTTGATCTCCAACCTTTTATTGTTGTATTTGACGGATTTACTAAAAATACATCATCTGGAAAATATGATGAAATATTACTCACTTCCCAATCCTCCGTGAACTTTAATAATTTGGAGGGAGAGGGTAGAGTCACCGTGAAATCATAAGTAGTATTACCCGGGTACCGCCCCATATCGGCATTACTGGGTACCACCCATGTAAAGTCCTTTTTGAACCGCAATCTGCAAAATGTTTACCACCAATCTACAAACTAAACTTATCCCCGTATCCCAAACACTTTACAAAATATTGCTTCAACTTAATACACCTCTGGCTGCTGCACTTCTTCTGGATAAAATGATCCTTCTATGTCTGTATGTCTTCCCCCTCAAGGTCTTTCACTTTATACATAACTTTACCATGATGCATTACGGATGTTACCTGAAACACTTCCTGGGTCCAATTTTGATATTACCCCTTACCAAATATACCCGCTTATTTAGAAATACGCACTTTTTCCCCCACAGCTAATACATGTGTAGGTGTTTCTTTTTTCATGTCTCCATACAAATGTTGCTAGACTAAGTTTTGATTTTTCTCGTTTACCTCTACATGTGCCAAACCCTATCGATTTGTGAAATCCCATTGTACCCTTGCTCAACCAAATGAAAACTTTCTGACCATTTTGGTAGACATTTATGTGTAAAATATTTCCATATCATTGATTTTATTGTACGATTAAATCTTTCAACATTACTCGCTTTTTGTTCGCTATGGGCGGGAATTAATTTATAATGTTTGGCTAAAAGTGATTTTACCTTACTATTGTAAAATTCGTTGCCTTTATCAGTCTGCAATTTTAAGGGTGTGTAACCCGCTCTATGAATTTTTTTTTATATCGCATCTGCAACCATTTCCCTGGTTTTACGTTTCACCGGTTCTAACCATCCCTTCTTAAAAAATACATCAATCACGGATAAAATAAAATGATAGCTTTTATTTTGTTTTGCTACTAATTGCATGTCAACTAAAAAGGCTTGAAAATGTTCCGCTTCACCAAACACCGTCACTTGTCGTCAATTAAACTTCTTGCGTCTTGGCTTGTGAAGACTGTAGGTTTCCTGTAACTTTAGCCAATTCAGAACGTCCCTCTTCTTGTTCCCCTTGGGTTTCTGTCTGACAACCTTCTCTTGTCCTCTAAATCCATTGGGTGCTAAAAGATTGTACCAATCTTGACCAATCTTGTAATCTGACCTTTACGTTTGGTATCTGTTTCGTAATTTTCTATTTTGATAATCACTTTTGCACCACAGCAAACACAGTTACATTTAAAACGACGTAAAATGTTTGTTAAACTAACTGTGGGCAATCCTGCCATATCATTTTTTACTGAAATTTCATCCACTTTTTCAAAAGTCTTGAGGCACCTGTTTCTTCTTCGTAAGTATCTGGTATCAAGTTTTTTTTTTTTTCATCAAGATCGTCCTCCTGATTAAATTCTGATGCATTGTTATCATCCTTATATGGGATTGGTATAACTTGCACTTCTCTTTCTATCTCTCTCAATTTACGGCTTGGGATAACTGAAAGTGGAACATTGGTGTTCGCTAAAGCTGTAGTAAATAAAGTCATTTTGGGGCCGTCAAATGTCTCAATGGTGATGCACTTTGAGCTAATAAATCACTCAAACTCGAACCTTTAATTTCTTTTCCCCCATAAACAAACACTCGTTTTCCTTAAACATGTCTCCCTTTTCATTCCAAATTGCATTTAGAAAACTTTTTGCTTTTCCTTGCTCCTTTTCCGATATCGATATTAATAATGCTTTAGGAATCTCCAACTCCTCTGAACCCGGTGATTAATAAGGTAAAAGTCTACGAGTGACAATAGTTGGTGTGGGTTCAAGTGAAAGGGGGTGTTTTCACGTTGAACAGCAAAATGATTCAATTGTTTATGCTCTCCCAACACATTACTATAATTATCGTTTTTTTTTATCATCATGCAAAGTGCTGTTGTCCATAATCTTCTTCATTTTCTCTTCAAGATTAAACACTAATTTGTTTTCAGGGAGGGGCTGTTCATAGTTTCGTTTCATTTCCATATATTCAGCAAAGGGGATGATCATAGAGCGCTTCATGTTTGTTTCTTTTTGACTTTTTTAGATTTCTTACCGGTATAAATCTCTTTTTTTAAAAGAATGCTGGTATACCAGCTAATAGGGCTATTGTTTGTAATACTAGTTTGATCACACGCTGGTAAAATTACCTCCACCCGTTTGATTTTTCCCTTTACAACAGTATTCAAGAACACTCCCTTCTTCACGGTATGAGGGATAGATTTATAAGCCAACACTTATAAAGTCTTAGAATAAGGACGCATACACACTTTTTGCTTTTCGAACAAAGGCACTGTTCCTTTATTAATATTCAAGGCAATCTCACCACAAATTTGATACAAATCTGACGGTATATTTGTACAAATTTTACAGCAATCGTTACTCTTCAACTTTGCATTACACAATGTGGATAAAAACACGTTCATTCCTTTTTATATTATCGAAATTATGTGAACCTTCCATCATGTAGACAATTTCTTTTAACAACTGATTATAATAATTACATGCTACAATACTTTATATACACTTTCTAATCTCAGAACTTGTTTAAACAATCCCAAATACGTCAGTGTGCAAAACGCAACTTGTCAGGGGTGCCGGGCTTTAATATTATAAATAAATAACCATATATTTTAGACTCTTCATACACTTTAAAAAATCTGTCTCCTTTTTTCTTGCCAGGATACATTTGTTTAGCCATTATATTGATTACACTCATGTCTGTGGGGATTTTAAATATTGACATGTAATAGGATTTTTTCCGTAACTCCCTACCACCTTTAAAATACAGATTTTGACAATCAAAATCACCGATACATTTGCATAATGATTACCTCGTGTGAAGAGCTTAGTAACTATTTCACCCCTTTCTGCCTCATTTTCGACATCAATCATCAATGGAAATCACATTATGTAGTGTTGTACCAATCTTTTTTTAAATATCTGACGGTGGTTACACCTTCCGTAAATTCATAATTACTTAACACTGTGATGTATTTCTTTTGCCAAATCTCGTAAAACCAATACACTTTGAACACTGCCGGATTTATAAAATCTTCACTTTAGCGCTTCCATAACATGAACTGTGTTACCACTTCACTATCGGTAGGACCAGCTACTATCCATGTAAAAGGTGCTTGTAATCGTGCACCTATAAACTCCATATTGCTCAATTATATTACAAAATACTATTACAAAATGAACAACATTATTTACATACATTTGCTTTTAAACATATACATATTACATATTTGTATTATATCTTACATTTCTTAAAAATCTTAGCAACACAAAACCTTAAGACACCATGCAATCAACAAAGCAGCACGTACTTCAACTGTCCGTGGGGCTGTTCATGTCAATAACAATATCATCAGGATTTCCAGAAGGTGTAGCAGGAAGAAGTGCAACTTTCCAAGTATAGGACGGATCAAGACATGCTAATGACATTAGCATAGCATTCATCAAACATGGAGAGAGGGAGGGGAATGAATCAGTCTATAAGTACCCTACCAACGACTCAACCATTTATACCTTCCAGTTGCTTTCTTTTTTACTAACAAATAGCCCCATGGTTTGTTGGAATATTCTTTGCAAAACATTCAATTATTGTATACAAGCTTATACTCCTTTACAAAAACCTTCGACACAATAGTTGTAGGGCTCTTACGTCAAATCTTGTGGACATAACATACTTTAATATCTATTTCTTCCGGTCGGCTACCAAAAGACCGACCTGTTCCTTAACAGTATCGAAATTAAGTGCCAATGACGTTTTATAATTCAAAGTAATTCCTTGAACTCTGCAGATCTCAAAAATCTCCCCATCACCATTGATACCCCCTATATGCATAATTCTTCGCCCATCCACTTACAAAATGAGTAATATTTGAGCCATCACCATAACCAACCAATTCATTATTTAAATCTTCTAAATAATTGCCAAGTTATGATGCCCAATCACCCGGTTTGGAGACGTTAATTACACTATCTGTGTCAAAATACAACACACGCTTCTGCAAACTCGCTAGATATTGATACAATTTTAATCGCGCCTGCGCAGTAATAAATGCGGCAATGTACACATACTACATTGACCCTTCAAAATGATCAATCTCACTCACCTCAAACACCTTATAACCCTGCTTAATGGCCTCCTGTACCTCCAAATTCACCCACGTCTCCCCAAAAAAAAGAATGTGTACATTTCCAAAATGTAGTATCTTCACATTTAACGCGCAAAGAAAACATCAACTTTCTCTTCACGCGCACAGGTAAAATAGGATGCAACAAATTCTTAGGAGCTAACATTTTAAATTTTACAATACCAAACAAATCATGTAGATCTTTTACATCTACTTTCTTCAATACACATGGATGACCTACAAGATACACACCATACTTATCTAAATGAGGATATAAAGAACGGAAGTCGATATACTTTACAGGTTCATCATCCTTACATGAATAACTAAGGCAAACGGCGTCGGCTCGACCTTGTATCAGAAATATAATACACACTATCTTGTCACAAGAAAAGGTGTCGGCTATCAGAAAATATTCTGTGAAATAATACCATACATCTCACACAACGACTTATTCTATACACATTTTTAAGAACCAAATTTGGCATACTGTGTATGTACACTGCACATTTTCACGTGTGCACAAACAAGCAATCACAGACAAGTACAGAAAATCTCACTGACAAATGGCAATGAGATTGAGCAGGAAATTTCACTGACAAAATGTACACGTACCGAAAACCACAGAGGCGGGAAATTTCACTGACAAATAGCAAACAGACAAAACGAAACCAAATCTGAAAATCACGCTGACAAGCGGCAAACAGGCAAAAACGACGCTAACAAAATACAGAAGCTTGGGAGGAGAACTACTGTTGGGTGGATAACTATTTTTGGGTGGAGAACTATTGTTAGTTTTTGTACACTTGACAAAGTCAGGGATGGCAAGAACAGCAAGTGCTTAATTCCGTTTCCGGTTTACACTTTATATGAACGAGGCACCACCCGGATGGTTGGGCGGAGACTTAGATCTGAAAGCTGACACATTGGCTTTCAGTACAATATGTAGTGCTATATGCAAATACACTACTTACTCTATTATTAAGAGTAATCCGCCCAACAATAGTTCTCCGCCCAACAATAGTGTGAAGGTCATATACTACTAAGGATCTTGAAAACAAGACAAAACAAATATTTTTACAATCATTCCAAACAAAAAATATCAAGCTTCAAACTTTAACTAAAAAGACTTTCAATTACTGTAACAAATTAGATAACTGTCACTGAGAACAGCATAGTTGCATAATGAGTGATCGGAGGAATAAATAATAGACTATCGCGATGTAGATAGCGCCCGTAGATAGCGCTCGGAAGTGGCCCGGAACTGTATTCTCCTCACCCACAGCATCAACATTTTAATACTCCAAGATTTTTAGACTGTAAATTAAATTAGAAACATGTTCAAAATAAAATAAAAACTGAATAAATGATAAAACATTTGCTGGATGTCCATAGTTCTTTAAGTTGTACCTAAAAAAAGTAAATACCGAATCATATCATTTATATGGGGTCTGAAGTAAACCATATGAAATGTTCGCTACATATTCTACTGCTGGAACTTGGTGTCCAATCTTTGGGTTTCACTGCAGTTATCCATTTTGTCCGTCTGCTCTCTTCCACTGGAAATCTGTAAAATGATACTAATTTTTCTGTCCTTAACGATTTGTACAAGCAAACGCAGAAAATAACCATTTCAGCTTGAATTTTCATTTTACTTTTACGTTTATTTTTTCACTGCGAGTAACTTCTACATACGAGTTGAATATACCTACATAACGTAAACAAAACTTCTTTGCCGTCCAGCTTGCCAGGCCGACGGTGATCACGTGATAAATAACGTACCCATGCACGTCCTCTATGAGGTATTCAACGTATACGTAAAACTTGCGTAAGCACCCAAATGACAACCAAAATAGTATTCAAATATTGTATAACCTGATAACCATCACTATATTTATCATTTAGTCATTATCACCATTGAAATCATATATCACAGGTGATATGAATTATCTGTAATAATGTTTTAAAGTACAATTCCAAGGACACTTCCTTAATTATATGTTGTATTTAATCATGTTGTTTACATAAATTAAAAGCAAATAAATACGTACGCTTAATTCATTCATCGTTGTCACGGTGAAACACGGCTGTTATTCAGTTATTTACACGCTGTTGTTAAACACTTTCCATGATTCATGGAAAATATTACAAAATTTGACTTTTATACGTGATAGAATTCGTGTGAATTAAATAAAGGCAAATTGATATCAAATGGAAGAACTACAAATTAAATAAACAACATACATATTGGCCGTTAGGCTACGTTTATTTGTCCATACATTTAAAAATATTGTTAAAAATGTAAAGTGTTGATTGGCGCAATGTTAATTGCAGTTTAACTTAAAATACAATATGGTTGTCACGAGTAACGTTTTTATTTTGTTGTATGATATCGATAATGTTTATAGAGGAAGAACACAAATTCCCAGATATACTATGTGCTTCTTCAAAGTTTCCATTCAGGGAACTTTTTAGGGTTTTTCTTTTTTCAACTGTTTCTCTTAAACACTTCTTTTGTAAGTCTTTCCTGAAACAAATAAGGTACAAACGGGTGTGTTTCTCTTCAACAGGACATGTATACCTAAAGGCAAATACGAGTGTTTATTCAGATTGAACATGTTTCCACGATCATGACAGGCTGCAGTAATCAGGTGATTTAAAGTTAAGCATAGCAAGCTATCGTGGATATATATTTTCATCCATTACCATCACTTGCATGTTGATCATATTTTTGCAAAATAGGAATAGGCCTAAGATCGTTTGTATGTTGAAATATATACTTAGTTTTTAGTGAGTTAAAACAGGTGTGCCACTCTTTGCAGCCTTCGTACAGCCAAAATATCACTTTGTGCATTTTCCTATTCCCGTGTCGCATTTTTTGTTAATTTGTCTTATCCCCCTCTTTGAAATTGTATCCGTTGATGTGTATTTTTTCAAAACTAACCAAGTTTAAAATAGCAATATCACACCAGAGTAAGAGAGGGAAAGCTTCCATGGGGGTAAGACTAAAACGAATGACACGAATGACAATATACAGTACACACAAACAGTTAGAAGAATCCGAATGATAGTTCATTCGTTTTGCAAAGCGAATGACAATTGAGTTACACTCCAAGAAATCGAATGGCAAAATAGGGTTAGAGTTTAGGTTAGCGTTAGGTCAAGTTGTCTTTCCTTTTAGAAGAACCTTCGCTGTCATTTCGTTTAGTGTTTTCACTTTTTATTGTGTAGAAAAGGTATTGTAATTTACACTGTACAAGTAAGTTGTCATTCGTTTTATTAGGACCCTTTCATAGCCTTCTCTTCGAAAGCACCAAATTCAAAGTACAACAACGTTTTTATTTTGCATGAATGTTATTAAGTTTTTAAGTCACAACCACTTTTTACGTAGTGTATCGATTGCAGGCTACCATAATTCTTTATGCCATTTTAGAGATTCGGGTTTTCAAGATTTACCCAGTAATTAATTCTGAATTGCTTTGTCCGTATTCTTTTGATCAGGAGAAGGACCAAGTTTACAAATGCATGTTAAAACCTTAATATCAAGACTTAATATTCATTTGATTGAAATTAAGAACAAGGGAATATTTGATTACAGGGTAACATCTATTCATTTTTATTAAAAAAAGTCAATGCAGAAATATCTGGAACTACAAGGAGATCTTCTTGTATCAAATCTCGCTATTTAGTTCCTATTTTTCGAAACCTAGCCGGAAAAATGATCCCCTTCTAGTTTACAGAGGTTGCTATCCCTTTTTATACTGACATTGTTTTCACTGTGTTTGACGTTTCTTACTGGCGGGATCTTCATCTTATAAATCCTGAATTTTAAGGATCTTGGCGTTTGAAGTTTTATGATTTAGGAATGAATAAGTGTTCCATTGAATAAGTTAATGTTACTAAACAGTTAATGTTACCAATCGTTTAGCTATTTGATGATTGCAATTGATGTTGACTTTGGGTCAGTACTATTAGGCCAGCTGTACCAAAACACGAACTCACAATCACACCTCTATTCGGATATCATGGAGATATGGACGATTGCAAAGGTTGTGTATTACCTGCCTTGCTATTAGTAACATTCTTAACAGCTTTTATTTTCAAAATGGATTTCTATTTTTAAAATGAACTGGAATAAAGCCTTCACATTACCATTATACTCCTTTTTCTGGTACTTAATAAACTCTGTACCAGAATAGCTAGAAAAATATTTGACAATAGAAATCCATTTTGAAAATAGAAGCTGTTTCTTTAAGATTTCATTGACGCGAGGCCTTCATTTACGCCTTGTTAAGTGCTCCTGCAGGAGACAACGGAACAAACTTATTCTATAATCTCAGACCAAGAAAGGCACATTCAAAGTTTAATCACATTGGTTAAGAAATAAATAAGTCCAACTAAGAAGTGGTATCACATCCAAATATTCTTCAAACTTCTTTGTGTGTTGATTAATGGTTATTAAAGTGTATCAAAAAAATTCTAGTGAAATAGCATTACCATCTAAGATATTTTCTAAGGAATTAACCAGATTATCGTCTATTATTGAAAGGATGAGGCTGATTTAAGATTCAACTGACAAGGTGTTTCCGTAATTTCTTTTCACGTTCAAATACAAGTTAGACATATTCCACCGCCTTAAGAGTTAAGCTTATCAATCAATAAGAGAAAACAAAGGAAATAGTATGATTTTACTTTTCATCAGAATTCTCTTTGATTATTTCGCGTGGAAATTTTGTCTTTAGTTAATTGTCACTTGACTAAATTGCAACTGTTAACTTCTTGCAACAAATAATTTGAAATGTTTTTATAATAACAGGACAAACAATTTCGTGTGACGTGCAAAACAATTTCAAAGGGAAATATTAAAAGAAGCATCTCTTATTCATAAAATGATAAATCATTTACAATTATTTTCTAAAACAAAGTATACTAAATCCTTTAGGTGGTCAGCCATTCTTAACCTACACCACTTAATCCGTGGCGAGTTTCATTCGTACGATTATCAATTTATATACAAAACTGATACATGATTGATAAGTAATGATGCATAGCTTTGCTGACACTTGTGTGAAATTCCTAGATATACTGATATATGACTATATGTTATAACTAAACACACTCTGTTCATTTTTCGACCATGCACTGTTCTTCGAACGTTCTCTGAGACCTTTGCGAAGAACGCAGTGACAGCGTTAACAAATTTGTCATTATGTATTCCAGATCAGTGATAGTGTGTTCAATGGAGCGTGGTGCTACAAAATTATCTTTTAATTAGGCAGCGGAAGTTCAGAGGGTAACTTTTATATTGGCTTTTAAGAAAATACTGTTTATAGTTTTCCATCATTTTTTGCAGTATCAAATGACGGATAGGATATCGTTGTAGGTGCATCGGCGTTTTATGTATGTATATAGTTTCCGGTTTCGTGCAGATTGAAGGATTTGCTCATTTGGGAAAGTTTATTTTATATGAAAGAGGACTTTAATAGAATCAAAATGGTAAAGAAACTACAAATCCAGATATTCAAGTTTAAATTGATTGCTGCTGTAAGTCTACTATGAAAGGTTTTCTTCCCCAAATTCTTAACAATAGCTAATGTATTATGAAGGGTATTAAGTAGTCTCCACGGAATAAATTCCCATTAAACGGTCTATTACCACTTTTGTAGTTGGTGACTATAAAAGTAACCTTATATTCTATATCATCTTGAATGCTATTAATTTTTGTTATTGATATATGAATAGTATTTTGATTCTGTATGGTCAGCACAATAATTGAAAAGCAATTTCAAATGCAATCAAACCTGGTCGTGTATCTACCAGTAGTTCCAAGACTAATCAGGATCAATTTCAGATTCACCACCTCACCACAATTTGCAAACAATTTGTTTCGGACGAGCATATTAATTTTTAAGTAACGTTTATTCTTTCGGATTTTTTTTATGCAAACAGTGCTATTATTTCATGAAATCTATTCAATCTTTCACAAGAACGTTAGTTCTGACTTGGTGCATGGTTTATATTTCAAGTAACATTTCATTATTTAAAACTTTTCCCAAAAATTGATAGAGATATTTCACGACTTTCAGACATTGTTCTTTTAATTATCACAGAATGAAAATAGAATTGATAACAATGATATTTCTTATTGAAATTAAATGAATAACGTCCTGATAAATTGTGGAACTCACATATTCAGAGTCCTGAAATGTAGAAATATTTTACGCTATTAGTGTTGTGTTATTCCGGAAATAAGAACACAAATATACTTTTGAAAATGTTCGCTCCAATGTCTCTGTGAATTGTGTTAGCTATGTGCATTGTCACTTCGAACAGGAGTCTGGCAATACAGGGAACAAACTAATTAATTACTATGTCGCTATAGTTACACAACACACACCGTTTTTTTTCTTCTCGGAGACATATTCATTATCTAAGTTAGATATAACAAACGAAGTTTGCCTAATTGTTGCGATATATCTCTCCAGAAATACCCTGTGACTATTGTATAAAATGTTTGACACACAAATACCATTATCGACGATTCTAGTTATTACGTGCATACTTGGGGCAACATACAAATAATTATGGGACCATATTCTTTGGTACGTAAAAGAATTTTGACGCATGCATATTATATGACTAAGATCAACAACATGACGAAACCAACATTAATATACATGTAATTATCTTCTTTTGATGAACAGAAGGTGCAACAGCTGTAACATGGTCAATGTTTAATCGGTTCTCTCTCGGCGTTTACCACATTTAGTTTAAAACAAGGTTGCTTTTAGTAGTTACTTGGAAGTGACTTATCTATCTTTATTAGAATAACATAAGAGCAGTTTGTAGGGTTTCAAAATAGATTATTCCCCTTTCGACTCATAAGTTGCTATAGTGTGTGCCAACTTTGATGTACGTCAGTTTAGACAGCTCAGAATAGTTATTTTAACATGAGGATTTTCATTTCGAAGCATATGTCACCGTATATTACGCAAATGGCTTTGCCAGCTAAATATTGGTTGGAGATACAACTAACGTCATATCCTATCTTTGCTAAAACCAACTGTAAATTAAAAGAAATGTAACATTAAAAGTCAACTGATTATTAATGTATTGATTTTTTAAGTAATCTAGCCATGCATGCGTTTAAGGACTAAGTACTAATTTAGGAGCTAAATATAAATGCAAAGAAATGTTTAGAAATGAACAAATGTGAATATGTTGTTTACAAATCTACCAATAAGCAGATAAACATTTTATTACAACCGAAAAAACTGGATTATTTTGAACCGCTAAAGCTCTTCCTTTTTATTCTCACGATCAGAGACCTAGTAGAACAACTGGAAGTCTCACAAATGTTAATGTGTTCCTTTTTGTAGAGACTATATCTAATTTTACATTAGGCAATATTACCCATAATAATGGACGGGCTTCGTGGTTGTAGAAGATTTGACTTACAATTATGTATTTTAAGTAAGATTTATACCAGACTGGTGATGTAAATATCGAGAAAAATTCATAGTAGGGAATAAACAATGTTTTAAGCGATTAGAACAATTTAAAAACATATTGAAAACATACATTCTCAGTGTGGAAATTTATTGCGAAACAACTGGTCTTTCAGGTCAGAAAGCAATTATCACCTAAAGTGTACCGGGTTGTAAAATCGGTAGCAAAATATTTTCACTGTGTCGGTCATATTTGAAGGGCAATGGTTATATTAACCAAGGTACATTACCTTAAACAAATCTTATTTCACAAATCGTAAAGTTAATTCATCATTACCAGATGAGTAGTTCGTCTCGTGTTTCCACATTACCCTTTTTAATTACATGGACTAGGATATGTTTCCACATTACCCTTAATGATTACATGGACTAGGATATGTTTCCACATTACCCTTATTGATTACATGCACTAGGATATGTTTCCACATTACCCTTATTGATTACATGGACTAGGATATGTTTCCACATTACCCTTATTGATTACATGGACTAGGATATGTTTCCACATTACCCTTATTGATTACATGGACTAGGATATGTTTCCACATTACCCTTATTGATTACATGGACTAGGATATGTTTCCACATTACCCTTAATGATTACATGGACTAGGATATGTTTCACATTACCCTTATTGATTACATGGACTAGGATATGTTTCACATTACCCTTATTGATTACATGGACTAGGATATGTTTCCACATTACCCTTATTGATTACATGGACTAGGATATGTTTCCACATTACCCTTATTAATTACATGGACTAGGATATGTTTCCACATTACCCTTATTGATTACATGGACTAGGATATGTTTCCACATTACACTTAATGATTACATGGACTAGGATATGTTTCCACATTACCCTTATTGATTACATGGACTAGGATATGTTTCCACATTACCCTTATTGATTACATGGACTAGGATATGTTTCCACATTACCCTTATTGATTACATGGACTGGAGGATATGTTTCCACATTACCCTTATTGATTACATGGACTAGGATATGTTTCCACATTACCCTTTAATGATTACATGGACTAGGATATGTTTCCACATTACCCTTATTGATTACATGGACTAGGATATGTTTCCACATTACCCTTATTGATTACATGGACTAGGATATGTTTCACATTACCCTTATTGATTACATGGACTAGGATATGTTTCCACATTACCCTTATTAATTACATGGACTAGGATATGTTTCCACATTACCCTTATTGATTGCATGGACTAGGATATGTTTCCACATTACCCTTAATGATTACATGGACTAGGATATGTTTCCACATTACCCTTATTGATTACATGGACTAGGATATGTTGCCACATTACCCTTATTGATTACATGGACTAGGATATGTTTCCACATTACCCTTATTGATTACATGGACTAGGATATGTTTCCACATTACCCTTATTGATTACATGGACTAGGATATGTTTCCACATTACCCTTATTAATTACATGGACTAGGATATGTTTCCACATTACCCTTATTGATTACATGCACTAGGATATGTTTCCACATTACCCTTATTGATTACATGGACTAGGATATGTTTCCACATTACCCTTATTAATTACATGGACTAGGATATGTTTCCACATTACCCTTATTGATTGCATGGACTAGGATATGTTTCCACATTACCCTTAATGATTACATGGACTAGATATGTTTCCACATTACCCTTATTGATTACATGGACTAGGATATGTTGCCACATTACCCTTATTGATTACATGGACTAGGATATGTTTCACATTACCCTTATTGATTACATGGACTAGGATATGTTTCCACATTACCCTTATTGATTACATGGACTAGGATATGTTTCCACATTACCCTTATTAATTACATGGACTAGGATATGTTTCACATTACCCTTAATGATTACATGGACTAGGATATGTTTCCACATTACCCTTATTGATTACATGGACTAGGATATGTTTCCACATTACCCTTATTGATTACATGGACTAGGATATGTTTCCACATTACCCTTAATGATTACATGGACTAGGATATGTTTCCACATTACCCTTATTGATTACATGGACTAGGATATGTTTCCATATTACCCTTATTGATTACATGGACTAGGATATGTTTCCACATTACCCTTATTGATTACATGGACTAGGATATGTTTCCACATTACCCTTATTGATTACATGGACTAGGATATGTTTCCTCATTACCGTTATTGATTACATGGACTAGGATATGTTTCCACATTATACCCTTAATGATTACATGGACTAGGATATGTTTCCACATTACCCTTATTGATTACATGGACTAGGATATGTTTCACATTACCCTTATTGATTACATGGACTAGGATATGTTTCCACATTACCCTTATTAATTACATGGACTAGGATATGTTTCCACATTACCCTTATTGATTACATGCACTAGGATATGTTTCCACATTACCCTTATTGATTACATGGACTAGGATATGTTTCCACATTACCCTTATTATTACATGGACTAGGATATGTTTCCACATTACCCTTATTGATTGCATGGACTAGGATATGTTTCCACATTACCCTTAATGATTACATGGACTAGGATATGTTTCCACATTACCCTTATTGATTACATGGACTAGGATATGTTGCCACATTACCCTTATTGATTACATGGACTAGGATATGTTTCCACATTACCCTTATTGATTACATGGACTAGGATATGTTTCCACATTACCCTTATTGATTACATGGACTAGGATATGTTTCCACATTACCCTTATTGATTACATGGACTAGGATATGTTTCCACATTACCCTTATTGATTACATGGACTAGGATATGTTTCCACATTACCCTTATTAATTACATGGACTAGGATATGTTTCCACATTATGGACCCCCTTATTGATTACATGGACTAGGATATGTTTCACATTACCCTTAATGATTACATGGACTAGGATATGTTTCCACATTACCCTTATTGATTACATGGACTAGGATATGTTTCCACATTACCCTTAATGATTACATGGACTAGGATATGTTTCCACATTACCCTTATTGATTACATGGACTAGGATATGTTTCCACATTACCCTTATTGATTACATGGACTAGGATATGTTTCCACATTACCCTTATTGATTACATGGACTAGGATATGTTTCCACATTACCCTTATTGATTACATGGACTAGGATATGTTTCACATTACCCTTATTGATTACATGGACTAGGATATGTTTCCACATTACCTAGGATATGTTTCACATTACCCTTATTGATTACATGGACTAGGATATGTTTCCACATTACCCTTATTGATTACATGGACTAGGATATGTTTCACATTACCCTTATTGATTACATGGACATATGTTTCCTTACCCTTATGATTACATGGACTAGGATATGTTTCCACATTACCCTTATTGATTACATGGACTAGGATATGTTTCCACATTACCCTTATTGATTACATGGACTAGGATATGTTTCCACATTACCCTTATTGATTACATGGACTAGGATATGTTTCCACATTACCCTTATTGATTACATGGACTAGGATATGTTTCCACATTACCCTTATTGATTACATGGACTAGGATATGTTTCCACATTACCCTTATTGATTACATGGACTAGGATATGTTTCACATTACCCTTATTAATTACATGGACTAGGATATGTTTCCACATTACCCTTATTGATTACATGGACTAGGATATGTTTCCACATTACCCTTATTAATTACATGGACTAGGATATGTTTCCACATTACCCTTATTGATTACATGGACTAGGATATGTTTCCACATTACCCTTAATGATTACATGGACTAGGATATGTTTCCACATTACCCTTATTGATTACATGGACTAGGATATGTTTCCACATTACCCTTATTGATTACATGGACTAGGATATGTTTCCACATTACCCTTATTGATTACATGGACTAGGATATGTTTCCACATTACCCTTATTGATTACATGGACTAGGATATGTTTCCACATTACCCTTATTAATTACATGGACTAGGATATGTTTCCACATTACCCTTATTGATTACATGCACTAGGATATGTTTCCACATTACCCTTATTAATTACATGGACTAGGATATGTTTCCACATTACCCTTATTGATTACATGGACTAGGATATGTTTCACATTACCCTTAATGATTACATGGACTAGGATATGTTTCCACATTACCCTTATTGATTACATGGACTAGGGATATGTTTCCACATTACCCTTAATGATTACATGGACTAGGATATGTTTCCACATTACCCTTATTGATTACATGGACTAGGATATGTTTCCACATTACCCTTATTGATTACATGGACTAGGATATGTTTCCACATTACCCTTATTGATTACATGGACTAGGATATGTTTCCACATTACCCTTAATGATTACATGGACTAGGATATGTTTCACATTACCCTTATTGATTACATGGACTAGGATATGTTTCCACATTACCCTTATTGATTACATGGACTAGGATATGTTTCCACATTACCCTTAATGATTACATGGACTAGGATATGTTTCCACATTACCCTTATTGATTACATGGACTAGGATATGTTTCCATATTACCCTTATTGATTACATGGACTAGGATATGTTTCCACATTACCCTTATTGATTACATGGACTAGGATATGTTTCACATTACCCTTATTGATTACATGGACTAGGATATGTTTCACATTACCCTTATTGATTACATGGACTAGGATATGTTTCCACATTATACCCTTAATGATTACATGGACTAGGATATGTTTCACATTACCCTTATTGATTACATGGACTAGGATATGTTTCCACATTACCCTTATTGATTACATGGACTAGGATATGTTTCCACATTACCCTTATTGATTACATGGACTAGGATATGTTTCCACATTACCCTTATTGATTACATGGACTAGGATATGTTTCCACATTACCCTTAATGATTACATGGACTAGGATATGTTTCCACATTACCCTTATTGATTACATGGACTAGGATATGTTTCCACATTACCCTTATTGATTACATGGACTAGGATATGTTTCCACATTACCCTTATTGATTACATGGACTAGGATATGTTTCCACATTACCCTTATTAATTACATGGACTTGGATATGTTTCCCACATTACCCTTATTGATTACATGGACTAGGATATGTTTCCACATTACCCTTAATGATTACATGGACTAGGATATGTTTCCACATTACCCTTATTGATTACATGGACTAGGATATGTTTCACATTACCCTTATTGATTACATGGACTAGGATATGTTTCCACATTACCCTTATTGATTACATGGACTAGGATATGTTTCCACATTACCCTTATTGATTACATGGACTAGGATATGTTTCACATTACCCTTATTAATTACATGGACTAGGATATGTTTCCACATTACCCTTATTGATTACATGGACTAGGATATGTTTCCACATTACCCTTATTAATTACATGGACTAGGATATGTTTCACATTACCCTTATTGATTACATGGACTAGGATATGTTTCACATTACCCTTAATGATTACATGGACTAGGATATGTTTCCACATTACCCTTATTGATTACATGGACTAGGATATGTTTCCACATTACCCTTAATGATTACATGGACTAGGATATGTTTCACATTACCCTTATTGATTACATGGACTAGGATATGTTTCCACATTACCCTTATTGATTACATGGACTAGGATATGTTTCACATTACCCTTATTGATTACATGGACTAGGATATGTTTCCACATTACCCTTATTGATTACATGGACTAGGATATGTTTCCACATTACCCTTATTGATTACATGGACTAGGATATGTTTCCACATTACCCTTATTGATTACATGGACTAGGATATGTTTCCACATTACATGGACTATTACCCTTATTACATGGACTAGGATATGTTTCCACATTACATGGACTAGGATTGATTACCCTGGACTAGGATATGTTTCCACATTACCCTTATTGATTACATGGACTAGGATATGTTTCCACATTACCCTTATTGATTACATGGACTAGGATATGTTTCCACATTACCCTTATTGATTACATGGACTAGGATATGTTTCCACATTACCCTTATTGATTACATGGACTAGGATATGTTTCCACATTACCCTTATTGATTACATGGACTAGGATATGTTTCCACATTACCCTTATTGATTACATGGACTAGGATATGTTTCCACATTACCCTTATTGATTACATGGACTAGGATATGTTTCCACATTACCCTTTATTGATTACATGGACTAGGATATGTTTCCACATTACCCTTATTGATTACATGGACTAGGATATGTTTCCACATTACCCTTATTGATTACATGGACTAGGATATGTTTCCACATTACCCTTATTGATTACATGGACTAGGATATGTTTCCACATTACCCTTATTGATTACATGGACTAGGATATGTTTCCACATTACCCTTAATGATTACATGGACTTACCCTTATTGATTACATGGATAGTGTTTCCACATTACCCTTATTGATTACATGGACTAGGATATGTTTCCACATTACCCTTATTGATTACATGGACTAGGATATGTTTCACATTACCCTTATTGATTACATGGACTAGGATATGTTTCCACATTACCCTTAATGATTACATGGACTAGGATATGTTTCCACATTACCCTTATGATTACATGGACTAGGATATGTTTCCACATTACCCTTATTGATTACATGGACTAGGATATGTTTCCACATTACCCTTATTGATTACATGGACTAGGATATGTTTCCACATTACCCTATTGATTACATGGACTAGGATATGTTTCCACATTACCCTTATTGATTACATGGACTAGGATATGTTTCCACATTACCCTTATTGATTACATGGACTAGGATATGTTTCCACATTACCCTTATTGATTACATGGACTAGGATATGTTTCACATTACCCTTATTGATTACATGGACTAGGATATGTTTCCACATTACCCTTATTGATTACATGGACTAGGATATGTTTCCACATTACCCTTATTGATTACATGGACTAGGATATGTTTCCACATTACCCTTATTGATTACATGGACTAGGATATGTTTCCACATTACCCTTAATGATTACATGGACTAGGATATGTTTCCACATTACCCTTATTGATTACATGGACTAGGATATGTTTCCACATTACCCTTATTGATTACATGGACTAGGATATGTTTCCACATTACCCTTATTGATTACATGGACTAGGATATGTTTCCACATTACCCTTATTGATTACATGGACTAGGATATGTTTCCACATTACCCTTATTGATTACATGGACTAGGATATGTTTCCACATTACCCTTAATGATTACATGGACTAGGATATGTTTCCACATTACCCTTATTGATTACATGGACTAGGATATGTTTCACATTACCCTTATTGATTACATGGACTAGGATATGTTTCACATTACCCTTAATGATTACATGGACTAGGATATGTTTCCACATTACCCTTATTGATTACATGGACTAGGATATGTTTCCACATTACCCTTATTGATTACATGGACTAGGATATGTTTCACATTACCCTTATTGATTACATGGACTAGGATATGTTTCCACATTACCCTTATTGATTACATGGACTAGGATATGTTTCCACATTACCCTTATTGATTACATGGACTAGGATATGTTTCCACATTACCCTTATTGATTACATGGACTAGGATATGTTTCACATTACCCTTATTGATTACATGGACTAGGATATGTTTCCACATTACCCTTATTGATTACATGGACTAGGATATGTTTCCACATTACCCTTAATGATTACATGGACTAGGATATGTTTCACATTACCCTTATTGATTACATGGACTAGGATATGTTTCCACATTACCCTTATTGATTACATGGACTAGGATATGTTTCACATTACCCTTATTGATTACATGGACTAGGATATGTTTGCACATTACCCTTATTGATTACATGGACTAGGATATGTTTGCACATTACCCTTATTGATTACATGGACTAGGATATGTTTGCACATTACCCTTATTGATTACATGGACTAGGATATGTTTCACATTACCCTTATTGATTACATGGACTAGGATATGTTTCCACATTACCCTTATTGATTACATGGACTAGGATATGTTTCCACATTACCCTTATTGATTACATGGACTAGGATATGTTTCCACATTACCCTTAATGATTACATGGACTAGGATATGTTTCCACATTACCCTTATTGATTACATGGACTAGGATATGTTTCACATTACCCTTATTGATTACATGGACTAGGATATGTTTCACATTACCCTTATTGATTACATGGACTAGGATATGTTTCCACATTACCCTTATTGATTACATGGACTTAGATATGTTTCCACATTACCCTTATTGATTACATGGACTAGGATATGTTTCCACATTACCCTTAATGATTACATGGACTAGGATATGTTTCCACATTACCCTTATTGATTACATGGACTAGGATATGTTTCCACATTACCCTTATTGATTACATGGACTAGGATATGTTTCCACATTACCCTTATTGATTACATGGACTAGGATATGTTTCACATTACCTTATTGATTACATGGACTAGGATATGTTTCCACATTACCCTTATTGATTACATGGACTAGGATATGTTTCCACATTACCCTTATTGATTACATGGACTAGGATATGTTTCCACATTACCCTTATTAATTACATGGACTAGGATATGTTTCCACATTACCCTTATTGATTACATGGACTAGGATATGTTTCCACATTACCCTTAATGATTACATGGACTAGGATATGTTTCACATTACCCTTATTGATTACATGGACTAGGATATGTTTCCACATTACCCTTAATGATTACATGGACTAGGATATGTTTCCACATTACCCTTATTGATTACATGGACTAGGATATGTTTCCACATTACCCTTATTGATTACATGGACTAGGATATGTTTCCACATTACCCTTATTGATTACATGGACTAGGATATGTTTCACATTACCCTTAATGATTACATGGACTAGGATATGTTTCCACATTACCCTTATTGATTACATGGACTAGGATATGTTTCCACATTACCCTTATTGATTACATGGACTAGGATATGTTTCCACATTACCCTTAATGATTACATGGACTAGGATATGTTTCACATTACCCTTAATGATTACATGGACTAGGATATGTTTCACATTACCCTTATTGATTACATGGACTAGGATATGTTTCCACATTACCCTTATTGATTACATGGACTAGGATATGTTTCCACATTACCCTTATTGATTACATGGACTAGGATATGTTTCACATTACCCTTATTGATTACATGGACTAGGATATGTTTCACATTACCCTTATTGATTACATGGACTAGGATATGTTTCCACATTACCCTTATTGATTACATGGACTTATGTTTCCACATTACCCTTATTGATTACATGGACTAGGATATGTTTCCACATTACCCTTATTGATTACATGGACTAGGATATGTTTCCACATTACCCTTATTGATTACATGGACTAGGATATGTTTCCACATTACCCTTATTGATTACATGGACTAGGATATGTTTCCACATTACCCTTATTGATTACATGGACTAGGATATGTTTCCACATTACCCTTATTGATTACATGGACATGGACTAGGATATGTTTCCACATTACCCTTATTGATTACATGGACTAGGATATGTTTCCACATTACCCTTATTGATTACATGGACTAGGATATGTTTCACATTACCCTTATTGATTACATGGACTAGGATATGTTTCCACATTACCCTTATTGATTACATGGACTAGGATATGTTTCACATTACCCTTATTGATTACATGGACTAGGATATGTTTCCACATTACCCTTATTGATTACATGGACTAGGATATGTTTCCACATTACCCTTATTGATTACATGGACTAGGATATGTTTCCACATTACCCTTATTGATTACATGGACTAGGATATGTTTCCACATTACCCTTAATGATTACATGGACTAGGATATGTTTCCACATTACCCTTATTGATTACATGGACTAGGATATGTTTCCACATTACCCTTATTGATTACATGGACTAGGATATGTTTCCACATTACCCTTATTGATTACATGGACTAGGATATGTTTCCACATTACCCTTATTGATTACATGGACTAGGATATGTTTCCACATTACCCTTATTGATTACATGGACTAGGATATGTTTCCACATTACCCTTATTGATTACATGGACTAGGATATGTTTCCACATTACCCTTATTGATTACATGGACTAGGATATGTTTCCACATTACCCTTATTGATTACATGGACTAGGATATGTTTCACATTACCCTTATTGATTACATGGACTAGGATATGTTTCCACATTACCCTTAATGATTACATGGACTAGGATATGTTTCCACATTACCCTTATTGATTACATGGACTAGGATATGTTTCCACATTACCCTTATTGATTACATGGACTAGGATATGTTTCCACATTACCCTTATTGATTACATGGACTAGGATATGTTTCCACATTACCCTTATTGATTACATGGACTAGGATATGTTTCCACATTACCCTATTGATTACATGGACTAGGATATGTTTCACATTACCCTTATTGATTACATGGACTAGGATATGTTTCCACATTACCCTTATTGATTACATGGACTAGGATATGTTTCCACATTACCCTTATTGATTACATGGACTAGGATATGTTTCACATTACCCTTATTGATTACATGGACTAGGATATGTTTCACATTACCCTTATTGATTACATGGACTAGGATATGTTTCCACATTACCCTTATTGATTACATGGACTAGGATATGTTTCCACATTACCCTTATTGATTACATGGACTAGGATATGTTTCCACATTACCCTTATTGTTTACCCTGATTACATGGACTAGGATATGTTTCCACATTACCCTTATTGATTACATGGACTAGGATATGTTTCCACATTACCCTTATTGATTACATGGACTAGGATATGTTTCACATTACCCTTATTGATTACATGGACTAGGATATGTTTCCACATTACCCTTATTGATTACATGGACTAGGATATGTTTCACATTACCCTTATTGATTACATGGACTAGGATATGTTTCCACATTACCCTTATTGATTACATGGACTAGGATATGTTTCCACATTACCCTTATTGATTACATGGACTAGGATATGTTTCCACATTACCCTTATTACATGGACTTATTGATTACATGGACTAGGATATGTTTCCACATTACCCTTATTGATTACATGGACTAGGATATGTTTCCACATTACCCTTATTGATTACATGGACTAGGATATGTTTCCACATTACCCTTATTGATTACATGGACTAGGATATGTTTCCACATTACCCTTATTGATTACATGGACTAGGATATGTTTCCACATATGGACTAGGATTGTTTCCACATTACCCTTATTGATTACATGGACTAGGATATGTTTCCACATTACCCTTAATGATTACATGGACTAGGATATGTTTCACATTACCCTTATTGATTACATGGACTAGGATATGTTTCCACATTACCCTTATTGATTACATGGACTAGGATATGTTTCCACATTACCCTTATTGATTACATGGACTAGGATATGTTTCCACATTACCCTTAATGATTACATGGACTAGGATATGTTTCCACATTACCCTTATTGATTACATGGACTAGGATATGTTTCCACATTACCCTTATTGATTACATGGACTAGGATATGTTTCCACATTACCCTTAATGATTACATGGACTAGGATATGTTTCCACATTACCCTTATTGATTACATGGACTAGGATATGTTTCCACATTACCCTTATTGATTACATGGACTAGGATATGTTTTACATGGACTAGGATATGTTTCCACATTACCCTTATTGATTACATGGACTAGGATATGTTTCCACATTACCCTTATTGATTACATGGACTAGGATATGTTTCCACATTACCCTTATTGATTACATGGACTAGGATATGTTTCCACATTACCCTTATTGATTACATGGACTAGGATATGTTTCCACATTACCCTTATTGATTACATGGACTAGGATATGTTTCCACATTACCCTTATTGATTATGTTTCATGGACTAGGATATGTTTCACATTACCCTTATTGATTACATGGACTAGGATATGTTTCCACATTACCCTTATTGATTACATGGACTAGGATATGTTTCCACATTACCCTTATTGATTACATGGACTAGGATATGTTTCCACATTACCCTTATTGATTACATGGACTAGGATATGTTTCCACATTACCCTTATTGATTACATGGACTAGGATATGTTTCCACATTACCCTTATTGATTACATGGACTAGATATGTTTCCACATTACCCTTATTGATTACATGGACTAGGATATGTTTCCACATTACCCTTATTGATTACATGGACTAGGATATGTTTCCACATTACCCTTATTGATTACATGGACTTGGATATGTTTCACATTACCCTTATTGATTACATGGACTAGGATATGTTTCACATTACCCTTATTGATTACATGGACTAGGATATGTTTCCACATTACCCTTATTGATTACATGGACTAGGATATGTTTCCACATTACCCTTATTGATTACATGGACTAGGATATGTTTCACATTACCCTTATTGATTACATGGACTAGGATATGTTTCCACATTACCCTTATTGATTACATGGACTAGGATATGTTTCCACATTACCCTTATTGATTACATGGACTAGGATATGTTTCCACATTACCCTTACATGGACTAGGATATGTTTCCATTACCCTTTATTGATTACATGGACTAGGATATGTTTCCACATTACCCTTATTAATTACATGGACTAGGATATGTTTCACATTACCCTTATTGATTACATGGACTAGGATATGTTTCCACATTACCCTTAATGATTACATGGACTAGGATATGTTTCCACATTACCCTTATTGATTACATGGACTAGGATATGTTTCACATTACCCTTATTGATTACATGGACTTATGTTTCCACATTACCCTTAATGATTACATGGACTAGGATATGTTTCCACATTACCCTTATTGATTACATGGACTAGGATATGTTTCCACATTACCCTTATTGATTACATGGACTAGGATATGTTTCCACATTACCCTTATTGATTACATGGACTAGGATATGTTTCCACATTACCCTTATTGATTACATGGACTAGGATATGTTTCACATTACCCTTATTGATTACATGGACTAGGATTTGTTTCACATTACCCTTATTGATTACATGGACTAGGATATGTTTCCACATTACCCTTATTGATTACATGGACTAGGATATGTTTCCACATTACCCTTATTGATTACATGGACTAGGATATGTTTCCACATTACCCTTATTGATTACATGCACTAGGATATGTTTCACATTACCCTTATTGATTACATGGACTAGGATATGTTTCACATTACCCTTATTGATTACATGGACTAGGATATGTTTCACATTACCCTTAATGATTACATGGACTAGGATATGTTTCCACATTACCCTTATTGATTACATGGACTAGGATATGTTTCCACATTACCCTTATTGATTACATGGACTAGGATATGTTTCCACATTACCCTTATTGATTACATGCACTAGGATATGTTTCCACATTACCCTTATTGATTACATGGACTAGGATATGTTTCCACATTACCCTTATTGATTACATGGACTAGGATTAGCTTAAACTTCAGAGCAAATGTGCAGAACTTGTTTTTATTATCTCATCACCCACACATACATAGATGTGGGGATGAAATATTGTAGTCACTTTGCTGTATAGGCAAAGAACTGCCTGTACGTCCTACACTCTATGGGCACGCCCCTTGATATTATGGGGCTGGTGGAGCCCACAAGGGGGTCTCATATGATGACCTCATATAAGGGGTTAAGGGTCATAAGTTTTTGGAATGGGACACAAATTTGGTGATGTTTGCGCCTGTGTGTGTGTTTGTGAATGTGTGTGTAGGGGGAGGGGGTGGGTGGGGAGTGTGGGGGTGTAAATGTGCGCGTATGTAACAATTAATATTGTGTCGCTTATAACTCACAAAATATAATACACACATAAACTAAATTTGGTGGACGGGTACCCCCCGGCCCGAAAATTTTTCTTCCTAGGTTTTGGAGTACAAAGGTCAGAGGTCAAAGGTCACAGGTCAAATGGGACACGTTTTTGGTGATGGCCGTATTTCTTGGAGAAATTACTTGGTATCTTTAGAAATTGCATAAATGGGTAGGGTTTAGCATTCTACCAACACTTTTTGTAACAACTGGAGATAAAAAATCATGGGTCAAAGGTCAAATAAGTGACTTTTATGCAAAATTTGTCGGATTCTTAAACTCAAAAAGTACAAGACCTATGCCAACCATATGTTGTACCATGACACCATGGTGCATAAATTTGTGTCCCGAATATACTCTGTGGTCAAAGGTTAAAGGTCACAGAGCTATTGACCATTTTCACAATTTCCCCTATAGTTATGGAATGGTACGAGTGACATGAGTATGAATGGTGTCATACAGTAGGCTACGATAAATGTGAAATATTACAAAAGTTATTATAGTGATAAGGGTCAAGGGTCAGAGGTTAGAGGTCAAATATGTAAATTTAGGGGGTATAATTATGTACTCATTGCACATTTCTGCGGCATTTTAAACTCAAAAAGTACAAGGCATATACCAACCCAATGTTGTACCATAATATCATGGTACATGATTTGTCCCGTATACTCTGGGGTCAAAAGGTCGAATGTCAAAGGTCACAGAGTTATTGACCTTTTTCACAATTTTCCCCTATAGTGATGGAATGGTAAGGGCGA
This sequence comes from Chiridota heheva, assembly GCA_020152595.1. Lineage (NCBI taxonomy): Eukaryota > Metazoa > Echinodermata > Holothuroidea > Apodida > Chiridotidae > Chiridota > Chiridota heheva. Next base: position 840,918 of record JAIGNY010001587.1, on the reverse strand, counting down.
CGTGGGCATGAATGGTGTCATACAGTAGGGTACGATAAATGTGAAAAACGTTCAGAAGTTATTTCAGTGATTAGAGTCAAGGGTCAGAGGTCAAATATGTGATTTTAGGGGGTAATTGTGTACTAATTTGTACTTTTTTCGGCATTTCAAACTCAAAAATTACAAGAACTATACCAACCCTATGTTGTACCATGATACCTTGGTACATGCATGTTGTGTACATCTCCTTTATTCCTCAACCGCCCTTTTTGGCTATTTTTGGCGGTTCAGTAAAAAAGCACTTGACCACCATTGACCTTCAATGTCACTCTTGCACGGTAAATATAAATATTGACTGGATAAATTGTTTACAGAACCATTTAATCAATGAACAATAAGTGCAGCTGGTAAATAAAATGTGTTTTCATAGCAAGGAGAAAAGTGCAGATATCTGCATGATTTTAGGCATATGTACACAATATGTAAATTTGTGTCCCGTAGACTCTGGGTCAAACAGTCAAAGGTCTGTTTGTACTCGCATGGACAGTACAATTCATGAAGATGCCCAAAGAAAGATAGACAAGCCTGCCTAAACATATGCTTGTATCTGAGCTCACATGAGCAGTGCGATTCATCAAAGTCACAGAGCTATCATGGCTATAGTGACCCTGTTAGCTATTTCTCACACTATTATGTACGTTTAAGGTGATGAGATCAGCAAATCAGTGGACTGCTTTCGTGTTTTCAATTAACCTCATTTTTGGAGACCCCACACTTCATCCATTTATTTCCCCCGAGATTTCCATCCGGGGTGGGTGGTCATACCTTTGACACCGTTTTCAGATACTTAACGGAATGGAACTGGAATATTTCATTGACAAGTACCTAGGTACCTTTCTTTTATTGTTTTTAAAATGTAGGTGATCATGAAACTTTTCAAATAAAGAATAAACATTTCAAGTTATCATTACTGAAAGTCAATCGTTTTATATGATTTTCATGTAGAAGAGAGAAGAAAAAATAAGAATTAAAGTTGAGTAAAATGTCCCTTCACACAGCTAAGGTAAGCTTCCAAAGAAACACTTATAAACAACTTAACTTTGTTCAAAATCTGTTTTCTTTTCATTTTCTGATACTATAGGATTAAAAGTAATTTTAACATAAAATTGTGACCGTGTAATATATACTATTGTGCTCAACTACATGTATAATGTTTTGTGTTGCATATGCATACATTACGCCCAATTCTCGCTACAAATTTACAGTATTTTCACCCGCAACAACCTCCATTTCGGCGGGTATAACTTTTAAAGCCACCACAGATAGTTCAGTGATTTTACGCATCAGTAATTACATTCCCAATCATCTAAATACACACAATGGAACTAATTATGAAGAGCAAGGTATCCTTTTCCTTACGAAATGTCGCTCCAGATTATCCTTCGCATCGCAATCCTGAACACAAATGGACTCTATCACTTGATCTGTAATTTGGATATATAAACTTCAGTCTGACTGCTCCATGGTATAATAGCTATACGTTCCTGACAAGTAACATCATTTATCTTTATATTTAAGAGCTTTTAGTCACATGTTTCATATTTGACCTCAAAAGGTTATAGAAAAAATCTTCAATGCATTTTCTATTCTGCTTGCCTACCCATTCATGACAAGCAATTACGGTGCTCGCTTTCCTGATTGAAAAATATGTAATCATTTTTATGAATTGCACTAGAGCCATAATTCATAATTGCTCAAGCGTTGTGTAAATATCTCTGTAATATTCATGATAGGGCAGTGGCGTCTAATAAAATATACGAACACTTAGATTAGCACAGACAACTTTATTACGTATTTGACTATTTCCGAAGAATATCTCCACATATTTTGAAAGTTTTAATTGAACTGTAAATTAATTCGTTTAAGAAAGTATAATAACTTTTATTTGTTGATTTTGTTTTAAAGTTTACAGACAAGAATGAACAAGATTACAATTGACGAGCAAAACAAATAACGAGAGCTAAAGCTATATCAATGTTACGAATATCCCCATTTTGAAAAAATATTAATTCGTCTTAAGATTACAATTAACGCATGTACAAGACAACTTTTAGGGTAACTTCACCAGCTTTCAGTCAGTAGTGTGTAGTCTTTGATTGTCGTAATTTTTCCTTTTATTTTTTCAGCAGTTACACTATTTATTTGGTCATAAAGCAATTGTCTGTGATAACAATGTGCGCCAGTGTTAAACCTTAAACCAATAAACACCTTACAACTGATATGATGTTAGTCATACAAAAAATGTTCACATTTTCCCTAAATTATTCACACTACCAAGAATTGAAATGTAAAACCCTAAACATATCAGGGAGTTAACTCTGGCATTAAGATTGTGCTTTTAGAACGGATTAGAGAGAACAAAGGATAACTAACAACAACAATTATGATTAATCTGCTAATCAAAAGACACACTCTTTAGTTCAAACAGATTCTATGATTTATATCAAATTTTGATGCAAATTCATTTTTGTATTATATTTAGCCGCGAGTTTTAGCTAAGAGTAATTCTTAGATATTATATTCATAGGCAATTACACGACATCTGTGTAAGTTCATTTGCAAGTTCATCTCTAAGAATATACACTTGACTACCAACGCAAACAATTACGGAAATTAGGAAATCTTTTTTTCTTTTAATCAAGAGCGATTGGTCGAGTAATAAATGCACTGTTTGCTAAACCACAACCGACTATTTTGTATGGAAATCACATTGCTAATAAATCGTAAGATTTTTTTTTTCTTCGACGAATGCTTAGTCCGGTCGTAATAACGTTTAAGTCTAGATGTGGGCAATATTAGCGTAGTTTTAAGGTCTATTAAAAAAGGAAAATGTAAAACTCGTTTTCATTGGACTTTAAATTGACAAGACCTATTTATCTTTAATTGTTTCTGAAAAGTTGCTGATCATGGAAATTGTAATATAATGAATTCATTATTTTAAGGTTTTATTACTGGGAGTCAAACGTTTGAAAAGATTTTCACGTAAACGCGCAATTTTAAGAAGTAATTTAGGTTTCAAAGAATTATAGACTGATTAAAGTGAAGAAAGGATAACTAACAACAATAATTACGATTAATCTGCTAATCGAAAGGTGCACTCTTTAGTTCAAACGGATGCTCTGATTTCTTTAATCAAATTTGTAAGAAATTGAAACACTTTTAAGGCAAACCTTTTTTTGTATTATACTTAGATACATGTTTTGGTATAAATCTAGAGCGATTAGTGGAGTCATGTTACTGTTTGTTGTACGATAACATACAGTATCATTTTGCATTAAAAAATTTCAATCATAACGCCCACGACCCCCCCCGACCCCTACCCACCCCCTCCCCAACGATCCCCCCCTCACGACCCCTCCCCACGACCCCCTCCCCACGACCCCTCCCCACGACCCCCTCCCCACGACCCCTCCCCGACCCCCTCCCCACGACCCCCAACGATCCCACGACTCTCCATGACCCCCGACCCCCTCGACCCCCCAACGACCCCACGACTCCATACGACCATCCACGACCCCCACGACCATCCACGACCCCCACGACCCCACGACCCCGGCCCCACGACCCTCCACTTCACGACTCCCACGACTCCCACGACCCACCCACACTTTCCAAATGAAAATTACGGCCCTGTCTTTAACGTATCAGGTATATAAAAATCATATCTTCTGTTTTGTATTGGTCGAAACACAATGGTACAGTGTGCACTTATATTGATAGGCCAATCTCTATCGTTTTGGAATAAATTGTACGTCGGCACATTTCAATCACATTTCAATCACATTTCAATCACATTTCAATCACTTTAAAGTAATATTTCAATGATCAAACACCTTCAGATGCATAATTGTTAGAAGATTACTTTGATAACATTTTTCGGTAATAAGATATCGATTATAAACGTTCATGACTCCTTTTAAATGCAGCCTGTTTAACAGGCTGCATAACACTGTTATGTCATAAAGGAACGTCAATACAATTTTCATGTATTTTTCAAAATTGATTATCTCTCACCTCTTCAATTATTAAAGCAAGTTTTTCTTAATCATGAAGATGGGGTACAAAACGTATTTAAAGTGTGAACGTTATTTGCCAATATCTTAATGTAAAATTTTCATTTCATCTGAAAGGCGAAATGTTTGAATAGATTATTCACTCGAACTTATTTAGCACTGTTATAGACATTTGTACACACATTTTGTCAAAGCTTTCAACTCAAATAAACCCTCGGAGGAATAAGATATCAACATGCTTCTCATTCAAACATTTGGTTCTTGCAAATATCATGTGAAATGCACCTGAGTTGAACTTGATAGACATCTTCTGATTTCTTAGGACTTAATATATCTGTTTAATGGCTCCATATATTTGTTACAAACAGTCATTACAACATTTTCAGTACCATATTGACAACGGTAAATCAATCCTCAACTTTACTCAACGTCTGTATAAATCCCTGCATTATTCTTATATTCTACATTAATCTATTCTTATCCTTTCAAAATGAAATAAATTGCATCTAAATTCCGTAAGATTTTCGAGCAGTAATCCAATTAATTTTTGCAATTGTTTGAGGTAATATTGCATTAAATGTGTCTTCGGGCTCTATCGGGCGACACACATTTTGAGGTTTTCATCATATGACGGAAATCCGTATCAAGTAGATTATAGACCTTTTCAAATCTGAATCGGCAATTTTCGGAAAACTAATTTAAATAATGTCACATGGCCGAAATTCACGTGTCCAAAATGAACCAAAACGTCTCGGAAATCTTATGGCCCAATAAAACACTGGGGGAATCTTGGTATTGTCTGCACAATTTACGCACGGTATGGGACCAAGCGTATAAAAAGAATGTTTTCAAGTGCACATATCATACGTGCGTAATACATGAAAGTAACACGCGCGTGTATTGCTGCTTACACTTCCCCCTGAAAACTGCACCTGAATGGTTGGGAAACAAAGGGAAAATCCCTCAGCTTTTGATTGGTCGAAGTACTAAAGAAATAACGTCCAGCTAAAATAGGTTTGAAAAGATCTATAGACGAAATTTATCGTCACATCGTTACCGAGAGTGTTATGAGCAGTCACCTTTATCTGTAACCTGAATATTAGATATAACGATCTCAACTGCATAACAGGTCATTCATTGAATCGCATTGAAATATCAATTTCTGAAAAAATCCAAATTCGTAGTTTTTAATGAATTACCGCTTTAGATATAACACGCGTGGGATGAACGTGAAAGTTTAATTGGCATACGATTAGGGGGATTTTCATTTGATACAATGGATTCATTGAAAAAGTAATTTGCTGACAAAAACTGAGAACTTACAGTTTAGAGGCTGATCTCTGAAGGGCGGACTTTTCACAAAACGGAAAGCCTCTTTATATACAAATGGAAAAGTATACTTTTTAAAACAACATTACAAAAACACTTTCTATCAAAGATCGCAGAAAATGGCAGTTTCCTTGTCACAAATACTTTTAGAAACCTTTCGTTTCCTTATTCTTATCGCTCTTCTGCATTGTCAGACAATGATATGATAAGACACACACACACACACACACACACACATATATATATATATATATATATATATATATATATATATATATATATATATATATATATATATAAATATATATATATATATATATATATATATATATATATATATATATATATATATATATATATATATATATATATAATATATATATATATATATATATATATATATATATATATATATTATATATATATATATATATATATATATATACACACAAACACACACACATATATATATATATATTTATTATATATATATATATATATATATATGTATATACACACACACACACACACATATATATATATATATCAATATATATATATACATATATATATATATATATATATATATATATATATATATATATATATATATATATATATATATATATATAATATATATACATATACACACACACATATATATATATATATATATATATATATATATATATATATATATATATATATATAAATGATATATATATATATATATATATATGTTTATATATGTATATATATATATATATATATATATATATATATATATATATATATATATATATATATATATATATATATATATATATATATATATATATATATATATATATATATATATATATATATATATATATATATATATATATATATATATATATATATTTATATATATATATATATATATTTATATATATATATATATATACATATATATATATATATATATATATATATATATATATATATATATATATATAAATATATATATATATATATATATATATATATATCTATCTATATATATATATATATATATATATATATATATATATATATATATATATATATATATATATATATATATATATATATATATATATATATATATATATATATATATATATATATATATATATATATATATATATATATATATATATATATATATATATATATATATATATATATATATATATAATATATATATATAGTGTAGTCATTGTAGGATTGTTCACGTGTTGGCAGGCGAAATAGAAAGTTGCAAACAATAATGGTGAAAACTTTGAAAGGAAACATGATATTTCTTACTACTTCGTCAAATGAAAACCAAAAGATAAATAAATAAAGTACAATATAATACAACTTAATACAATAATTAAAAGGTCACTTAAAGTAGTTGAGGTTGGAGAGGAAAGCTATGTCTTTGTTTAGTCTGTCTGTTTTGTTTGTGCCCAGTACGATAATCAGTTAAGTTTTCCTAAGTAGTCTTTTGTTAGTCGTCTTAAAGTGCCTTCTTAGTATAGAAAATCTGAGATGAGAGAGATTATGTTCTGGGGAATTAGAATGAGAGGATACTGGAAAGCCACACTTTTGTTCCTGATGCTGCTTTTATGGTTGTTGAAACGGAGCCGGAATTTGATTTCTGTTTGTCCTATGTAATGAAGGGAGGGGCAAAGGTTGCAAGTTAAGAGATAAATAATGTTGGAGCTGCCACAATTGAATGGGCCTGGTTATAAGGTTTTGCTGTTAATGGATTTGTCATTTATCATGTGTCTACAAATTTGACACTTACTTTTCCCGCAGGGGGTGTTGGAATTTATTTCTTTTAAGCATGTTGTGTAGGTGAAGGGGGAGGGGGGGTGACGTCTGGCCATTACTGGGAAAGAATCAAAAAGATTTTTCAGATTGCTGTCAATTTTGAGTATGTCCCAGTCGCGTTTGATGTGCTTGAGGAGGGGTTCGAGTCCTGTGTTGTGTGTGATGACTAGGGGTATTCTGTCTGATTTGGCTTTGGGTTCGTATATCAAAAGTTTAGAGCATGGAATGTCACGTACTTTGTTCCACATACGTGTATGAGTGTTAGGGGGTAGCCACGTTTTAGAAAGGGAAAAAACAAGGTCAATGGACTGACTATCAAAAAGGAAGGACTAGACCAAATGCGCTTGTATCTATCTATCTATCTATCTATCTATCTATCTATCTATCTATCTATCTATCTATCTATCTATCTATCTATCTATCTATCTATCTATCTATCTATCTATCTATCTATCTATCTATCTATCTATCTATCTATCTATCTATCTATCTATCTAGCTAGCTAGCTAGCTAGCTAGCTATCAATCTATCTATTGATCCATCCATTTATCCATCCATCTATCCATCCATTCATCCATCAATGTATCATATATATATGATAAGACTATTAGCTACAATTTGAGCTTTAGTTGGATATTGATTTATTTACTCTATAAAACAGACAGATTGTCTAGTGATATCTGTTATCTATCCATTTGATATATATATATATATATATATATATATTTATATATATATATATATATATATATATATATATATATATATATATATATATATATATATATATATATATATATATATATATATATATATATATATATATATATATATATATATATATATATATATATATATATATATATATATATATATATATATATATATATATATATATATATATATATATATATATATATATATATATATATATATATATATATATATATATATACTCGAAACATGTTCGTACCGTGTGACAGAGCTATGGGTATTTCAAAACGTTGCCGGTTCCCGCTCAGCATGAAGGATCAATTTGTGCGTGTACGTGGATTTGTGTAATATACAAAGATAATAAAATGCATTCTTTACTTTCTTTGCATGTCACTGTGAAACATAAATGTCACATAGACACATTAATGTCTGAAAGGTGTGTCATGTTAAAAAAACTTCTCATCAACATTCCCCATAAACATTCTGCTATAATCAATGTCTTTATTTGTAGAACAAAATTGGCTTTAAAAAAAAAAAAATTGTTGTTGCTTTATAGCAGTATAATGAATCCAAGCAATATACTCCTAAATTTGTCACGATATTTAATCAAAACTAATGTTAATTCACATAGTAAATTTCCTGAATTGATAAACGTCGTAATGGTTTGCTGTTTATTCAGGCAGTTAACTGTAATTCCCCACATCTATATTCGTTGTAGAAATAGTGACCATCAATCTAAAATGTTTCCCACACTTTTGAAATTTTCATAACGTTTTCCTTAGTTTTTTTGTGTGCTGAATAAATTCTACGATGCATTTGAATTACGGAAAAGACAAAATTTGCATTTTTAACACAATAAATTGGTCATTACCTTGAAACTTTTGTGTATCAATTTTGCTTTAACGACAGCAGTTTTAATTTTCAGCATGGCTGTTATTTATTCTAAAATCATTAAATCACTGAAAATAAGATTTATCGTCTTCTGCATACAGCAGTTAATCCTAAAACGTGTGAATGTTCCAAAGAGTTTCCCAAGTACCCTTCTTGAGGCATCAGATATAGCTTATACCAAGCTAAGCAATATATTTATAATTTTTTTAATGTATTTGTTTCAAATATTAATTTTGTGTAAGTACAGAGTAAATCCTGTAAATAAACCGAATTTTTTGATATAGCTTTGCAGATTTCAGCAAAATTTGGGACAAATGGTGCACTTTTTCTGAAAAGCGGGACAATTGGTGATTTATACTTAAAAAATTCTACACTTGTATAATTGAACCTACTGAATAATTCTGAATATAGGGCCAACTAGATTTTTTTTTGGACGCCGGCTAGGTGTAATTATCATATTTATTACATTACACACCTAGCGCCTTCAGAACAAGAAGTAGTATATACTATTTGTGGTTATGTTTGATTTAGCTTATTTGTGGCCTAGTAGATAACTAAAGGTACGTTTGTATTTTTTGATCAAACAATTCAACGTGTGTTATCACCATGATATATATCCTACAATAACAACGCTCAATATACATGAAAACATTTCTTCTGTCGTGTTATTGGGAAATCTATCATAATAAACGTGTCAATCGGTGCGTTTCAATCAATCAATCAATCAACCACTCGATCAAATGCTGTTTGGTCTCTGTAAATTGTGCGATTGAAAAAATTGGGCAACATTCTTGCATTGTTTTAAAACTATGAGTATCAATGTACGTAAAATAACAAAGGAATATTAAAAGAATTTGAAAATACTCTTGAACAAAATAAAACCCTTTACAAAGACACAAAACGAAGCAGTCCAATTATAATTGCATGTCACTGGTAGACAAATTTCTTAATGAGAAAATCTTAATTCCGGTTCCCATTTGTTACTACGATCTAAGTTTTAGTTTAATTATTTTTTACCATTTTTGATTTTGAGAACTTGGTGGAGGGTAACGGTACTACTCACCAGCACTAATACGTAAAATCCATTAACTGTTGATAAAACAATCATACTCCATATTGGCTGCATCATCAGAATTTCAAGTTTTTAGGCAGAAATATTATTAACCGCTTTTTACCACAACCTTTAATCAAGTCTTCATTAGAAAGAATTACATCACGACCTTTAACTGTCATTTGATAATCGTCATTGACGTCTTGTCAATTATGATTTATGAACAGGCATACCACTAAAATTATTATATTCCTATGTAACCATATGTTTTGATAATTTTCCAAGGAATATTAGGAGAGATAATTTAGGAAATAAACTTCCTATAGATATATAAAGCTGTCTTTAAGAATTATTAACAACAAAAACTCTTTGATTCTCATTCCTATAACAAATTCTTTGAAAGATAGTATTCGTTTCTGAGGATGGAAGTTGGATCTTTACCACAACCCTAAATAGCCTCTTCGGTCTTTAGCTGTCATTTACGACCTGTCATTTGCAATACATTATATAATTTTCCTATGTAAACCCATCGATTTCTATCGATATTATTCACAGGCATGACAGAAGAATAGCCGATAATGAAGAAGAGATGCTAGATTTTTAAGTATAATTACCTCCTACTGTAATAGAATGGTTCTAAATGTTGAAAGACTGAAATGTCAGAAAGAAATCAAAGGAATTACATCACAATTTTTGATGTAGATAATTTAGATCTTTTTCTAAATAGTAGAATAAAACTTATAAATGAAAGAATTATTTTAGAATGTGACGTGATACACAAAGAAACGAGAATCCTTAGAGGCTACTTTAACAAAAAAATACTGAAATGCACCTGACTGCCTGATATCTACATTTACATGTCTGCATTTATAAATAAACAAAACTTGAATTCATATTCATTCCTATGAATGACATTGCAACTGAAAACACTCAAGATCATAATAAAGACATTTATTATCAGGCGTTAATAATACAATGAAGAAAACCATGTAATATACTGGGAGGAGTAAAGGTTATCTGTCTCTCTGAACTACGTTGATTATCTTCCCTGGATAGATCAGTTTTATAATTAGCAAATCTCATCTTCGCCTTTCATTCGTTGCTACGATCTTGCTTAAGATCGGTAGAAAGTTTTCTATATATATATTTCTCTTTTCTTTCTCATTTAACGACGACTCAAGATATCGAGAACAAAGCAGCCTTACCAGATATAATAGATAAACAATTGTGCTACAATTAATTTCAGAAATATTATGCGTGTAAATTATTTAGAAGGAGGTGTGTGGATGTGCCTACATTCGATATGAAATGTGATTTCGCAGATGTGTAATTTGTATGTTACAATAACGGACATTCACATTTCAAGATATTGGGGTTTGTTCAGGTAATGATGCTGGAGCGTGCAGCTAAAATGAAGTGGATAATTGTGCATAGCGAGTAAAAGAGCAACACTTAGAAAGGACTAGTTTACTTTACTACGTGTGTCATTAGCCTGCAGGGAAAACAAGTAAGTAACAATTTTAATAATCAATATTTAAACATTATTTTTGAATTTAGATTAAAAAGTGATATAAGAAAACACTTTATTCTTTGCAAACTTTAACAGTTTATTAAGTAAATTTTGGTGTAAGTTTTTCTTCGTAGAAATTCTTAGTAACTGTTAGTTTTATCCATTTCTCTTTTTTCAATCCCTTTCCTTCAACTTTCTATTTTGAATTGCTTTGCTCATATTATCTAAACTTTGAAAAGGAACAAAACAATTTTATTGATCAAACCTTTTGCTCGTGGTAAACAATTTCCCGATAATATGAGAAGATGGTTAGCTTTGGGAATTTCCTATTCTTTTGAATTGCTGTAAAAGCTAATTAAGGTAACTTGTAATGTAAGTTTCTTCGATTCTTGAATATATCTTGGTCTTGACTGATTACTCTGATGACCTGTGTATACAAATTTGATTTTTTTTCAACGGAAAGTGTCGAAGATATGCAATAACGACGAAAGTGCCATGGGAGTTTTGTAAAACATAATGTTGTACTAATCTGTCGAGAAAAAAAAATGTTTAAACAGCAGTGTAGAGTCGAGGGTTTGCTTTTCTGAAGTTAAGTTGGTAATTCGTAAGGATGGATATATAACAACAAATAAAAGCGTATTGGAATCTACATATCACGACAGCCAGGGTTTTTGAGAAACATTTTAGAGAATCTGCCAATTTTAAAAAAGGGTTTACCAAACTTTCGTAGTAGTGTTAAGATTAGAATTTCGGATCTTTAATTGCGAATTGTTCCACTCTGATATTTCATTAAAACGCTTATTACCACATTTGTTTGATTCTTTATATTGTACCAAGACATGCAACAGACTGCCTTGCATGGACATAGATCATGATTGAAGCGGAATATTGTGCTTCCTGTACCTTTCCTTTAATTCTTTCTAAACAATCAAAATATCAAAAGCTGTTGGGAAATTTCTTCTTTTTTATAAGTACTCTATCAGTTTGTAATTACTGGGTATTTGCATTAATGCGTGGTGTTGCAAGTATATGGTAAGGATTAAAAGAAGATTGAACCCATCTGCACCACTCTTATCATAACCGTCACGTGATAATCGCACAGTTGACATGAAATCAATAGCATCTTATTCCATAGATTGCGGTCAAATTTGCAATCGGCAAACTGAGCAAATCTTAAAGAGGTGTAAAATGTAAAATCGCAATACTTTCCTTCGAGGTGAAATTCTTTTGATGGTCTCCATATTAACATTATAGCTCAAAGTGTTTTACTTTGATTTCTGGGGCCCTAATAAGAAAGAAGGATAGAGATTTTCGATCAATTTTCAGTTGCAATTTAAGTTGTACGTTTTCTTAACTAACTTATATAGAAGCGTGTGGAGCTACAAAATGGGAATTAGTTTGCTTCCCTGTCGGGCCCAGGGTGCATTTTAGATTCCCTGTTAGAGTTAAATGGTGAACAGTTGGTACGAAATAAACAATAATTTTATTAACTCAAAATTTTGGTGGCGTTTCCAACGCTTTTCCAATTATTAATATTGTTTGATTAGTATTCGCACCTAGTTTTTAGATTAACTAATACGATGTATGATTATTCTTTCAGTATGATTATGTGACTCGGCTCATTCTTCTTGATAAGTTACTTATCTGCCAATATGATCTTGTATGTGTCGTTACTTCAATCAAGCACACCATCTCAAACTTTATCTCCCGCAGCAATTACTGTATAGCTTTTTCATCTTCTAATAGCACCGTGTATTTCAATAAACGTTATCAATGCTTTTTTCATTATTTTCAAATTTGGCAGGACGCACAAATCGTTTAGTCCTGCCACAATTTCAATTATGTTCTGATGTGCACAGAAATGAGTAATCGGACAAAAGCAAAATGTTGAATGGAGTATTTGTTTGGGTCATACATATAACATTGATTGCCATTATCTGCAGTAATGGGCATGACAGAGAGGCCAAGTCATCGCTCCGCATTTGTATTTAAATTCTAATTTGGCTTTAACTAATTTCACGCACAGACTATCACCATTATGTATAGATTTAGGACATCTTTGAAACGATAACAGTAGATAGAAAGTGTATCAAAATTATTGTTATATTTTGTATAACGTTAGAGAATAATGTTATATAGGTTGGTTGGCTGTTTTTATATCATGCTTAAAAACCACGGGACTCTCATTAACCAATAGCTACAATACTGCACATGGAAAGATAAAGAAGCTTCATTGTTTTTCTCAGCTAATCCCAATATTTAGGAAACATATGACCAAAAGGATTAGACTAAATAGAAAGAAATACCAATAGCATATCCATATACAATTTTTGCAAAATTTAGTTTTAAAAGATTACAAATTGTCCTGTACGTCCTCAAACCGCCTCGTATGATAGCATTCCTTACTTATTAGAAAAGGCGACATGACAAAATGTATAAATATTGCCCACATTTAAAAAGTATATATATATTACGAATAGATATACCCGAAAGTCAACCTGCAGTCAATGGTAGAAGGGGAGCACAACGATAGAAGGGGAGCGCAGACAAGGTTTAGATTTCTCTTCAAAAATTGATAGAAAAATATGCAAATAGTGCATTAATAAATATCAAAAATATTTGCCACCAAAATTTGTCATGATTGTACCTAGAACGCAGGATTGTTTCTAGAACGCAGTTTAATTAAAGTCTCCCTATTTTTATCACATATTTTTAAAACTTAAATTGCCAAATACACTATCATTCACTATAATTAAAGTGTTCTTCTTTTACTTATCATTATGTTACTAGTAATTAATGCATGTAATTACAACCCGAATGATTTTTTCATCTGACTTATTGTAGACAATTAATGTGCTTAGATCTTTCTATATTGCTTCTCTATTCGTCGCGTACTCAAGAGTGTCTTTATCAGTCCGGATTTATCTCCCATTTGGGAGAAAGAAATCTTCTCCCAAATGGGCGAACTTTATTGTAAATCAGTCTCTCATGATGCAACATTACCCACAAGCCCTATGTGTATGCCCCATACTCGTAATATAGCTCTTTTATAAAACAGCCTCTGGAATTTTTGATAATGAGCGGGAAAGATTGATTGTTGAATATTCATACAGATTATCATGAGATCTAAATAAAAGCCAATCCTCGAGTATCATTTTTTCTTCGTAAAACAGTAAAAAAGATTTGACCTGCGCAATGACCTTTGCTCTTAGACGCAATACGGTCGTTTAGTCTGTTAGATATCGTTAAGCAATGTGCAATGTTTTAGCATTGTATGACGGGTACTAAAAGCACATAATGTGATTTTTTAGTAGTTTTTGGTAATTATTTTCAAAGGAGCCTTGTCGTTTGCCTCATTCTACACTAGTTAATAAATTCAAAAGGAGTATTTTTTTCAAATTGAATTGATTTCTACCTATTTTTCTTCATTTGGTGAAAGGCCTGTAATATTTTTTGGATGCAATTGACTCGCTTAGAAACCGTACGGGAAACTCTTCGTAAAATTATAGAAAAATGGAAAGGACGAATGGTTGACAGATTCGCGATGAAATTCTATATGTAATTACTGGCTTTTCTATGTAAACAATACAGCATGCAAGTGCATTGATCGGTTCCGTACAAAAACTGAGAAGGCTCGCGGTGTATTCACTGGCCCGCGGTGTATAATTCACGGGCCTGCGGTGTATAATTCACTGGCCCGTGGTGTATAATTCACTGGTCCGCTGTGTATAAATCATTGGCCCGCCGTGTATAATTCACTGGCCCGCGGTGTGTAATTCACTGGCCCGCGATGTAGAATTCACTTACCCCTTGTGTATAATTTACTGGCCCGCGGTGTATAATTCACTGGCCCGCGGTGTATAATTCACTGGCCCGCGATGTATAATTTACTAATCCGCGGTATATAATTCATTGGCCCGCGCTGTATAATTCACTTGCCCGTGGTGTATAATTCACTGGCCCGCAGTGTACAATTCACTGGCCCGCGGTCTATAATTCATTGTCCCGCAGTGTACAATTCACTGGCCTGCAGTGTATAATTCACCGGCCTGCGGTGTATAATTCACTTGCCCGCGGTGTATAATTCTCTGGCCCGCAGTGTACAATTCATTGGCCCGCCGTGTATAATTCACTGGTCCAAATCAATTGACTGTGAGGGTGGATAAGTTAGGGCATCTGAAATTAGCAACATATAGGCCAAGAAGTTTCTTCTTCAAAACGAAGACTTTAACAACGTATCTTATGTAGCCTAGGACATAAGTGAGAAGGTAATCATTGTTTGGAAAGATAAGACAAATGTTACCAAGGCACATTGTGAGCCCCCTTGTTATTTTTCAGAAATCATCCCTGCCCGCGGTGTATTCACGGCCCGTAGTGCATAGGCCTATATCACCCCAAAAAACAATTTTTTTCCACGATGATCTCTATTTCAACTCAATGGTAGGAGACAGCTATATCGCTCACCGTACGTGTACCGGTACACCGTAGTGTACTACTGACTAAATTATGTTAACTAAATTCTACATAATGATGTAATGAGCCACAGAGATGCGCGAGAAGATATAATTAACTTAGTAATTCGCCTATTTGGGAGATAATGAATTTTCTCCCAAAAGGGAGATAAAACCGGATTGTTTATTGGAAACTTTGAAGGCTCAAAACTGAAGACAGCAAACGGTGCACAAGCTTGTACTATTACGCTGCTTCAACCTCGTATGTTAAACACCATTTGAGAGGGCAGCAGGTCTCAATCTTATAGTCTTTTGTATGACCCGCCGACCTGAAAGCGAACCCACGACCTACCGGTTGATAAGTTATGTTTAAACAATTATTAGACAGTAGAACAACTGGAATTGATAATACCATTATCAGCTTTTTGACAAAATTTCAATTGAAGTGTAATCAGTGACTTCAATTTTCAGTAAATATTTTAGTTGTTTTACGAATACTGCATATTGAGTGTCTACGAATTAAATGATACCTTATCACATTAGGATGCTTCTATAAAAGGATATAGATACTTGGAGACCGCTTTACAAATGAAATAGTAGCCCCTCCTCCATCCCTTTTTCCAATGAAAGCCTCTTCAGTTTGAATACGTCAATAGTCAGCCAAGGAATAACCTCCTTTGTCGATCTCTGGTCACATGTTATAATCTTACTTTCTTTGTGAATAATGAAACATAAACAACTAGCACATTAATGGCCAAGAATACAACCGTATTCTTATTAATGACAATTAATGGCAATTATGTTTGAGGACAGGAATTCGAAAAATGTACGTCATATATTTATTTCTTTAGCTCATATGTTTTCGCACACGGTATTAAGATTTGTAATGTTTATCAAATTACCAAAAATGATTAGGAAGAATCATATTTTTAGTTTAAATCAAATCTGGAGTTCGCCTGTCTTAAATTCGCCTGTCGCAAGGAAATCAATCATGACTAGCACCTAAGCGTTCGTGCATAGAAGACCGTTATGAATGATTTGAGACTGCTCAGGGTATTACTTTGAACAAGTAGTATCACATATCCGGGGTCTAAAAGACAACATAAATTATATCACTTTTTTTTCAAGAGCGTGTGTGATTGATGTACATGATAATGCTTATATAATTGGAAGGTCGTAACATGGTCTTATTCACTGTAATTTTGCCTATTTTGTTGTAAAGAAATCAGACCTGCGTCATCTTCACATTTTCTTTTGGCCTTTTTGAGTTTTGAGATAAACAGTTGTCATGATGCAAAACCTTGGTTTTTGATACACGAATGAATGGAAACAACCTTCTTAACCAAATTTAATTTGATGAAAAAGGGCAAAGGATATCTATCTAGCGGATGTATAGACACCCTTAATACAAGAAGTAATATATATTGTAATTTTTTTATTATAATTACTTATATTCATCTACTCGTGATAAATGTGTTCTCATCCAAGATTGCACGCTTTCACACGTCATGCATTTCTAATGTTTTCCATTCTTAGATATGGCGTGACACTTAACACCCTATGCAATATATATATATTTTTGATATATATTTTTGATATATATTTTGACTTCACAATGGATATTCCGCAGTATTGTGCCAAGTTTATTGTAAAATTGTTTGTTCTGTGCTAAATTTTCAGACATATTTGGTTGTATTAAAACTTATTATAATGGTAGCTTAGATTTGTAGAACATACAGCAGTAGCTCAATCCCAAAAATGATTTCCTGAAACTGATGCAGCCGCCAAGCACCAAACGACGTTCAGGTCAAAAAATTGGGTTTTACTCAGAAGTGATTGCGAAAGTATTACTGATTACATAATATGAAGTCAGACGTAACTCAGTCTCCCTCATATCAAAATGAGAATTTAAAAGCCAATCAAAACAGTTACTGTTTCATGAGAAACAAACTTTACTTAACCACCAAACATATCGGACACCGTAATAGTGTAAATTTGAACGCAACGTTAACATGAATCTGTTGATTCTAAACAGCCAGATTAATTAGGAAGATCAGTATCAGATTCAACTGTTGCAAAAACGTCAACTTGGCATTTACATGTTTATGAGCAAGTTGTTAACTTGCAATGTTCCTTGATCAAATGGGGCTAGCTTATATGACGAAAGAGAATATGTAGCTTGATGTTATCTGCTGAATGAGTACACTGACCTCGAAGATCCTTGTTGATAATTCGCTAATATATCTTTAAGTACCAATTATGCATATTTCGAGATCCTATAAAGGTATTTTCAATTTACGAGAACGTTCTGTTGATCATCTGTACAACCGGGATAATATTTACCAGATTTCTGCTTCGACAATATGAATGTTACTTCATTTACCGTTTCTTATAAGATACTTGTACACTGTAAAAAATGCGATAAAGTTTTTCGATTAACGTGGCGGAAACGTTTTCCTCTTGGGAAAGGAAATTTAAGGCTTCCTCAATAAGTCGGGTAGCAATCTCGAAAACGTCTACCTCTTGGAAGGAAACTTAATGGTTTCCTCAATAAAGTGAGGTGAAAATCTCGAATAATTACCTTTCCTCGTATGAGTGAAACAGAATCCACCAATCGCTGTGCCTTTGATGTGTACACGTCATCGCTGAAAGTAATAAATAACGTTAAACGCGTGCGCTATACGACCAGTAAAATTCAGCAAGTAAATCCTCCTTCAGATAGAAAATATTGGAGTAAGAAATAGACGGCAAATATCATTTTAACTTGTCTGAGCGTTTCTTAATGTGAGTATAAAGTAATGTCAATATTTCAAGTGTGAATCATGAAAACCATTACAGAGCATGTCGAATGATAGTCAAAATCAGCAGCACTTAAATCTGAAGAATTTGTTATGTGTTAATCTATTAAAAACCTACACGTTAGGATAGGCCATACATTAGTTCAACGTTAGGCCTAAGCTACTCCGTCAACAGCTAAACTGATTGATCACATTACTAGTGTGTGAGCTTTAACATTACTAAAATTGGCTTTATAATGTATCAATCTATCAAGGGATTGTGTACATTTATGTAAACGCAATAGAATAGTCACAGATCCAATAAGCCAGACTTTTTGTTGTTGTTTGCAAATAATTTATGGTGCTTATATTATTAGGCCTATGTGAAACAGCTGAAAATCTTGGGTTAAGTATTTTTTTTGATTGTGTTCTTGAATTTGAAATGTAACCACTAATGGAATACTGCTGAATAATAATTTGTACTGTTATGATGCTAGACTGCTAGATGTGCTTACGGCCAGGCAAAGTTATATGTTTTGGCCACCCTTGTATGCTGTTATTGTTAATACATTACAAAAGGTTAAAGAATAAAAAATTTAAACTACGTGGAAAATTAGCATACCGTATAGGGCACAATACGGTTTCCTCAGTGGAGGATGTAGGGGAGGGGTGGGGGGGGGGGGGGGGTAGGGGGGGCAGTGTTTAATAAATCAATGGGAAAATTAGCAATATTTTATATATCTTGTAATGTTATTTTCAAAACAAGTATTGCAAATAAATATAAACTGTACAAATTTGATTAAAACCAATGTCTAAGACATCAGCCTAGCCCAGACATAGTAACAACTCTTTTCCAGCCTCTTCAAAAATGCAAGCTTTTTACCCAAAATTGAGCAAAATGGCCGCCATTCGAAGCAACTTCAACCTCAAAGCTCACTATATTTCATTGTTTTTGTTTATTTTTATTTGAATGCATAAGTAACATGATAAATAATAACATATTAAGAAGTCATGCAATCTCTTTCAGTAATTTTGAAAATAAAGACAAATTATTGAAAAAAAATGTTGGATTTCCCATTGACTCCAATGACAAACGTCCCATTGTTTTTCTAAAAACAAACCGTAAATTCACAACCGTAGCTTCATGCAGGCTAATTTTCACATGAATCTTTTGTTCTAGTATCATGTTCGACATCTTTGAGTTTCAGATATTTTTCTCCGACTCATGAAAATATATTATCAAAAAATGGAAGAAACACAATCTAGGCTTCCCATTGACTCCAAAGACAGCTTTGATAAGTGACCCCAACAGAGTGAAACCGCAATGTGCCCTATAGCCAAAGGCCTTCCGCATCGAAGTGAAAAAAGTGCATGAAAATTTGCATAACTAGGTATGAAAAGATATAGTCACTCAAAGGACACAACACAGTGTTGAACTTTTTGGATATATTATCTTATTAGTACATGTAAGCTATATTGAAAAATCACTTTCACAGTTAATTAAAAGAATTCATCTTACCAAATTAAGCAAATTTAATCTATTCAAAAAAATATTTAAAATATGAAATTTACGGATATGAAAGTGGCCCACTACAAACGGCAGTGCACACAACACAGAAGTTGGGTGGTAATACCAATTCTCTGTGGTATTTCTCAAATTTTCTAGCTTGTAAATTTGTTTTGCTATACACGAGTCTATGAATTTGCATTTGTACATAATATTGCCATTTATGATTAAAACTTCATGTCAAGAAATTGTAGAAGATATTCACAAAGTAATACATTAAATGTGTAAGTGTATACGCAGAAGATATCATCACTTACAGGAATTCAACATGAACTTAGACAACAGCAGTGTCTGTGTTACAACTTTAAACATGGATGGAACGCATTTTGGTGGTTGGTTTCATTTTAAATATTCTTATCATTAATCAAGTAACAATACTATACTGTATCATTTATGTTTCTTGTGATAGATTATGTAATGATATGGCAAAAATGTCTCGAAATTTGTATATTTCTTTCCAGTGCAACAGAGGAGATGTAAACTGAACCCTGAATTACCGGAGGAGCAAGATGATCCAACAATTGTACTACAGAAGAATAACATGAAGAGATGATCCACAAATGTTAATCCAAACCTCAAGTGTATTAAGAACACATTGATTTGACATGAGTATCTCTAATCCATCAATAGGTATTACAGAATAATATTCCTTGTTGGAGAAATTTCCAATGTTGATAACACACTTTGAACTACACGCTAAGTTTGAATCCTCCAAAGAGAAGGCTACATCAGATATTTGGGGGGTCTTGCCAGAGCATCCAAGAAACCATTTAAGAGGAGCCTGAGGTATGGCAGTGATGAAAACAATGATCAGACTAAAAATACTGACTGGCTGGTGTTCTAGTCTCCTAGCTTGATCACATCTGTATGGAAATGTTGCTGATCCTTTTCTAAAAGATATTTGAGGTAAGGTTTTGCTCTAAATTTATTGAACAGTTGAATTGAGGGTTAATCATGGTTAGTAGAGCAAGGGCTGCTAGGCTGGGTGTTGAGTATTCTTTAATGCAAATTTTGCACGTATGGGCGTAAATTATTATTGTACAAACAATTCTCCGTAAATTACAATAGGCTTTTATTTATAAGCACTTTTAGAATTGAACTACGCACGCAGAATGTTTTGAGATGTTTGAAAACAGCATGTCTAGTGAATGAGTCATGTCTGAAATAAGTATCCCTTACAACAGTTCAGATCTGGTTTAGATCAAGTCTTCCTAAATCTGCCTTCATGGGATTTACATCAAGCCAGATAAAAACTTGATTTGAGGCCAGCTTACCTATAATTTGATCTACAAATCAGATTTTATCTGGTCAGATCAAATTTGATATGGGCCAGATATAGCTGCAATTTATATCAAGTTATTTCTGTCCAATTCTTTAATCATTGATCAGATACATTACTGTACATGATCAGATCCAGCCAGATTTGGATTTAATATGGAATTTGTATCTAGACCAGGTAATGATTCTTTTTTAAGGAACCATTTAACAGCTTTACTTTATGGATAATGAACTCCATTCAACCATTCTCCATGTTTCCCGAGCCAAAGGATAAGTGCGAAGTTGGGAAGCAGAAGATTAGTCCTGCACTATATTTTGACTACCACATAGATGTTTGCTGAAGAAAATCACTGGATGTTTTGAAAATTTTGTGTGATTTTGAGTTGTGCACCTTGATATGCATATTTGTGGTGATGCACCAGTCTTAGTTTTCTTATGAAAGTTCATTGTATTTTTTCAATTGGATGATACCTGATAGTTCTGAGGAAGGGTCTATAAATCATTAACATACCTCTAATAGTCATTCTCATCATATTCAGTGTCTGAAATAAAAACTATGAAATATGAAATTTAGAGAAAAACACATATTTGATATGTCTTCCTTGTCATACAGCACAACAAATTCCATATATTTGAAAACCCCTCAAATTTTGATTAGATAGCACAAATATAGCTAACTTTGTAAAGACTGGTCTATTTCGAATTTTCAGTTTTTGTAAATATAGACTCTGTACCAGTCCATAAACAGATACAATTTTGTACTAACGTTTGATGCACTACTCTAGATATTTTGTGCCATTCTCTTAATATTCAATCAATTGAGGGAGGAAACCTTAGGATATGTATTCTTTATAATTATCACAGTTCAATAAAATTGAATTCATTCCATAAAACACAAACTGATTTACAAGTTCCAACATTCTATTGTTGTTTCTCTCTACAGGAAGGATGTGAGACTATATCATTCATTACACTTATATTACAGAAGCACACGTTGCCCTTGTTGGGAGATCTCAGCAGCCTCACACTTGCTACATAATTGCAAATGAATGCACAATCAATTAAAGAACTACCAAAGCCGTTGGTACACTCTTTGGAGATTATTCGTACGACTAAATAATGGATATCCTAGGAAAGCAGCAGAGATGTGCATATTCACTCGGTAGTTTTTCACTCAAATTAAGGACTCCCTCAACACCTAGAAAGGTGTTTTTACTAATTTCATTAGTAAAATCTAAGAAAGTAATAACTGTTTTTCTATTTTTGCTTTTAATATTCTTCTTGTGAAAGAAGATGGAAAAGCTATTGCTTTTGTATTTTTGTTTGACAAAAATTGGTAAACTAGTTAGTATATATTCTATGATCTAATTCAGCTTGTTCTATTTTTGATATCTTGATGTATATTTACCCCTATTTTGGCGTATATCGGACTTAGGTTACCTCTGTTGTAGGGTGTTTTAAATTGAAACCTCGTTGCCCTTCATATGAGGTAACTTAGGTTTTTTAAATTGAGAAAACGTTTCCTCTTTTCTTGATAGGAAAACGTCTGATGGGGTAACCTTTCAGTTTACCCCATCTTGGGGTAATATGACTTTAACCCCAAAACTGAGGAAACTTCGGATTTTTCCCCAATTTTAGAAACCGTGAGTTTACGTGGGGGCAGCCTGGTCTCACCCACTTTTTGGGTAACCTATCTTTATATTTTTTACAGTGTTTTGACCAAAGAAGATTTTAAAAAGGAAAATATATGCACAATAGTTGACGTTCATCTTTCCATGAAAATCTATTTTAACGTATAAAATAGCAGTTTCCTTAAGACCTGGTGGAAACACATAGTGCTTAGAAAATTCAGGCGAATTTGTTAGACAAAGGTATGGGCTTATATTTTTTATTATTTGTAATGCACGGGTAAAACATATTTTGTATGTATAATACTGAGCCTTTTTTCATAAATGTACATTACAGTAATTACAGTGTTTTGACTTAAGAAGAATTTGAAAAAAAAGGGGAATATATGCACAATAGTTGACGTTCATCTTTCCATGCAAATTTATTTTTACGTATAAAATAGCAGTTTTCTTAAGAACTGATGGAAACACATGGTGCTTAGAAAATTTAGGCGAATTTCTTATACAAAGTTTGGGCTTATATTCTTTTATGATTTTTAATGCCCGGGTACACCATATTTTTTATGTATAGTACTGATTTTACATAACACACTAAACAGCTTAAATGGTGTTAATACATAAATCAAGGTTTTTGTATAATTCGTTTTATGCATCCATTCATGATGGCTTCTGTTATTCTAGGTTTGTATCAGTATTTCAGAATATCTGTATATCTTATTTAGTGTCATAATGTTAAGACTGCAAGACAGAGCTTTATTTAATGTCATGATAATGATGAGACTGGGAGACATCAGAGTTGTGTCATAATAATGATGAGACTGGTAGTCATCAGAGCTTTATTTAGTGTCATAAGACTGGGAGACAGAGCTTTATTTAGTGTCATGATATTGATGAGACTGGCAGACATCAGAGCTTTATTTAGTGTCATGATAATGATGAGACTGGGAGACATCAGAACTTTATTTAGTGTCATGATAATGATGAGACTGGCAGACATCAGAGCTGTGTCATGATAATGATGAGGCTGGGAGACATCAGAGCTGTGTCATGATAATGATGAGACTGGGAGACATCAGAGCTGTGTCATAATAATGATGAGACTCGTAGACATCAGAGCTTTATTTAGTGTCATGATAATGATGAGACTAAGAGACATCAGAGCTGTGTCATGATAATGATGAGACTGGCAGACAGGGCTTTATTTAGTGTCATGATAATGATGAGACTGGGAGACATCAGAGCTGTGTCATGATATTGATGAGACTGGGAGACATCAGAGCTGTGTCATGATAATAATGAGACTGGGAGACATCAGAGCTGTGTCATGATAATGATGAGACTGGGAGACTTTAGAGCTGTGTCCTGATAATGATGAGACAGGGAGACATCAGAGCTATGTCATGATAATGATGAGGCTGGAAGACATCAGAGCTTTGTTTAGTGTCATGATAATGATGAGACTGGGAGACATCAGAGCTGTGTCATGATAATGATGAGACTGGGAGACATCAGAGCTTTATTTAGTGTCATGATAATGATGAGACTGGGAGACATCAGAGCTGTGTCATGATAATGATGAGACTGGGAGACATCAGAGCTGTGTCATGATAATGATGAGATTGGGAGACATCAGAGCTTTATTTAGTGTTATGATAATGATAAGACTGGGAGACATCAGAGCTGTGTCATGATAATGATGAGACTGGGAGACATCAGAGCTGTGTCATGATAATGATGAGGCTGGAAGACATCAGAGCTCTATTTAGTGTCATGATAATGATGAGACTGGGAGACATCAGCGCTGTGTCATGATAATGATGAGACTGGGAGACATCAGAGCTTTATTTAGTGTCATGATAATGATGAGACTGGGAGACATCAGAGCTTTATTTAGTGTCATGATAATGATGAGACTGGCAGACATCAGAGATGTGTCATGATAATGATGAGACTGGCAGACAGGGTTTTATTCAGTGTCGTGATAATGATGAGATTGGCAGACATCAGAGCTTTATTTAGTGTCAAGGTAATGATGAGACAGGGAGACATCAGAGCTTTATTTAGTGTCATGATAATGATGAGACTGGGAGACATCAGAGCTTTATTTCGTGTCATGATAATGATAAGACTGGGAGACATCAGAGCTTTATTTAGTGTCATGATAATGATGAGACTGGTAGACATCAGAGCTGTGTCATGATAATGATGAGACTAGGAGACATCAGAGCTTTATTTAGTGTCATGATAATGATGAGACTGGGAGACATCAGAGCTGTGTTATAATAACAATGAGACTGGTAGACATCAGAGCTTTATTTAGTGTCATGATAATGATAAGACTGGCAGACATCAGAGCTGTGTCATGATAATGATCAGACTGGGAGACATCAGAGCTTTATTTAGTGTCATTAAATGATGAGACTGGTAGACAGAGCTTTATTTAGTGTCATGATAATGATAAGACTGGCAGACATCAGAGCTGTGTCATGATAATGATTAGACTGGGAGACATCAGAGCTTTATTTAGTGTCATGATAATGATGAGACTGGGAGACATCAGAGCTTTATTTAGTGTCATGATAATAATGAGACTGGGAGACATCAGAGCTTTATTTAGTGTCATGATAATGATGAGACTGGGAGACATCAGAGCTGTGTCATAATAACAATGCGACTGGTAGACATTAGAGCTTTATTTAGTGTCATGATAATGATGAGACTGGGAGACATCAGCGCTTTATTTAATGTCATGATAATGATGAGACTGGCAGACATCAGAGCTTTATTTCGTGTCATGATAATGATGAGACAGGGAGACATCAGAGCTGTGTCATGATAATGTTGAGACTGGGAGACATCAGAGCTTTATTTCGTGTCAGTGTCATGATAATGATGAGACTGGGAGACATCAGAGCTTTATTTCGTGTCATGATAATGATGAGACTGGGAGACATCAGAGCTTTATTTATTGTCATGATAATAATGAGACTAAGAGACATCAGAGCTGTGTCATGATAATGTTGAGACTGGGAGACATCAGAGCTTTATTTCGTGTCATGATAATAATGAGACAGGGAGACATCAGAGCTGTGTCATGATAATGATGAGACTGGCAGACATCAGCGCTTTATTTAATGTCATGATAATGATGAGACTGGCAGACATCAGAGCTTTTATTTCGTGTCATGATAATGATGAGACAGGGAGACATCAGAGCTGTGTCATGATAATGATGAGACTGGGAGACATCAGAGCTGTGTCATGATAATGATGAGACTGGGAGACATCAGAGATTCGGCTTTCGAGCTGCATTTATGACCACATTGAAGTAGCAAAGCTATGCGTTAGTGTTTAAGAAAGAATCTGTACAAATTGAAGGACTGCTTCGAACTGTTTTTAAGAGATTTTGTCTCCTCTGACAGTTAGTATTTTAAATAGATTATCAAAGCATAATATCGAAAAGGAAGTGCATCAACGTATTTCAAACAACATTTATCCAACCTTATACAGTGATATTGTCTTATCAACCCAGTAACGTCTTGTAAAAGAAAGTATTTGTGTTCGTTGTAATTTACATTTTTACTTGCAAACCACATTTTTTGAAATATGATCCTAATTTGTAATGCGCATTTTCCGACATATAATTCCCTTCTTTGTTATATCTATACAATTCCACAAATTTCTATTTCATGAGGAGGCATAAATAGATTTGTATTTCACTTAAATGCCTCTTTTATTACAGAGATATACAAAAACCTATTTGACAATAGTTTGATATTTTTCAAAATATTACAGATTTTCTCTTGAAACAATCGTGAAGCAACAATTAAATAAGTAACATTTACGTCAATTTAGTTGATCTTATTTCACTAAAAGTAGAATAATTCGAACCCCGTCTGTACATTGCTCTAATTTTGGAATCAACAAATGGAGGAAGTATTGATTCATTGTATTAGTTCGTACCGCCTTTGAAACTTTACACCGTTCAGAATAATGTAATCCTCTTATTACCTCCTCTACAAACAAAATGGATTAGATTTTGACTTAATGTTAATCAAAATTTGCATAAAGCGTAAACAGAGGCGATTGTTTTTGTTGTAAAGCACGGATGTTCAATCTTTAAGTAGAAAAGATAAAAACGGATATGAATTCATTTCCTCGTGCAAAACGAACGATCTATAGTGCGAAGCGTCCATTTCAAATGATTTTCTATTACTTCAATTTTATTAATTTTAATCGTTTACGAAAATATTCTCTAACGATTGTGGTGACATACTGTATCCACAATTTGTATATATTGTCAATGTTTCCAACAATGTATTTCAAAACAATAAAATTAAATATATAACGCATTCTAACTTATCTTTCTCCTCTCCGCAATGCCGAAGGCTACAAGTACAGAAACATTTAAAGAGGGTATCTTGTCTCATTAAAATTGCAATGTTCATATCTTTTACGTCATATCCGGTATTGGATCGTTTCTAACTAAGTACGTAGTGTACACATTGCGTGTGTCAGTGTGTGTGGGTGTGTACAGTGTACTAGTCACTTCCGTGTCGGTTATTGGTCGGTTGTCGGTATTTGTGGGTATGACCAATCAGAAACGTTGACTTTTGTTGTATATTATTGTCCATGATAACACGGTATTGGCCCTTTAAGTGACATTTTTGTACGGGACGTATTGTTTCTTATACTTCAAGAAGTTAAACTTCCAAGCATTTGAGACTAACTGCTTAAAGATAATGCCGATGCGAGTAAATATGGGCAATGCTTGAATTTGAAAATCATACATCAAATGAAGCAGCCGAATAAAGAATTAGTAAAACAAAATGTATCAGTATAATATGAAATGTAAAACATTCAATATAATCACTTCGTAAATAAAGTAGCCATTGGTTTTACCTCAATATGTTCTGCATGAATGCGTCAGTTTCATGAACTAATCTGTCACATAATGAATGATAGTTTATAAGAGACAAGCACGCTTTCGGAAACTTGGTACACTGGCAGTCACTTAAGTCTGGTATGCTTGCAAAATAGGAAGCCAATCAATTTCGTAAGAGTGGAAAGAGATACAACGCTGCTGTCTTTAAAGTTGATTCCATTTTCTAGGTCCACAATAAGATAATGATATACATAAACACAAAGAGGAATACATGAAGTAAGATATACAATGAAT
Source organism: Chiridota heheva (assembly GCA_020152595.1). NCBI lineage: Eukaryota > Metazoa > Echinodermata > Holothuroidea > Apodida > Chiridotidae > Chiridota > Chiridota heheva. The sequence continues at coordinate 812,652 of JAIGNY010001587.1, read as the reverse complement.
ACATGTTATTTTATTTTCGAATTATTCTGAATAAAAACAACCTAATTCTTTTTCAAATCATACGAAAGGGAACACCTATAATGTCGCGTAAATGTGTCAAGAACTAAAGTGACAAAATATGACATCGAATTGGAAGACCGTTATAATTGTTATCATTGTCCTTCATTCAGCTTCAACCGTAGTGATAGGTTGTGGTAATAAATCTCACTCTACCATTCTATCTGAAGTCCGAACTTCACATTCCGGTACAACATATAATTCACTCATTACTGTAAAACTGAAGAAACGTATGAAAGTTGTCATGACAACAAGTTGTGATTTATGACTGTCCTTTAACACATAATAGCAAATGGACCCAAACACCATGGCTTAATCAAATATTCCAATAATTCAAGCAAGTCCCTGGTTCCAATCTGCCTTTGCTTATACAAAACATAAAAATAAGTAAGAGTTCATTAACCTTTAAATAAGCAGAGCTATAATTTTACTGAATATATGACTAGGGATATGGTATTTATATATCCCTGATATGCACATATGACAGCTATTCCAAAGCAGGTCGTGTGTAATAGTTTGACGGACTTTTTACACTTCTGTTCTTGTAATAACTAATATTGGTTTAAGAAAGAGTGACTAGTAGCATAGCCATATTGGAATACGGGAATAGGGTGGGGGAAGCTACCACATCAGCAAACACTTTTTTGTAAACATAACATTAACATAGTTATTAAGGTCTATTGTTATTAAGGTCTCCTGATTTGGAGTCACCGTTTACGCTTAATTTTATCGTTATCGCAGGCATTGCATTGGTAACATTAAAGAATTAGTCCAATGGTGGAGCAAGTTTAATCATAAGAAATAGGAACTCAAAAGAAACACAATGGTGAAGAAAGCACTATTTCAAAAATCTTATTCTGTTATGGAGATATTATTGCTAAATAAAGGCTGAATCCATTCGAGCCATCAGGCTCATAGGGCCGTTGCTTATCTGCGGTTTCATGAAGATAAAGCCTACATATGTTTAAAGTTTGATATCATTTGTGTAGAAACGAATTAAATCAGACTAGTTGTGACGGTTACATACTCAGATTAATCAAATTCTTTATGTATTGTATTATATTTCGTCCTGCGATTTTAAAAAGTAGTAAAAGCGAAAGTAGTAAAACAGCATCTAGTAAGGATAATTATAATTTACCACCTGTTCGCGGAATAATAATTGAAATAGTTAAAAAGTTAAATACCTTTGATTTAGGATTCATGAATAATTTCTAGAATGTGAATATGAAGGCGCCAACCATCCATACTGGTGTATACTGGTATCTATAATGGTGTCTACTGGTGTTGACTTACTAGACTTACTACACCAGTTATTTATACACAGATAAGACTTAAAATTTAATATCTCTTTAACGGAATAAGATATTGAAATGGTTTCTTCACTAATGCGTTTCTTTTGAAGTCCTCTTTAATATATTTCTTTAATACTGTATCTAAATCCTGTTGTAAGCACTGGTTAGTCAATAACTACAAAGAATTTATGTAATACCTGAAGACCAGGAACAAATACACAATGATAGTTGACAAATATTGATGGCAAAAAAACTAAAGAATGAATTGTATATGTGAATAGGATTAATGTTGATGAAATTTAACGGTATTTTTAATAACAACTGGCGAAATCATGCCATGACATATATATGAAATAAATGGAAAAATAAAACACTTACGAATATTAAAATCACTATTGTAAAAACAATAATAAGAAATATACATGACGCCGAGCTCCTTTTGAACATTTTAAACATGAAATGTCTCATAAAACCATAACGCTTATTTGTATTATCGTAATGATAGTAGACGTCAAACAGTTCAAATTTGTGAAACATAAAGAGCCTTTGAAATATCTCCAACTCATCCATTGTTCGTTCAGCGTTCTAGCTTAAGAGCCGATTGACAAGTGAAAGGCAACATAGCTCCCAATAGTCAACATTGTATCCATACAGCTATGCAAATTGACAATTTCACTCTTATTTATGGCCAAATGTGTTTTTGTATCGTATTAGTTATTTTCAAAATGATTTAATACCGAGAAGGTTCAAACAGATGACAATATAATTGCGCACGTCATTCTCATGTAATTGACTGTCACAAGTAGGTACTTTTTAACTTAGTCCGTGTTATGATAAAAGTTTGTAACGCCCAATCCAGCATAGTTTACATAATTTCGTTCTGGTAAGCAAAATATTTGTTACGTAAGGGCTTTGTCGGGTTGTAGGGCGTACTTAACAAAAAAATTCAGGTTAGGCAGTTAGTTAATATCTCGCAACCGAGAAGGGTGTGTCTGTGTGTTGTGAGGTAGTGCCAAGCTTTACCAACCAATTCGTGTCATTGAGGGCACATTAATATGATGTCATTGAGGACATAAAGTTTGTCGTTTCTTTGATTGAGGACTGAAAATGAGTAACTTTTGAGTATTTTGTAATTTCGTCGTTGAGGACGTATAACTCCACTAGAGTAATTTTTCGACGTTAAGAGTGGAGGTGGCACCTAAGGTTCAACGCCAAGGCATAGCATAAAGAACATCCCGTTTTCATTATTCCGTGAGTAATTTTTGTACAATCTAGATGTGGGGTTTTGCATGATAAGATATAGGTGGTATTAAATGCTAAAGGATGGTTAGAGATAATGACGTCATGTAGGAGGTAAATTGTTGATTTGTCATATATTGGAAACTTGAGAGTATAGGTATACCTAGAATGCATGACTATATTTTAGGGCACCAAATGGGGGGTGGGGACAAAATTCGAGCATAACGGGCGACACCATGAATGCCTGGTCCAATGGTAAATTAAGAGGGTTTGTAGTGGTTTGTTAGCTACGCTCCTGGAATGTCGAGTTATGACGTCACGAACTAGTATTCCAATTTTGTTATATATGCGTTGTAAATTTCAAGTATATGTTGGTGATGTGCTTTTGTGATTGTAGGGACAAGGTTTTTGGATAAAAAAATTACAGAAGTTTGAGAATAAGTTAGGCTTAGCCCGAGAAGTAAGTAAGTTCTCCTTAGGGGAACGAATTAAGTTAACACACAAGTACAAGTTTATAACCAGAATTTTATGCAAATAAAATTAGGACTTAATTATGCGTATTGAAGAATGTATTAATTTGGGTGTGAATGAGTTGCACGTTGGGTACGTGGTTTTGTTTTAGGGTGTATCCGATTATTAAAGAAAAGGCGTAGTGTATTTATATGTCCATTTAGGATGTCTGTGTTAGCACAGAATTAGTTTCAGAGATGATGATGTTATTGTTTTATCTTAAGCAAAAACGCTTAAAACCATGCAAAATATTATGGTGTCTTTAATATATGAACTTGTAGTAGACAAATTGTTTTACATTTCTCCTCATGGCTTTCTGTGGTACGGTACCAGTTTTGGCTAACCCGATTCCACCAGGGATTTACGTAGCACAAGCCGACATAATCATTGCATCTAAATTTAAGCTAGCGAGGCAGTACACATAATATTATTATCCGAAGCTCTTCGAAGTCGCAAGAGAAACCGATAAATTAATTCGCGAGCGAATCCTTAAGACGCTACAAAGATCGAACCAATAGTAGCGATAGGGAAAATGCAACCATCAAATTTATGACTCCACCCACTTCTACTGTCAAACATAGCGTGAGGCGTTGACAAAAGGTCTTGGATACACTTGTAGTCCTTAGGCCACACAGGACACCTGATGTAGGAGTTGGGTTAGAATATTGGTTTATCATATTTTTTGTATATTTCATGTATGTATGTCATTCGTCTATTATGTTGATCAAGCAAGTAAGGAATTATACACTTGCAAATAGTATTATCTTTTCAAAGTTGGTTTGGCATTGTAGTCTTGTTAAGAGCTTATTTCACCCTGTCTTGTTGTCGGCCGCTGGTACCCAACCTGTGACATTGACTTTGATGTATATATTGCTCGACTGAAATGTACAGCCTTTGGTCAGCCATAACACCATATACAGTACTAAAATAGCTTTCACTAGCAAATAAATTATATCTTTTCCAATTTGAAAATTTCACTATATAAGATATATGCAAGGAATTTCAACATCCGCCGGTTTAGATGTATTATTTTGAATATTTTGCAAATGATCACTTTAAACAACTCAAATTCCTTCAGTGAAGTAAAATTGATGAAAATAGTACTTCATTTAAACGGAGAAGAACCACGCTAAAATGAGTATCAGACAACGTTATCTAATCTTACACTATTACGATTTACTGCCTATGGCCATATGCAAGAAAAGGGCAAAGGAAGTAGTATTTATTGAGATATAAAGCTAAATTCGAAGCTTAATGCCAACCTCAAAGCGATGATGACAGTCCTGTGGAATATGCAACTCACGTCAGATTTTGGGAAATTCGAGAGTAAACTTTCATGATTTAAATTCAGTATTCACAATTTGAATTCGAATTGAATAAGGTTGGAAATGGACTGACATAATAAAGTACTTTCTCCACGACTTAGCATTAAATAAACTGGATCCATGGAATATTCATCACTTTTTCTTGGTCTCATGCTCTATCCAAAGATCGCGTAAACCTTTTTATTCATATACGTCTTTTTCTAAGTATTCTAAACCTATTTGCAATTCAATTGGTTATCGATTATATTTATCTCTCGTTTTTGAAGGCACTTTCGTTCGGCTATAAAATTCCTTCCGTTGTTAATTATTCATAAACATATTCTAAAATCTTCTCTTTTTTATGGTATTTTCGTCGATGTTAAAAGCTAAAGGGTGGCATATTAAAAGTCAATGTGTTTTATAGAATCTATCAATTTACAAAAACTAATTGGATTATAATTGGCAAAATGCTACCGCTTTATTATGATGGAGAGGTAAACTTCCTCGGTAACAATTTAGATCGCTTGTTTCTGTTGACATTACTGTACCCTCATACATTCCATGTTTAAAGGCTAGTTATCGCCTCTAACGTGAAGGTACATAGATTTAATCCGTGTGTTTTAATTGGTCGAAACACAGTGGCACATTGTGCACTTACATTGATATGCTAGTCAGAATCGTTTTGGAATGTAATGTACGCCGTCATAATTTATTAACGATATATGGCCTTTAATGACTCATGCACAAAACTATTTGATATAATGAACTAAAAGAATGCGAATCGGATTACATGAAGGACATACCGTAATGATGTAACCAGTTTTACCAAGGAGCTTGTGTAGAAGCTCCTTGGTTTTACACTTTCGTGAGATCATGGGATAAATCAGAGATACTGGACACGATATTATCTGGTAAATGGACCAATTTTTTGTATTTCGATTTCAATTTGGAAAATATCAATCACAAAATTGTTGTCGCCAGTGCTCTGGATGTTTATTGAAACTCATAACTGTTAATCTTTATGTTAATTCTCATATTGTTGTACGTCTAAACATAATAATCTAAGCAATTATAGTCTTGTAATCTAATTATTGGAAAATTATTATAACAATAACTGAACAATAAAAGGTGAAAAATCAGAAAGAGATAAATAAGCCACAAACAAAGAGAAACGCCCAAGTGTTCATTAGCAGAGAAATCCCATATATACTCAAACAAGATTATAAAGTAAGCAATCCGATTAGGAATATTTACATCCTTGGGTTATACAAAGCAATCATAACATAGGATTTGTATCAGTCCAATTAATTTTATTTAACTAAAACCCAAATGTATTAAAGGAATCACATTATATGCACATAACACAATTAAAGTTATCCAATGGGGAAATTTATATATAAAAACTGACAATTTCCCCCTTTTTACTTATTTTACTTTTCACTTAATTTGCTTATGTCCTGAATGTCCAGCAGGCATTACTCTATATTTTCTATTAATTATCCGTTTATTGTTTCTCCCTTTTCGCCTTGTGTCAGACTTAAAGCAAGGTCTTTGGCAAACGATGAAATAGCAAGTAAAGCTTTCTAAATGCCAAACCACTATGAAAACGAAACAACGTTTTGATAACAGAAGGTTTTACCTGAAATGGATTAAGCTTTTACTTTTTGCCTTTTGTTTGAAAGCAAAAGGGTGTAAATTACCTCCCTGGTCGGATTTTGTAACTTTTCTCAAATGTGAGTTGGGCAACCTTTCAGTTTTGTTTCTTAATAGCAGTCCGGGAGATATTGTAATTACAAATTATTTAGTTTGTCTTTATTGTATCATGAATTCCTTCTGAAAGCCACGAATATAGTATAAAATGATAGTATAATGGATGTTCCGCATGTTGGAAGTATATAAATAGAAATGAAAATAGATATTCCTGCCAATGCCTAAAATTCCGACAAGAACATATAACAAAAACCAACTTTTTGGACACCCTGGTCTTTCCTCGAGTGAGTGAAAACAGCAAGTGAGACAGAAATAATTTTAAAACTACTATCTGCTAAAAGATGGCTTATAACCAATTTTAAATAGATCCTTGCAAAAATTTCCAATCAAATTGAAACTTGACAGAAGAGCTAAATCCCTTTTTAGACCATGTATGTGTCAACCAATTTTGGGAATGAATTGTGTTTCTGTGGGTATTCTTTGTTGTATTCTTTGAAATTACTTTGGATTATGAAAAATCCGAGGCAATAAATGCTGTAGAAAGGAAGATTAAGATGTTCACTTACTGGAAAGCCAACATTTTTTTGAGACGCATTCTATTTTTGTGATTAAAAATGATAATTGCACACATCAGTAGAACCGTATTTTATCTTATTCAATAGCTTTTTTCATCAAACTTTTTTGCTCACCCAAACCGAAATAGAAAATGTAAGTATATCTGTTTTCTTTCAACAGACATAAGTCAAATTCAATGTGAAGCTTCGAGCATTTTTCCAATTAGAAAAAAAAAAAAAATCCAGAAATGTTCATTCTACATCGCACACATTCAGGTAATTTAACATAATGTATAACAACTTTTAAATAATTAAAATCATTTGTCTTAAAAAACTGTAAATAGGAGAAGATACTGTACATAACATTTTTCAACCATGTACGACTAAAATTAATCAGAGTATAACAAAAAGATGGCATTCAACCGATTTTAATTAGACCATTGCAAAAATTTCAATTATTGTTTAATTTAGAAATACGTTTGTTACCGATACAAGCGACACAAACATAAAATATCATATTCTTAACGTTGATTAATTTTGTTTGGTTGTTTTACCAAAGTCAAACAGGAAAGTGCAATTTATGAAAACAGATGCACAAATTGGTTGCAGTTGGTTGATAGTGGGTGAGATAATTAAACAAGATGTCGATTATGGTCCTGCGAAGCAGAAAATATAAACAAATTGAATGTTTTAGCGTATACTTTGAGGCCATTAAGCGCCATTCTAATGGAATCATCTTCATGCAAACTCATCAAGGTTAATTATAGGCATCAACATCTGTTGATGAATTTAGTCGTTGTATTCATGGAAACAATGGGCTTGTCTGTTTACAGTCTACTGAGATGAATCAATTAAATTACCCTAAATTGAGAAAAACTTTTTTCTTGGCAAGTACGTTGGACCAGGGAGAAGCCATTCTAGCACCTCCCTAGTTTAACTAATCTGATATATTTCTGGTAATGCATCAACATGAGGAGGTTAGTGATTAGGAAAGCACGTCTGCAATCGTGGTAAGGTGAAACTTGGCAGCGAAATCTGGAGAATAATGTCTCTTTGTTCAAGCTGAATAAAAAATGATAAAGGACACGGAAGCGAGCGCCATCTCTAAAGTCTAATCTGTTAGGAAAAAAGCGAATAATCTATATGTTGCTATAATGTGTACTCCGCCCCTAAAGAGTCTCTTTAATTATCTTGCCGAACAACACATCTGGTACATATTTATGTAATACAGTTTGCTTATACATCATAGAGTGCTTGCTGCAAGAAAACATTTTGGCGCAAATTGGGAAATTTTCATCCCAGACCGGAGTGTAGAACAGAAGTTGATATTTTATGCTACACTTGATTACCTGTACCAACAATAAAACCAGGTTTTCCTTTTTACTGACTTTTCCAAATAATATTCGTTGGACTTCAACATGCTGCATTCAAACTCGTCTAGTAAATCGCCTTTTGAAGACCTTAAATAATTGAAGGGTAATTAAAATGTTGACGAATGATAATCAAAATCCCACGTAAATATGTTAAATGGTGTTGATGTATGGATTGCTACGGGCTATTCCCGTTGACATATAGTTGGCCACGCGGGTCATAACGTCTTCTAATGTTACGCCGAAGAAAAATCAATTCTTACGCCGTAACAATCATTTCTTCCGTCGTAACCATTCCATTTTATACGTCTAAAACAGGTTGCTAATTGTCTTGTTTCCTTTAGCGTAAGACTAGACATAATTTTACGCGTCAAAACTGATTTTACGTCTAAGAAAAATCCATTCTTTCGTCGTTACAATCATTTATTACGACGTAACAATACCATTGCATACGTCTATATCAGATCGCTGACTGGCTGTTTCCTTCAGACGTAAGAATAAGAAATTAGTTTTCACACGTAAAATTATTTAAATTCGTACGCTTAAAGGAAACAGCCAATTAGCGAACCGTTTTAGACGTATGAAATGGAATTGTTACGACGTTAGAACTGATAATTACGATGTAAGAATTGATTGTTACGACGTAAGAATAAAAAAAAATTCGGCGTAACATCAGTAGACGTCATGACACGCATGGCTAACCATAGACGTCCGTGTAGTTGTCCTGCTCGCCAGGATATTGTTACGTACAGAAAGTCACGTACGGAAAGTTACGTACCGAAAGTTACGTACAGAAAGTCACCTACAGAAAGTCACCTACAGAAAGTCACCCACAGAAAGTCACCCACAGAAAGTCACCTACAAAAAGTCAGCCACAGAAAGTCAGCCACAGAAAGTCAGCCACAGAAAGTCAGCCACAGTAAGTCAGCCACAGAAAGTCAGCCACAGAAAGTCAGCCACAGAAAGTCACCCACAGAAAGTCAGCCACAGAAAGTCAGCCACAGAAAGTCAGCCACAGAAAGTCAGCCACAGAAAGTCAGCCACATAATGTCAGCCACAGAAAGTCAGCCACAGAAAGTCACCCACAGAAAGTCACCCACAGAAAGTCAGCCACAGAAAGTCACCCACAGAAAGTCACCCACAGAAAGTCACCCACAGAAAGTCACCCACAGAAAGTCACCCACAGAAAGTCACCCACAGAAAGTCACCCACAGAAAGTCACCCACAGAAAGTCACCCACAGAAAGTCACCCACAGAAAGTCACCCACAGAAAGTCACTCACAGAAAGTCACTCACAGAAAGTCACCCACAGAAAGTCACCCACAGAAAGTCACCCACAGAAAGTCAGCCACAGAAAGTCAGCCACAGAGGGTCAGCCACAGAGGGTCAGCCACAGAGAGTCAGCCACAGAAAGTCAGCCACAGAAAGTCAGCCACAGCAAGTCAGCCACAGCAAGTCAGCCACAGAAAGTCAGCCACAGAAAGTTAGCCACAGAAAGTCAGCCACAGAAAGTCAGCCACAGAGGGTCAGCCACAGAAAGTCAGCCACAGAAAGTCAGCCACAGAAAGTCAGCCACAGAAAGTCAGCCACAGAAAGTCAGCCACAGAAAGTCAGCCACAGAATGTCAGCCACAGAGAGTCAGCCACAGAGAGTCAGCCACAGAAAGTCACCCACAGAAAGTCACCCACAGAAAGTCACCCACAGAAAGTCACCCACAGAAAGTCAGCCACAGAAAGTCACCCACAAAAGTCAGCCACAGAAAGTCACCCACAGAAAGTCACCCACAGAAAGTCAGCCACAGAAAGTCACCCACAGAAAGTCACCCACAGAAAGTCACCCACAATAAGTCACCCACAATAAGTCACCCACAATAAGTCACCCACAATAAGTCACCCACAATAAGTCACCCACAATAAGTCACCCACAATAAGTCACCCACAGAAAGTCACCCACAGTAAGTCACCCACAATAAGTCACCCACAATAAGTCACCCACAATAAGTCACCCACAATAAGTCACCCACAGAAAGTCACCCACAGAAGGTCACCCACAGAAGGTCACCCACAGAAGGTCACCCACAGAAGGTCACCCACAGAAGGTCACCCACAGAAGGTCACCCACAGAAGGTCACCCACAGAAGGTCACCCACAGAAGGTCACCCACAGAAGGTCACCCACAGAAGGTCACCCACAGAAAGTCACCCACAGAAAGTCACCCACAGAAGGTCACCCACAGAAAGTCACCCACAGAAAGTCACCCACAGAAAGTCACCCACAGAAGGTCACCCACAGAAAGTCACCCACAGAAGGTCACCCACAGAAAGTCACCCACAGAAGGTCACCCACAGAAAGGTCACCCACAGAAAGGTCACCCACAGAAGGTCACCCACAGAAGGTCACCCACAGAAGGTCACCCACAGAAGGTCACCCACAGAAGGTCACCCACAGAAGGTCACCCACAGAAAGTCACCCACAGAAAGTCACCCACAGAAAGTCACCCACAGAAAGTCACCCACAGAAAGTCACCCACAGAAAGTCACCCACAGAAAGTCATCCACAGAAAGTCATCCACAGAAAGTCATCCACAGAAAGTCATCCACAGAAAGTCATCCACAGAAAGTCATCCACAGAAAGTCATCCACAGAAAGTCATCCACAGAAAGTCATCCACAGAAAGTCATCCACAGAAAGTCACCTACAGAACGTTATAGAAGTATATTATTAACCGTATCTTAATCAATTTTATGTGTATTTGTTTTCTATCTTCTAAATTATATCGTTGCAAAATTGTGACCAATAAAGGCTCTCTTCTAAAAATCCATGCACAACTGGTTACATCTCAGATGGGTTACATCAGGAGTGGATAACATCTGATCATTAAAAAAAAATGGAAAATCGTGATATGTCCCACTTCATTTGAATATATGCTAAACAGTGGAAAATACGAATGGATACCATCCGCCATTCCCCATCCGCTGGTCATTTAATAGTCACTAATTTGGTCAAAATAGCGAAACAACACTGCATTTACACCCAAGTCATCAACACACGGTGTAGCAAATTATCCAAGAAATTGTAAACAAAGGCTATAAAAAGCACGTACGGCCAAATAGGTTCTTTGTTTTCCGCCATATTCGCTATATTAAAAATGAACTAACAAAATCTGATTCTTTTGTTATTAAAACATTTAACACACTATCAATAAGCGTAGTTTATGGAAATTGAGCATTATATCAAAATTCTTTTTCGTGCCACAAGATATAAACGCATACTTCATTAAATCATGTTATTAATGTATTTTGCGATACGAACATGCAAGGAATTGATTCCCCCGGTACTGTATTTCTTATTTCTGTCGTAATTCTTTTCCACCAATATATATTGCAAACAAGAGTATAGTACATATATTTACTTCAAATTTTAGACTAGTCGAATTCATCTTATTTGTAGGAATTTCCTCTGGTATTTTAAACTAGGTTATTAAGCTTTGACAGATATTGATGAGAGGTGCAATATAATAATGGGTAGTTCATATGTTTGCTGGAAGAGAACACTACACTATTTCCTGGTATATAGTTATTTTAGTTATTTTGAAAAGCAAAAAAATTACAGTGCCTTGTTGTTTTGTACAACAACTCCTTCTACCTTACATCATATATAGACCTGAATATTGGGGTGCTATATTTTCAGTCAAACTTCATTACAAAAATAAAATCACAGCCATAGATACTAAATACTATATCTAATATTTCTGTTCACCAGCGTCCGAAGTCTCATTATGAATATGTTCGTTATAAACCTTGACATTTTTTTGTAAATCCACCTTGAAAATTGATTCTGTTTGTACTCACTTCAACCCTGATATTTATTGTAAATATGTAATGAGAAGGTTTGATAGTGAAAATAGGGTGTTTTTGTTTGATCAGTCGTATATTTCCACATGTATAGTACTTAAACCACTAGCGTTTTTTCTTAAACATTTTTTAAAGAATTTAGTTATTTCCTCGTAAACTTATCCGCTGACGGAAAAAAATACTACTCACATCTACAATGGTAAACATGTTTTTGAGTCTGTATACATAATATTGTACGTCTAGTGATAAATTAAAGGTATATACATTGTGATCTAATTGGGGAATTAAACAATTCAAACAATAACAAATAATCTGTCAGTATTTGAAATTCTTAGAAATGTCTTTTTCAGTCAAAATAATTGAAATTATGTATCCTACTGGGCAATGGAATCAAATATTGAAATCATTTTTGTTGATGTACTCTGTCGTAAAATGTTAGAATATTTATAAATAAATAGCACATTCAATTTAATGTTTAAAATATCTTATTCTTAATACTTAAAGAAATATTCAAGTTTTATTGGTAGTACCCACATTTTTATACATTTATATATAAGAAATAAAACAGATGAAAGAGCTCGATTTATGTCAACGACGTTTCTTAAGTTCCTATCTAACTTGTCAGCACAAAAGTTTTCATTTAAGCTTGAGATAAATACCAAAGGTACTAAAACGATAACTAAATGAAAAATGAACGATATATCATTGCACAACCGTGACCACATACATCAAGCTGAGGGTAACAAATTTGAGATATTTGGTACATTTTTGACAAAAGATTAATATCTGGCCCCTTTTCCATGCGGATGTTTAATTGCTGATTCCATTAAAACAGCTTTTCCAAACAATACACTGTTCAATGCAACATATTCATACAATTAGCATTCTTGCTTATTAGTTTGATAATACGAAATTCAAACTGTCTTTGCAATCAACGACTTTTAGAGCGAACAGGTTTTAACGTAAAAGTAAACAATATCTGTAATCAATAAAGCATTACTGCCGGATGTTGGGACTCTTGTTTTGTCTCGTTTAGAAAGGTTGCAGTCCTTTAAATCATATCTCAAAGTCGACTTGGTAATAATGTTGCCTTGGAGAAAATTCATGCAAATTTCCTGATAAACTCGTTATGATACATTTGGAGAAAGTGTTGTATTTAATGCTTGGTATCTGTGCGTGCATAACGCGTAAACTATGAGAGCTAATTGGACAGGTGGATGGTATTTCATGTAGTCACCAGGGCAATTGTGGGGTGGACAGGGATGCACGTTTGTCTGATCTAATCATATATTTTACTATGGAGAAGTGAGAAAGGAATCAACACGCGAATGCTTTCATACATCAAGTAAGTACTATACACGTATTGTTCTGGAAATCCAACATGCACACTAGTGACCTGTGAATTTTAGAAGTATATGAACATGGGAAGAAGCTAAATTTCCCAAGTTCAAAGAGATAGCAAATAACAAAATTTATAAATCAGTAAACTGTGAACCTCAAAAGCTAGTTCTAACTGGTACTAACTTGTATACTATGTGTCAAATTTACTAAAGACGTGTCAGCCAAGTTTTTTAGAGAAAATTCCTTCTTGAAAGATCGCATGCGCTAAGATGACGTAATATCTCAGAAGCGAAAAAGCTTAATCACTAGTGTGAACGAAATGCTGCAGTGTTTCATGCCAATATTGTGCTCAGACATCTACGACATTGCTACTTGCAGCACCCTCACTCAATGTTTCTTAAACAGTGTACACGCTGTGTCACGCTAAAATCATTCCCGAAATAAACTTGTTATCGTAGATTATATGTATAATTGTACACTGTATGTATGGAGTGTGGGGGCCAGTGTTCGTGAAGTTTCGATGGCCTTGAGACGTTCGATTTTCCAACATGTGGAAAATTAGAACATCGCTGATCTTTCATGTTCAAGTTACTTGCCTTCTATAGTATCTAGCTTAAACTTTTTGCATTATGCAAAGTACAGGCTTTCGATTTCAGAGCACTTAAAGGCAAGGTATTATTTTGACGTGGATCACGTGGAGAATAAAAAATACGATACAACCAACATTTCTGATTAGTCGACACTAACAACCCAACCAAAAACCGGCGCGGAAGTTACGTTACTAGTATGTATTGCATTTATTGGTGAGGGGGCAAGTAAATTTCGTGAGACGAGAATTATTCTTTAAAATGTGTGGTCAGTTTTTGCTGCAGCCCCCAAGCTTGTTGCTTTCTACATATGCTCCCAGAGTAATAAGTCTTGTAATTGATGAAAGGAATAACTTCAAACTACAGGAAAAGACTCAAATACGTATATCAATACGGTTTACCGTCGTCAATGGTGCTTAGCGGGTACTGTGGTCCCTTGATTGTGGAAGACATGGAAGCTTTGTGATTGTTAGCATTGTATAGGTTTTTCTTAAGAGTTGTAACCGAGTCATATTTGTTAAGTCAAGTCACATATTACTTGCTGGCAAGTCAAGTCAAGTTACAATTCATTTGTTTGCATTTCATATCAAGTCACTACTAAAAAATGTGACTCGAGTCAGACCCGAGCCCAAGTTAGTGTCTCGCGTCAACATCTATGCTTTTTGATGTGAATGTTTCTGTCAATCTGTATCTGACGTATTTTACAATTGAAAACCAGTGAAATTCATTACAACACCAAAAGAAAATTATTGTCATACTTACAGCTGTTTTTCAAATTGATCAATAAGATCTGAATGGTACACCACCCAGTTTCTTAACCAATTCTGATCTTCAATCTTTGACAAACATGTTTGAACAGTTTAGCGTCGCAAACACCTAAATGTTGAGTTAATTCTTAATTATTTCCATCCTCGACTATTAACTCCAGCAATGGTCAACATTGAATAGGATTGGGGCGGGGTGGGGGGTTATGGGAGTGGCTAAGATATTACCGTAGGGTAGGGGCACTGGAGAAGTCAAGGATATCATGCAAATGTCCTAAGATAACACAAATACTAATTAAAATTAGAATACGGTACAAAGAACAACTAAGAAAAAGTGTCACTATTTATGATGTATGGATGTTGAATAACAAAGAGCAGAAAGAGATACTCATAAACAGTCCGGGTCGTACTCCCGATCGGGAGTTATCGGCGTTCGCCCGTTCGGGATATCGGGACATGCGCAGTAAATGTCTATCCAATAACGAAGCTTCGCCATAGTCTTTGGTGTAGTCGTTATATGTGTGTATTATCTTTTAACACTCCGTTTTATTCAAATAAAATGACAATACAAA
>JAIGNY010001587.1:790000-792500 GCA_020152595.1 Chiridota heheva | reverse complement strand
CAAGCAATTGACCATAGATTAATTAATCTAGTCAGATGTGATTCAATGCACAAATGAAACAACTCATTTATTAGATTCGTCCTCCAATTATGATCAGCTTCATGACAAGTTGTTTTCAACATCTGAACATGGGATCCATTTAAACACCGATTAAGATTGGCCAAATTGTAAGAATTACCAGAAATATTAAAATGTTACTTTTAATTTGTGATTATTTGTATTGGTTAACATTAGTTCAAATCTATTAGTATAAATAAATACACTAATGTGTACATCTCTAAGCCAAAAGAGAGACTTTAGTAAATCCAATCTACTCTTTTGATCGCAAATTGTATTTTTTCGTGGAAATTGGTTTGAAAACTTACACTTGGCTTTCATATAGTTTTGTTACAAAATTTACTCTCTACGAATTTCTACGAACTTTTTATTCTACATAGGTATTCTACAAAAATATAGGACGCATGGTACATTATGGATAAAAGTTGCAAAATGGTAGACACCATAATGTTAAGGAAAAGTCCCGCGCATTTAAATGATCCGATGCTAGAAGACTATTAAAGGAACGACTTACTATAACAGTTTGATGTCATAGTTGCAAATCCCTCGGGGGCAGGAGGCACTTCATACTAAAAGTGGTAGGGGTGTGCAGCCCACCATCCAAAAAACATACCCACAGTTTGACAGATTGTTTGGTAAGTGCAGTATACAATTATACAATTTTGATACCTGCAGTATGAATATTCAGCGAAAATATGTTGTACAAATGAACAAGCAGTACAAAATGAACACAGTAAAACCTCATTTTAGTAAACCTGTGCTACGAAAATGATGAAATTCATTATAGACCACTACTATTTGCATTTACAGGCTCGTTTGAAATGACATTATATGAGATAATTGAATTCCTAGAAGAACACCCACGTATTACTAATACATGTATTCACTCTGAATATCTAGACTTTTCGTATCTTATCCTGACCGAGAATTAGGACTTGTTAGTTCTTATCATATAAACATACAGCAGCTGTTTATTAATGAATATTTGCATGCATAATTTGTCACCTTTGTTATCATTTCATCTGTAATATTTCATATTATGTAGCTTCAGTCAGATTGATACAAAGCGTGAAAGATTACAAACAGTTACCGAATCCCCAAAGGAACATTGGCAAGGCAGAAATTGATTGTAACGTCATGAGTTAACATTTCATGCCATTCATCATAAAGGAAGCTGTGCCAAATGTATCCAAAAAGAATTAAACACACAAAAGAAACAAATATAAACAAATTGCTGCTGCCTAGATTTATATGTTACAAAATGGTAAAATGTATAAAATGATAACATTTTTATGTGTGCAGACAAACATTATTACATAGTATGCCTGACCTGATATGTATACCTATTAGGTAGGCTACACACTACAACAGTCATGTTGAACTCCACCCTAGTGTTGGTCCAGGCTCTGTTTGTGTAGCATGATTCACATTGGGCATACAGTAAATATAATTGGGTACGTGTTGTGGATATCATATCCAATCTGTTTAGATTGTATATTGGTAGGCTACTGTATGATTTATCAGATCCACATATGTAATGTTGGTATCGAAAACATTTTAAGACCCATCCCAACGTCTTTCCCATTACTTACTGATAAAACGTGTTTGTACAATATGATAAAAAATGTTTTGTATACAGATATTATTACATGGCACACTGTACCTCTTATATAGGCATATTACGTAGGCTATGCACCTACAACAGTCATGTTGAATTCCTAGTGCTGCTCCAGGCTATGACTGTGTAACATGATCCACCTTGGACAAACAGTGGATTGAATTGAACACGTTTTTGGATATCATACCAAATCTTTTTAGATTATATATTGGTATGCTACTCTAGAATGTATCATGTCTGCATGTGTAAAGTTAGTATCGAAAACGTATTAAGACTCATTTGCAGTGGCGTAACCCTCTGGCCCTTGACGGCTAGAGCGGCAGGTTCCCGACCTCTAGTACCCAGAAGAAGAAGAAAATCGTTAACGCGTACTTTAACGCGGACTATGTTAACGTTTACTACGTTAACGCGTACTACGTTAACACGTATGTTAGTGCGTACTTTAACACGTACGTTAACGACCCTTTTGCTCGAGAAAAACGGCCCGTCTCATTTTCGGCACCCGTTACGCCACTGCCATTCAAAAGTCTTTTTAAAACTATTCATCCATCACTAACTGATAACACGTTTTTGTTTCATGACGACAATTTTACTTATTCTTTAATTTGATCATGCATTCGATTTGTTTTTCTTAATGTTTGTATTATTAGGACCTTTGTATAATTTCGTTGTCGCTCTTTTCCCCACCTTAATATCTTATTTCTTCCCTCTTCCTCACCATTAAATGATGACCATTGATAATGTTTCTTTAAAATTAGAGTACAACACCAACAAATCCAACATTGGAAAGGTACCGACTTCGAATCAAATCCTCCCTCTTTCGAG
>JAIGNY010001587.1:750000-785000 GCA_020152595.1 Chiridota heheva | reverse complement strand
CGACTTCGTATACTAAGCTTCTTACAAATTCGGCCAGCTTTTTCAATTTATTTTGAAAACACGTTTTATTCTGGATGGTGTAACTGTTTGTGATGTATGTAATGCATGCGCCAATTGTGCTGTATTTTCTTCTTTTGCATTCTTTCTATTAAATGTGAAAGCGCGACTTCGTGGACAAAGCTTCTTACAAATGCGGCCAGCTTTTTCAATCTATTTTGAAAACACGTTTTCTTTTGAATGGTGTAACTGTTTGTGATGTATAAACTGATTATGTAATGCATGCGCCAATTGTGGATGAAAAAAATCGTCAATGATGTGCAATCTGTCTATGGCAAATTGGAGCTAAATCTTTAAGAGGAAGAATGAACCATCTTTTAAATGGAATTCAATCACTTAACCATAAACGATATTAACCACACTGCAGCGTACATCATGTGCAGTTTTACTGTAGGTATATAGACAATTTAAATTAATTAAATATTAATACACAATAAACGTATTCTTTAGGCATTTAAACACATTTGAAATGACTCTACAAAATGCATTTGGATTAAACGCATTTATGTCATTCTGATTTCCGATTTGTCTAAGAAACAAAGATTTAAGATATTTTTCATATTTTTTGAATAAATTTATTATTAATTATTATTATTTAACAGAAATTCATATATCGCATTTAATATTCTAACTAATTTTGCGGTAAAACCAGTTTATTTAAAGCCTGAAATGGTACTACTTTCATTTGTGTGTTTGTGTGACTTATTAAGGACGAGATCTCGGTGTGTGTTCTCTATGGCAGTAAAAGCAGCTAAGATTTTAGTAATATTTCTTAGAATTACTTTGAAAGAAAAAAAAACTGCATGGGTTTTTTGTCATTTTCTTATATTTTAATGAATTGAAAAGCAATTTGTCAACAAACTGATAACTAGCAAGGGATTGTTTCTCTACTCGTCAAAACGTTTCAATGTCCATATTTTTGCGTGAAAAAAGATATATATCGCTTGTTTTTTATTGAAGATTTATTATTCGATTAGAAATATATCATTACAGGAAACTAAAACCGTTCTACTATCTGCTGCACATTGATACCGTTTCCCTTTCTAAAAATATTAACAACAAAAAATAAGTTTATTTCAAAGAGGCCTCTTGGCCAAAACAATTTATACAAAGGTCAGTTCTCGTTAAGAATGAAAGACAAACTTTAAGCGGATTTTAACGGCGTGTTTACACCTAAACAATTTATGGTCAGGGTATGTTTTATTCAAATTGTGGGATTGTAAAATCTTTACAGGTCTATTAGTTTTATACGTCACATATCACTTATGTTTCCTTATTTCCACTAATCAACGTGAAAGGCACTTCTAATACTAACTTTGTACAGCCAATAACAATTTATCATAATATTGGTAGCCTTACAATGAAACTGCTGTTGCAAATACTAATCTGCCGATGGGAATTATTAGTCAAGCGTCCTTTAATTCGTGGAGTTAATTTATCTTGATGTTTATTATTTAAGATGGAACCCACTAGCGCCTTGTTGTGTCAAATCAATATTTTCTGCTTACTAAATACTAAATACTATTTTTCTGTCTCGCTTAGATATCATATGTTCTTAAGTCGTGCCAAAACTTGTTACTGTAAAAAAAAAAAAACATTTTTCTTAATTAAGGCTTTAAAAAAATAAAAGTTTCATGTATATTGAGATATTTTTACGAGAAAATCTTCTTTTATCTATTCCTCAATAATGTTCTTAATCTGATGCAGATATCTTTTTAATATGGAAAATAATTCCTTTCAGTTGCTGGGTGATGTTTCAACACATAAATTCATATCAGTGGTTCATTGTAATAACCGTATGTTAGTGGTTCATTGTAATAACCGTTGATTTGCGTCTTTTCCAAAGCAAGGCAGATGAGACATTAAGCTTTTCACAAAAATTCGATAACTACAAAACATGTTAGTTCTTACTAAAAGTACTGAAAAGCGCATGAATCATATATCATCATCAAAAGAGGGTTGAAAGACCTTAAGGCAGAACATAAAGTATATTTTGTAAGGTTGAATTATAGGTCACTTGATTTTTGCACCACTTTAACGAATACTTTGCGGTCTTTTTGGCTCACTTTTAGAAAATTCTCGTCTCTCCATTAAACTGTTAGTCGGCGAGGCTAATTTCTTTTGATCCGAAAAAAAACTTCTTATTTGACTGTCATTTGAAAGAAGAGGTTGTGAGATTATCATGTATTAAATGAAACGGGTGTAATGTTAACTGTGCCTAAGTGGGATTAGTTTAAAATTCCGAAGATGATACGATGTTAATAGCTTTATGTGTGGGCTTTGTCTGTTTTTCAACGACAATCTGGGTGACGAATATATGATGTATTTTCAGGCGCAAAGCAATATATTCCATATTGCTATTACCTTACACAAGAACATAATTTTTCATTTTCCAAAAAGAAATATTCCGGCGTTTCTTTTTCGTTGATTTTTTGTTTTCCTTTGATTTTATATGAAAGAGGACAATTAGAGAAATACATTAGAAAAAAGAAACACGCTGAAGGCATAAGTTATGACATTTTACAGATTTCGACAGTGTGTTGTAAAGTGACGTGTGTATTATATCTAGTGCAATGGTATATGATGCCAACGCTACAGTTTCAAGACAATTTATGTATTTTTAAAATAGTAATCTAGTAAATCAACCCCTTTCTAGATTAACGGAAACATATTTTGTTTAAACATTAGGTTGGGGTAAAACATACACTTTACAAAAACATGCTTTGTCAATCTTTATAAACCTAATACTCGTAAAAAGAGAAGAAAGAAATATTTTCATAGAAATACATAGCAATTGTCTTAGAAGTACAACTATGACATCACAATGTATAATGGCCCGTTCATTGTTCAACACACTGTTAAAATCTTTAAACGCTTTACCTCCTGCACGGAACGAAATCGTTACATTGATTTTCTCTACTGTTGTAGTTCTTGTTCTCTTGTAACATTCGGAGTAGTAATCAAAGTAAATTTTCTCGTTTATTTCAATCATCACTTTAGTATGAGAGCAAGCTTGAAGGTTTTCCAATCACATTGTTCATTTCTAACAAAGTTTTAAATATAAGACGAAATACAGTCAACATTATAAACATAATTTGTTTTCATGCACGGACAATAATTTTGCATAGACAATACAGAAAAACACGTCAATGTATTGATCATCTTTTATAAACTAATTTTCTGCTCGGGGTTTTAGGTTTTAAGATACTTCCTATAAAAATCTTTTCTTAAGTTATTTACAAAGTTGAGGAAACACCAGGAGTCTCTTGGTAACTACAGTACTCAAGTTACTTAAAACAGTATATAGCACTTTATATTAACATGATTGTGATAGCTGCTATAAAAATTACTTGTGCTGTGAATGGCTTCCCATTTTATTTCACTCGACGGATGATTCCATCTCGTATCTCCGTGACCACTCACGGTTTCTAGTGATAATCAAAGTGTTTTTAAGCATAGACTTCAGAGTAACCTTTTACCTGCGTTAGATGACGTCTTTTTCTCATCTGTGCTTACAGACTTAGTAAGCTTTTTTTTTTCTTTTTCCGTAAGTAATTGTTAAATACCCAGTGCGTCTTATGGGTCTTTACACGTCTAATTCGTAGTGAAATAATAAATGAGTGTGATTACTAGTTCTGAATAGAAGAGACAATGAAATAATTAAGTCATATTCAATTTCGTATCCCCAGTATAGTAGGATAAATATAATATACAAAAATAATGTAGAACTTTAAACTTAATATATCTTAACAAAATAAGATTTCAGAATGCTTTCTTCACCACTTTGTTTCTTTAAAAATCTTTTTTCATATAAGATAAATTTGCTTGCACTGAACTAATCCTTTAATGTTTCCTCCCTGGCAATATTAAAAAAAAAAAAAAAAAATTAAGTACGCTTTAGAAAAAACAGTATTTGTCTAGAAAATAATGTTACAAAGATTGATGATTTGAAATCACACAAGTGTAAAAAACGTCACATTACACGAAAGTAGTTTTTAAAGGTATATGGACAGCTAGCAACAAAATCAGCTTAAATGGTTTAAGTTTGTTAAATTCATCTCAAAATTGGTTAAAAATTGATCATTCTTCGGCATTGCTTATTTACTATCCTTGCTTAAGTTAGTTTTTACTTTGGTAGAAGATACAAGATGACACGAATTGCTTTGTTCGTTGGAAAAAAAATGAAAATCATGATATAGTAATACACGAGGACATTTACTGATCAATATACACATTTACATAGGTTTACTCAAGGGTACGATGTTTTTTACGACTGAGAAAGCAATTATTTCGGTCGATCTGACAACAGACTTTACTCTGACGTTACATTGATTCATATAAGATAATAATGCTTTATTTTCGTCCTTGAAATTAATGGTCTAAGGGGATAATCTTTGTTGTCAATTACATAAACGAATCAACGTCAATTTGTTTTTTAGTTGTTTCAATAGTCAACGAAGTAATAGTCCATCAGATTAAATGACATGACATCCCTTTTCTTAAACAAATGTTGCGTTGTATGAGCAAGATATATGTGTTGTTATGGAGCATGAAAGGTACTTTCTTGTTAAAGAAAATTATTACTAGGGGGAACGAGCGGAAGGAGTTCAATTCATTTGACAATCATGTAACATAAAATATTCCCAATTATATTGTAATTTATTATTACAAAAAAGATGAACTCATGGGTTGTGCTCTACTTTTCACTATTCTACTTTGTTAGTTCCATTGATCGAGCCAGTGAGAGATGGTTAAGATGTACTTATTACGAATGGTTCCTCTTTAGGGTGTGTAAGGTTGGTTAATAAATCCTCATTCGTAATTTATGAATTAGGAACTAGGAAATAACTAACCCTAACCGTAACTCTAGAAATTACGGATTAGGAGCAACGAACTAGGAACTAATTGAATACATACTTTATTGAATAAATATGAACACTACAAAAAACTCAAAACGCAATCTGTTGGTAAAAAAAATATGGTGTTTATCGGAACTAATTAAAGTGATCTGAACTCCCACGATATGAAGATGATTTAAACATTTAAATATGTCAATTACTGTAAGTGATAGTATGTCATGAATTTAAAACAAATCTGGCTGAGTCTGTAAATATCCAACAAATTGTTAAAAACTTAAAAGTGTGTTATTTAATGGAAAGGCATTCCCACAGAAAATATTGTTAAAGTCTCTTGCACAAACAACTTAGGTCTATGTAATTTTTATGTGGAATGTGAAGAGCATCAACAGCATTATCCCATGTGTGCTAATTGAACATCACACGTGATTTAATGTGGAAGTCCAAATTTTTCATTAGTGGGACACATGTTATAACTATCTCGACCTAGTAATCGACTAAACTTGACTATTATACAGAGTGCTGTGCATTACTAGAACTAGCTGGAGATGAATATTAATACCAGTATTCTAAAAGCAATATATCATACAACATAACCAGATGCAATTAAATTTCAACAAGATACATACATAATAGAGAAATGAATGAATAAATGGATGTATGGATGGATCAACGAGGTACCACTTTGATGAGGAGAAATGGATCGATGAGTGGATGTATGAATGGACCAAGGTTGTACCACATTAATGAAGAGAAATGAATGGACGAGTGGCTGTATGGATGGATCAAAGAGGTATCACTTTAATGAATGGACAAGTGGCTGTATGGAAGGATCAAGGAGGTACTTTAATCGAGAGAAATAAATGGATGAGAGGCTGTATGGATGGATCAATGAGGTACCACTTTAATGGAGAGAAATGAATGGATGCGTGGCTATGTGAATGAATAAATGAGCTGCCACTAATAATGGAAAGAAATGAATAGATAAGTGACTGTATAGATGGATCAAGGAGGTATCACTTAAATGGAGAGAAATAAATTGACGAGTGGCTGGCTGTTTAGAAGGTTCAAAGAGGTACTTTAAGGGAGAGAAACGAATGAATTAGAGGTTGTCTGGATGGATCAGTGACGTACCATTTCAATTGGGAGAAATAAATGCATGAGTGGCTGTGTGCATTGGTGAATGAGGTACCACTGATAATGAAGATAAATTAAAAAAAGAAAGAATATTGAGTGACTGTGTGAATGGATCAATGAGGTACTACTTTAATAGGGAGAAATGAAAGGAGAAGTGGCTGTATGGATGGATCAACGAGGTACTACTTTAATGGGGAGAAATGGAGGAATGAGTGGCTGTATCAATGGACCAGGGTGGTACCACTTTAATGGAGAGAAATGAATGGATAAGTGGCTGTATGGGTGGATCAAGGAGGTATCACTTTAATGGGGAGAAATGAATTGATGAGAGGCTGTATGGAAGGATCAATGAGGTATCACTTTAATGGAGAGAAATGAATGGATAAGTGGCTGTATGGGTGGATCAAGGAGGTATCACTTTAATGGGGAGAAATGAATTGATGAGAGGCTGTATGGAAGGATCAATGAGGTATCACTTTAATGGAGAGAAATGAATGGATAAGTGGCTGTATGGGTGGATCAAGGAGGTATCACTTTAATGGGGAGAAATGAATTGATGAGAGGCTGTATGGAAGGATCAATGAGGTATCACTTTAATGGAGAGAAATGAATGGACGAGTGGCTGTATGGATGGATCGAAGAGGTATCACTTTAATGGAGAGAAATGAATGGACAAGTGGCTGTATGGAAGGATCAAGGAGGTACTTTAAGGGAGAGAAATGAATGGATGAGAGGCTGTATGGATGAATCAATGAGGTACCACTTTAAGTTGGAGAAATTAAAGCATGAGTGGCTGTGTGCATTGGTCAATGAGGTACCACTGATAATGGAAATAGATACAAAATGTATCAAAATGATGAGTGACTGTATGGATGGATGAATTAGGTTATACTTTAATAAGGGGAAATAAATGGATGATTGTCTGTGTGAATGGGTCAATGAGGTACCACTAATAATGGAGAGAAGTGAATTGATGAGTGACTGTATGAATGGATCAAAGCGGTTTCACTTTAATGGAGAACAATAAATGGATGAGTGGCTGCATGGATGGATCAAAGATGCACCATTTTAATGCAGAAAATTAATAAATAAGTAGCTGTATGGATTAATCAACGAGGTACCACTTTAATGGGGAAATTGAACGGATGAGTAGCTGTATAGGTGGATCAAGGAGGTACCACTTTAGTGGTGAGAAATGAATGGATGAGTGGTTGTAAAGACGAATCAAGGAGGTGCCACTGCAATAGAGAGAAATGAATAGATGCATGGCTGTACGGATGGATCAAGGAGGTACCACATTAAGGAAGAAAATGAATGGATGAATAGTTATAATGAAAGGTGGATGAAAAGATACATGAGCAGATGAACGAAATACATTTAGCATGGTCTTACCTCTAGCAAAGATGAAATGAAGATTATTTCTGTTTTTACTGTTTTATCAGTCTTTAAAATTGCTTTGCAAAATTAGGGTAATGATACCTCAAATTCCCTGACAGCTTCAACTGAAAGGTCAAAATCATGCTGAGCTTGAAATCTGTTATTCTTTTATTTTATTTGTATTCATTAAAAGATAGTGAGCCGTAAAGGAAACACACACTCACCTCATACGCATTAGCATAGCATAGCATAGCAAGGTTTAACGTCCCGAAAGCATCCAGTGCTGGACATTATATCAAGACGGCCACGGCCTTTGATAACCAGTTGTGAACTCACTGGTTGCAGACCCACCGGGATACGAACCCGGGACGTACGGGTATTAGGAAAAAGCACTAACCACTACACCACGGAGGTCTGCATTAGCGCTATATCAAGTGTCAACACTGCACTCATTATTCTGTGTTTACATTTGCTGGTTTCCTCTATTTCAAAATTGCAACCTTTTTTGGGAAGAATCATCCACAATTATTTTCAAATTCCCTTTAAAGCTCAAGATTAATATGTAAAGCCTGTATAGCTCGCAATCTTCATCAAAAAGATATATCATTTATTATTTTTTCTCTATCACTTCCAGTAATTTACAAATAAATTGGAAAAAAGCATTTTATTATGCAGTTTTAAGACAAGAGTGATTTATTTCGAACAAGCAAGTAATTGACAAAAACCTCTTTTCAATTTCCTATCCTTGTTATTTTTAACGGTTTTGGAAAGCAGATGGTTTTAAATTTCCAATTGCACTACCTTGTCCGTTAATCATTCAATTATTCAGTAGTGGCAGAGATTTGATTATATAAACAAAGATATATTTTTTTCTTCTCATAGATGATATACTTTTCATACTAAGACTTAACCCAAAACCCATATCTTTAATATAAAAAAAAACTACCATTGGGTGATTTTTATTAAGTGATCCATCAAACTGTAATCTTTTAGAAGTATGCATGGTCTTTTTTTAATTTACCTAAGCCGCGAAGTTCAAATACAGGTAATAGTAAACTAATGTGGAAGTTATCATATATCTGGTGTGGTTCAATAACTACAAGAAGCAATTACAAATACATTTTGAGTGTTGCCATGACAGTGGTGGCTTTGAGCTCTGTAAACGCTAAAAACGCTAATACAAGATTTCTATCCTCGTTAACTTGGTCCACAAAATAAGCAAAGTTCGATATAATTTTCGTTAACTCTGTTCATGGACGTCAAAATAAAACGAAAAGCTCTGACATATATATATATATAATGACTTCAAAGAAAATTGAGTGGAAAAGATATGCATATCATATGTCTGAAAAATGTTTGTAGATTTCCTTAGAGTTTTTATCGGTTTACTAGAGATATTTTAAGAATTTTGTTGACAATGACTTAGAGATCTCATAACGATTAAGAAATTTGCTTTTGCATCAACTTTATAAGGAAAAAGGCCTGATACAATAGTTGAGAGAGGATATTTAACAATTTGGCAAATAGTAATATATTTTTTATGCTGATTCTTTTTTTACACATACAGTAGGCAGTCCGGATAATCAAATGTGATCTCATAACAATTAAGAAATTTGCTTTTGCATTAACTTTATCAGGAAAAAGGCCTGATACAATAGTTGAGAGAGGATATTTGACAATTTGGTGAATATTAATATATTTTTTATGCTGATTATTTTTTTACACATACAGTAGGCAGTCCGGATGATCTATTAAAAATAGGGGATGAAATATCTCCAAGAAGTAGGAGATAGAAAAGCTATGGATACCGGCATTACGTAATACTACCTATAATGCTCTCCCATATACTTCGAATTTAAAACGGTTCTGAAATTTGATCTAGGCGTCGGTATTACTTGGGATATGAGTATTCGGTTACTTTAAAAAGTAAATGAACAATAAATGTGTTGCTACAGGAAATTTTACAGGTTAGATTTCAAGAAATTCGGTTCCGAAAATCCTGACTTTGACCTGAATTTTTCGATTACGTACTAGGTCTCTAGGTATTCTTACATGAAGATTGAAGGGAAATTACGTTGATTATGGGTTCAAGTAATTGGAACATGGAAATGTTATCCCTAAAAGTAGGAGATCTCATACGTTTAGGAGATCCCCTAGACTGGTAGGTGAGATTCAAATTAACTGCAATAACTGTTGGGGTAATTTCAGACACACTGCCGATATGCAATGGTGTAGCTAGTTTGTGTAGCCAGAGGGGATTCTATATGAGGGTGTGTATTGTTTATGAAGAATGTTGACAACTTGGTAATTGGCCTAGGAACAAGTAAGTGCGGTTGTACATGGTAATTCAGGGACTATATACTATTTTAATTTGTCTGGATTAGGGAAAAGTCTATTGAGAGATTTTCTGTCAAAATGGAAGATTTCCAGTCAACATTCGATGATTTTTCAGTTTGAAAAGAACGGTAGAACTCAATATTGTCTTTTTCAAAAGCACTATTTACGTACGAGAATTTGCTCTCATTGCCAACTTTCTTGCACACATGATATATAAGTAAAATTTGGTTCCATGCGTTGGCCATTAATAAATGAAAAAAGTAGAAAAGAATTTTACTACCAATAAGTAAACAAAATACCCCAGTATTTGAGTGACCGATAAGATATACTCCAGTATATCATTGGTTTATTGTAGACTTTAGGCCATGTGACATTATTCAAATTAGTTTTCCGAAAATTGACATTTCAGATTTTAAAAGGTCTATGTTTTCCACAACGTAGACATAAAGGTGTGCATAAAGCGTGTGAACCAAAGCAATGGTACGGCACAACGAAGAATGGGAGTTAGTTGTTTATGGCGTCACATCAGATATACATATATCTGAATAATGAACAAAACCTTAAACAGTCCACGAGCATGTCTATAATAGGAATCTAATTGTTCCTTAAAGTAGGTGTGCAAAAAGCGTGTTAACCAAAACAATTGTTATGGCGCCATGAAGAATCTAAGTAAGCTCTTTATAGCGTCACATTAAATACATATACGTACTGTGAATTTAGCAATTGACTTATTAATGTTTTGAAAGTGTTTTCATAGTAACGTTTTCTTCCTCGCAGTTCATTACAACGACACTTTCAGAAGTGCTCAGAAATTTGCAAAAATTGTGACAAGTTAACCAACACATAAGTGCTTAGTTAATCATTGTACACCTTTTTAGAAGTATAGTTAATCTGATTGCCCTTTGCACTCATCTTCCAAGAGCAGTCATCTTGAGTCTACCTTGCAAAAGCCACGATAGACCCAAAGATGTTTTTCTTTCACTTTAAGCGGGTGCAAGTTGAGTTAATTTGTTCCATGAGACGTTTTGTTTACATATACTGGCGTAATGATAAAGATTGAAAAAAAAAAGGTGTCGACAGATTATGCTTTTGTGGTGCAATTTATAAGCATTACCCTATAAATTCTTAAAGATTTAACAGTCAAAATGTAGGCCTGATTATAGGAACACGTATAAAACACGAGAATGATAAAGTCATGCAGCCGGATTGTTTAGTTTGTATGATTAAATTTCATCGTTTCTAAGTTTAATACTTGAAATATTCAATGTGAAACACAAAATATTATTTTGAAAATATTTGAATTTTCAAAATAACTGTTTCGCGCCCAAAAAGTATAAGTTGTATTGTATATTTTGTCTCTATTATATCGAAAATAGCGTGGTAGGCATATCAAAAGGGAATGGAAATATTAAGCTATAACAGTAATAACGGTATTTCCATGAGTTTTAAATTTCCCTTTGTAAAGATATTTTTCCCAAACGTATTTCAAATTTGAAATATGTAACATTGCATAATGTTTTAAATTTAAGATAGCAAAGGATCATGGGAAATGTCATAAAATGACAGCTTCCATGCAAAATGTTCCTATTTTAAGGAACATTTAGGTTGCTATTTTTAGGTATGCTCCCGGATTGTTGAAGGTTTAAAGTATCCGGATATGTTTATATTCTGTGACTGTTATATCTTTGTTTGATTTAGGGGATTCTTAATTTGAAAAATGCAAGATTTGAATTAAAAGTACTATGTATGAAAATGACTTGGGATATAACGTCTACCGTAGAAGAGTGACGACACATTATCACTATCATCAATAGTAAATTGTTTTTGTGGAAAATATTATTGATTGCATTCACTCGTTATAATATTTGTTCAAATTTCTTGAGGGAAAAATACATAGTTTCGAATGCATTCACTCGTTATGATATTTGTTCTAATTTCTGAGGGAAAAGCACGGAGTATCGATTGCATTCACTCATTATGATATTTGTTTAAATTTCTTTATTGGAAAAATACATAGTATTGATAGATCTAACTCGTTATAATATTTGTTCAAATTATATGATGGGGAAAACACATAGTATTGATAGATCTAACCTATTATAATATTTGTTCAAATTTCTTGAGAAGGAAAATGCATAGTATTGATTGCATTCACGCGTTATGATATTTGTTCAATTTTCTTCAAGGAGAAAACGTATGTTATTGATTGACTTCACTCGTTTTGATATTTGTTTAAATTTCTTGTAGGAAAAACACATATTATTGATAGATTTTACTCGTTATAATATTTGTTCAATTTTTTGAGGAGGAAAACACATAGTATCGATTGCATTCACTAGTTATGATATTTGTTCAAATTTCTTGACGAGACAAAACACATAGTATTGATTGATTTTACTCGTTTTGATATTTGTTCAAATTTCTTGATGGGAAAAACACATAGTATCGACTGCATTCACTCGTAATATTTGTTTAAATTTCTTGAAGGTGAAAAGACATAGTACTGATTGATTTTACTCGTTATAATATTTGTTCAAATTTATTGAGGATGAAAACATATAATATCGATTGCATTCACACGTTATAATATTTGTTCAACTTTCTTGATGGGAAAAAAACATAATATTGATAGATTTTACTCGCTATAATATTTGTTTAAATTTCTTGAGGAGGAAAACACATAGTATTGATTGCATTCACTCGTTCTATCGTTATAATATTTGTTCAACTTTCTTGATGGGAAAAACACATAGTATTGATAGATTTAAGTCGTTATAATATGTGTTCAAATTTCTTGAGGAGGAAAACATATAGTATTGATTGCATTCACTCGTTATGATATTTGTTCAACTATCTTGATGGTGAAAATACATAGTATTGATAGATTTAACTTGTTATAATATATGCTCGAATTTCTTGAGGAGAAAAACACATAGTATTGATTGCATTCACTCGTTATGATATTTGTTAAACTTTCTTGATGGGAAAAACACATCGTATTGCTAGATTTAACTCGTTTTACTATTTGCTTAACTTTCTTGAGGAGGAAAATACATGGTATTGATTGCATTCACTCGTTATAATATTTGTTTAGATTTTTTGAGGAGGAAAACACATGGTATTGATTGCATTCACTCGTTATAATATTTGTTCAATTTTTTTGAGGGGAAAAACACATAGTATCGATTGGTTTTACCCGTTATAATATTTGTTCAAATTTCTTGACGGGACAAAACACATAGTATTGATTGATTTTACTCGTTTTGATATTTGTTCAAATTTCTTGATGGGAAAAACACATAGTATCGACTGCATTCACTTGTAATATTTGTTTAAATTTCTTGAAGGTGAAAAGACATAGTACTGATTGATTTTACTCGTTAAAATATTTGTTCAAATTTATTGAGGGGAAAAACATATAATATCGATTGCATTCACTCGTTAAAATATTTGTTCAACTTTCTTGATGGGAAAAACACATAGTATTGATAGATTTTACTTGTTATATTATTTGTTCAAATTTCTTGAGGAGGAAAACACATAGTATTGATTGCATTTACTCGTTATAATATTTGTTTAACTTTCTTGATGGGAAAAACACATAGTATTGATAGATTTTACTCGCCATAATATTTGTTCAAATTATTTGAGGAGGAAAACACTAAGTATTGATTGCATTCACTTGTTATAATATTTGTTTAACTTTCTTGATGGGAAAAACACATAGTTTTGATCGATTTAAATCGTTATAATATGTGTTCAAATTTTTTGAGGAGGAAAATACATGCTGTAGTATTGATTGCATTCACTCGTTATAATATTTGTTCAACTTTCTTGATGAGAAAAAAACACATAGTATTGATAGATTTTATTCGTTATAATATTTGTTCAAATTTTTTGAGGAGGAAAACACATGGTATTGATTGCATTCACTCATTATAATATTTGTTCAACTTTTTTGATGGGAAAAACACACAGTATTGATAGACTTTACGCGTTATTACATTTGCTCAAATTTCTTGAGGAGGAAAAACACAAAGAATTGATTGATTTTATTCGTTATAATATTTGTTCAAATTTCTTAAGGGGGAAAACATATAATATTGATTGCATTTACGCGTTATGATATTTGTTCAAATTTCCTGAGGGAAAAAACACATAGTATCGATTGCATTTACTCGTTA
This sequence comes from Chiridota heheva, assembly GCA_020152595.1. NCBI lineage: Eukaryota > Metazoa > Echinodermata > Holothuroidea > Apodida > Chiridotidae > Chiridota > Chiridota heheva. The sequence continues at coordinate 771,052 of JAIGNY010001587.1, read as the reverse complement.
TAATATATGTTCACATTTCTTGAAGGGGAAAACAGATAGTATCGATTGCATTTACTCGTTATAATATTTGTTCAAATTTCTTGAGGGGAAAAACACTTAGTAATGATTGATTTTACTCGTTATAGAATTTGTTCAAATTTTTAGATGGGAAAAACGTGTAATATCGATTGCATTCACGCGTTATGATATTTGTTCAAATTTCTTGAGGGCGAAAAAACACATGTTATCGATTGCATTCACTCGTTGGGATATTTGTTCAAAATTCTTGAGGGGGGAAACACTTAATATTGATAGATTTTACTCGTTATAATATTTGTTCAAATTGCTTGAGTAAAAAAACATGAGGTAAAAAACACAGTTACTTCACTAGACTACAAGAAAGAATTTTGTGGAATGTAAGAATTTTCTGTTACTACTTGTATGGATTCATCGTTTCTACACGTATCAAGATGTAAATCATTAATCTTAGATTTTCTCTTTGCCTTTGTTTGCGCAATAAAATCAGAATATAGAAATACTTCACTAATACCAAGTGTATCATTATCAGATATAAAATAAGTATGGGATAAACTATTTTAAAGCTGTTTTTGTTATATACTTTGATCACCTTACTTCATATTTCCATATTAATTATCTACCTAACGCCACAAGGGACAACGGCCATTCACTATATGGAAAGTACTGTTATGCGTTGCTCAACGGGCATTCGCGGTGTACATAGTACATAGTAGTAAACTCAATGGGCATTCGTTTTCCTGTGTGTTTCAATGGGCATTCGGTTGGTATTCGTTTTAGTATCACCTTTTGTAGCTCGTAGAATCAGGATCCTATAAGTAGGCGGACTAGTGGTGAAGGCAATCGGGTGAACAGGTAAAGTGTTTTCCTCCTCGCATGATGCTCAACGTTGCTATCAAGACGCGCTACTTAAATACAAGCATTTAAAGATAAAATAAATCAGTCTTACCGGAAAGTGGAGGGATCCGTCTCCCGTTCCCCTGGGATTTATGGTCCTATATGAAGCACAAAAATAGCACAGAATGTGTTAGAAGTGTGTAATTGTGCAATAATTCGATCTGAAATATTTTGGCGCAAATCGATCGATTCAATTGATAAATAGATTATATTTTCGTTCTATAATTTGATAGTAGGTATACTTTAAAAAAAAATTGCGAATCAATTATAAAATAAGATTTCATTTTATTGATAAACCTTCCATAGATGAGTCACCGGCTGTAAAAAAAAAGTACTTGCTAGAAAGCGTGCTTTTTTGTAGAATGAGATGCACACTGTAATGTAGTTTGGTTCATACACCAACCTAGCATGTTTCGTAAATTGCAAATGAGAATGAGTTATAATGCTCTGCTAACTTCACTGAAATATTTAAAAAAAAGTAGAACGAGTGAATTAAGGAGACCGATTAATTTATAGTGACTGAAATGCAAGGAATATATATCTTAGGTCTACACTATCGAATAATTGTATCTATAACCCATGGGTAACAGCGCTTTTTTTTTTTTCAATTTATCTTTTGGATTAATAAATCAATGTAAAAAGTACTTCTAATTTTTTGGCAAAACATTTGATTGGTACCGATGAATTCGATAGAGTCAATCAATTCACATCCAAGATAATTCTACCCTTCTGGGAAATTAAAGCAATAAAACTGAGGCCACTTGTGTAAGTCGTGGATCTAAAGTGATAAATTATATGGCATATCAGATAGAACTCTTAATATAATTTCAGTTATGTTTTATAGGTTGTCAGTTTTACATAAAAACAACCTGATCAGTTTAATCAGATATATACTTTATTGTATTAATGCACATTACCACTGGAAAGAACATAATAACAGAACATAAACGGGAAGGTCAATGTCATCTATTCAGAATGCACCAAAATAATTGTCATTCGAATCACTGAACCCTGGTTGAAATCCTGAGATCCTGATCCTAAGATCCTAATCATGAGATCTTGATTCTTTCAACAGTTCAAGTAATAAATAGCGAATAAATCCAAAAGATTACAAGATTACAAGAAACACGTGCATGCCATTTTAAACTAATTTGATCTCATAAATTATTCTTTCTAAATTTTGCTAAATAAAGTATTCAAATTGAAAATATACACTCATTCGCGGAAGTTATGCATGGTGACAACGTTTTAATATATATCAATTATGCATGATAATTCATCGCCTATGGACATTCAATTTGAATTGTAATTCTAAGAGCTTACATTACAACCTTTAGAGACGCGCTTCACGCATATTCATATACAGTTTCTCAAAAATATATCCATGTACTTCCTCCAGGCGTCCAAAATTAGAGACTAATGTTTTTACATAAGGTTTTTATAAAACATAATGTTTTACTTAGTATATAAAAGCCAAATTATATGTTTATCTTACTAGTCACAAAGTGACGGAGATGAATAATGTTTCATGATTTTTTTCGGTAATCCAAGAGATTTACTGTGTATATAAAAACTTTGACAGGTGTTAACCATTTTAAATTGCGCAAAACGAATAAGATTAGAATCTTTACATGAAGTTCCTTCGTAAATTCGAATATATTTTCCCTATTTTGAAATGAGCTTAATCAATGAGCAATTGTCAAAATTGTACCATTTGCGACATAGGATTGCATTACTTTTTATATATAAAAATGAAAAGCATAGAACTAGAACATTGTGCATTCAAAACGCATTTTCTTTCAATTTCCTCCTTCAATTCAATGTAAAATTGCAAAACAAGTTTTGAAAGGTCCTTAGGCCTTTGAAAGCATTATTGGCATCTTGTTTTAGGGCTTTTGGGAAAATAAATCAAGTGTATTATAAAGCTTTAAATTCTAAATTGATTACCAGGAAACTTGGTTTGGTCTGAAATGCTCAGCTACAAATCAGTTCTTTGCGGAGTTTTTAATGTAAACAATTACAGTTGTGAATTCAGTTCGGATGTTATTTAATTTACTAATTAAGTAAATGCTAAAACAAAATTTCAGGAAGACAGGTTTTCGACATCCCTAGAAGCATTTTATTTATAAAGGAGTTCACCTATGTTGAAGCAAATTCCATATCATGTTTGGCAACTTGGTGTAGTCTGGTGTTAGTGTAAAAGGAACAAAGCACCATACATTGGTTAAATTCAGATACAAAATGTGTGCTTGAATGGCTAAATCGTTTAGCGAGGTCTCTCCTTACATTTGATTATTTTTGATAGATATTACCCTCTTATTGCTGCGCATAAATAAGAGTAATGATTAATATTAGGGACGTTGAAATGTAGAATAAAAAGCACCTCTTTTAAATATTACTCCAAAAAGGAATACCGGTACTTCTTAATCGTTCAAGTTATATGGATGGGTGCCGCCAAATATATTCAAGTATATTAAAATATGTTTAAAACCATGAAAGCCTTCGAATACATATAATCAAAATCGTGTAACAAGCTTTTTAAAATCGGAGGTATCAATATGCAAATTTGTATGCGCATATTATAATGCACTGAATATCCTTTAGTTAGTAATTGTAAATTATATTTACTTGAAGAAGTGCTGAAAATTCTTTTTAAAAAGTGTTACACATTTCACTATATACCTTTTTAAATCTGAATCGGCAATTTTCGGATAACTTATGTAAGTAATGTCACATGGCCGAGATTCACGTGTCCAAAATGGACTAATTGTATACTGGAGGAATCTTATTGACCAATAAAATACTGGAAAAATCTTGGCTGTCTGCACAATTCACGCACGGTATGGGATCAAGCGTATGGAAATATGTTTTCTGGCGCACGTATCATACGTGCATTACATATGTACATGAAGGAAATACGCGCGCGTATGCTGCTTACATTTTTTCCTCAAACCTGTACCTGATTGGTTGGGAAACAAAGGAAATGTTCCCCCGGAATTTGATTGGCCGAAGTACTGAAGAAACAAGGTTCGAGCTAAACTCGGTTTAAACAGGTCCATACCTTTATTAGTAGTAGGCCAATAGACTTTCCAAACCAAACATTTTATGTGACTGAGATTTAGCTGTATGCCTAATAGTACATCAAAACTTTAGCATCAATCAAAAATTTGATTAGTGATAACTCAAAATATAAAAGTGTTATTTTCAAAATTCAAATACTGTTCTGCTCTTTTAAGTAATATATAAAATGTATGATTTGGGTTTTTAATTATGGTTTTGTAGAATATTTAATGACTCTATCTATAAAAAATTAATAAACAAAACAAAAATTTCACATCAAATATATTTCAGAATACTTACACTATTGTCTTTTAGGACCTTAAATGCTGACCTGCAAGTGTTCCGAGAAAATCTGGTACGAAGGTTGTGGTCTTCGAATTCGTAAAACAATAAATTCGATCATGAAAATTGTGATTTATTGTCATATTTGTCATCAGGTTCAAAAGTGCCATAGATAAAACCAAAACACACGCTCATTGACAAGACCTATTTGCAACTCCTGTTGTGTGGATTCATTGTTTATTTATTTAAAAGATCGATGGTCTCGCAGATTTTCTTGCCTGCACTGAAATAATGACAAATAGTATACGGTGAACATATTACACTCCATTTTGAAGGTACTTGTACGAACCACAAGCAACATGGGATGAGGGCTTCATAATGCATGCTGTAATATTGAGTGGCTTGTTAAGTACCATCTGGCTGAAAAATATATTTTAGAATGTAAATTTTCTTCAACGAGTATCAAAAGATCTAGAGTAATTGACGGATTTTACACAGGTAAGAGAAAAGGCTTAGCATAAGTTTGAAGTGAATTGGTGCCAAATAGTTTAAGTGTAATTTGGCAATGTGGTCGAGAAATCTACATTGTAGAGGACAACATAAAAAGTGCTCTCAGCCGAAACGTGAAGGGGTTAATTTTTACTAATTTCAGAGATATATTGTATAACTGTGGCTAATTTATGAAGATTTTAACCAATAGAAGTCGCATCATACGGTCTGCTTTTTACAGAAATGTTCACCCATCGAGCGCAAGCGAACAAATTCCAAAAGTCAATGGAAACACACGTACAGATTTCTAGTCGAGATTTAGTTATGTTTTTGATATTCCGTACTACGAAGGTATTTCATTTAGTGTGTATACGCCCTCACTTTTCGGCGGAGAGTACCTTTAAATGATTCAATGAATGTAGTAATATTTAGATCTTAATTTGAATACAATCACAAAAGACTTGGACAGAAAATGCAAGTTAATTACCTCCTATAAAAGGATTCTTGTAGCACTCTATCTTTCATTCTTACATAATGAAATCAAGTCATACCTTTGTTAATAAGTTTCAAAATGTATCAGCTCCATTACCGTTTACGAAATTTATTAGAAATTGTATCGTTTCACTGTATAACTATATCTACATCTTTAAGTATTTCTATATCTATATACTGTTTTATAACTTTATAACAATGTTTTCTCTTCCATGTATATATATACACACTGTTTTATAACTTTATAACAATTTCTTTTCTTTTAGAATGACTTATATTTATTGCTACTACCATCTGGGACAAACAGCTCTTTGTTTGTTCCTTATGTCGTTTACCTCTGCCTTATCATCTGATGTGAAGTATCACGAAATCACCAACACAAGTGGTGGAGTAGAATGCAATCCATTATATAACTACGGAAGTAGTTCCTCTTACCTGGCTGCTTCAGGCGGCCCAAATCTGCGAAACATAATACCAAGATATTGTGCATCGGTTATTTTGGGTGCAGTTGTCGCGGTCGGATTCATTGGAAACATACTTGTACTGGCTTCTATGAGCATGGGAAGAAGAAAGGTTGGGATTACGTCTATACTGCTTTCTAGTCTCGCGGTGTCAGATCTTATTATTGTATCTTTATACGTTCCCCTTGAGATGGAAACTATTTTGGATCCTGTATTTAAACGAGGAAAAGTCATTTGCTTTATGATGCCATATATTGGACTGTTTGCAAAGTCAACATCAGCATTGATGCTTTTGGCAATAAGTATGGAACGGTAAGATGATTTAATTTTCTTTGCAGTTTTGATCTTATTTACAATTTGAAATATAATCCAACATAACTTGAAAACTATGATAAACCAATAATATTCCAATATACTACAGAAGAGTATTCTTTACAATTCATGCGATAATTACAAAACGTGCTGAACAGTAGATAACTACCACGATGCATTTGATTGATAAATTATCTTCTTTTCTTCAGATATTTTGTGATCTTGTATCCACTTACATCAAGAACGTTTCTCACAAGGCAGAGGACTCTGATATTAGTAGCATCGATCTGGGTCTTAGCATTTATTTTAGCCGGGCCCATAGTACCATTAATGGTAAGAACACTTTATCTTTTTCCTAACGAAAAGTTTCAATATCATTATTTATTAAAAGTATGTGCTATTTGTAATCTTTGTCTTAACGTTTAATAAACGACAAACAAATGATTGATTAAATTTACAAATATTAACAGGGGCACCATTAGTTATATTCTTAGTAAGTTCTTATCACTTTTAAAAATGGGAATTACTCTAACCACTTAAAGATTTTCTGTTGATAAAGAAAGGTTAATTATGTAAAAAAGGTACTACAGAATTAAAAAGTACATTAATTTATACATTAGTACATTAATATTTAAAAAGCAAGCTCGATGATTGGAGAAATCTATTTCCAGTATTAGTTTTGCAGCAAAAGTTTGTAAACGCTGTAGTTTAGCCAAATATGTTTTGAATGACCAATAATAGAATGCTACAAAATTCTATGTGGGATATTACTAAAAAATGAACTAGCTGTTCCAAAGATTATTGCTACAATAATAGAATGCTGCAGTAGTTTATGTGGGGTAGTACTAACGAATGAAATAACTGCTCCATAGACTATTGCTACAATAATAGAATGCTACAGTAGTCTATGTGGGATATTACTCCAGAATGAACTAACAGTTCCATAAATTATTGCTACAATAATAGAATGCTGCAGTAGTTTATGTGGGATGTTACTAAAGAATGAGCTAAGTGTTCCATAAATTATTGCTACAATAATAGAATGCTACAGTAGTCTAGGTGGGATATTACTAAAGAATGAACTAACTGTTTCATATATTATTGCTATATTAATAGAATGCTACAGTAGTTTGTGGGATATTACTAAAGAATGAACTAAATGTTCCATAGATTAATGCTATTGCTACAATAATAGAATGCTACAGTAGTCTAGGTCGGATATTACTAAACAATGAACTAACTGTTCCATAGATTAATGCTATTGCTGCAATAATAGAATGCTACAGTAGTCTATGTGGGATATTACTAAACAATGAACTAACTGTTCCATAGATTAATGCTATTGCTACAATAATAGAATGCTACAGTAGTCTATGTGGGATATTACTAAACAATGAACTAACTGTTCCATAGATTATTGCTACAATAATAGAATGCTACAGTAGTCTAGGTGGGATATTACTAAACAATGAACTAACTGTTCCATATATTATTGCTATATTAATAGAATGCTACAGTAGTTTGTGGGATATTACTAAAGAATGAACTAAATGTTCCATAGATTAATGCTATTGCTATATTAATAGAATGCTACAGTAGTCTAGGTCGGATATTACTAAACAATGAACTAAATGTTCCATAGATTAATGCTATTGCTACAATAATAGAATGCTACAGTAGTCTATGTGGGATATTACTAAACAATGAACTAACTGTTCCATAGATTATTGCTGCAATAATAGAATGCTATAGTTAGTCCATGTGGGATATTACTAAAGAATGAACTAAATGTTCCATAGATTAATGCTATTGCTACAATAATAGAATGCTGCAGTAGTTTATGTGGGGTAGTACTAACGAATGGTCTAACTGCTTCATATATTATTGCTACAATAATAGAATGCTGCAGTAGTTTATGTGGGATATTACTAAACAATAAACTAACTGTTCCATAGATTATTGCTACAATAATAGAATGCTACAGTAGTCTAGGTGGGATATTACTAAACAATGAACTAACTGTTCCATATATTATTGCTGCAATAATCAGATAATAGAATGCTACAGTAGTCTAGGTGGGATGTTACTAAACAATGAACTAACTGTTCCATATATTATTGCTGCAATAATAGAATGCTACAGTAGTCTAGGTGGGATATTACTAAACAATGAACTAACTGTTCCATAGATTATTGCTACAATAATAGAATGCTATAGTTAGTCCATGTGGGATATTACTAAAGAATGGACTAACTGTTTCATTGATTATTGCTACAATATTATAATGCTACAATAGTCTATGTGGGATATTACTAAAGAATGAACTAACTGCTCCATAGAATATTGCTACAATAATAGAATGCTGCAGTAGTTTATGTGGGATGTTACTAAAGAATGAGCTAAGTGTTCCATATATTATTGCTACAATAATAGAATGCTACAGTAGTCTAGGTGGGATATTACTCAAGAATGAACTAAGTGTTCCAAAGATTATTGCTACAATAATAGAATGCTGCAGTAGTCTATGTGGGGTATAACTAACAAATTAAGTAACTATTTCATATATTATTGCTACAATAATAGAATGCTACAGTAGTCTAGGTGGGATATTACTAAAGAATGAACTAAGTGTTCCAAAGATTATTGCTACAATAATAGAATGCTGCAGTAGTCTATGTGGGGTATAACTAACGAATGGTCTAACTGCTTCATATATTATTGCTGCAATAATAGAATGCTGCAGTAGTCTATGTGGGGTATAACTAACAAATGAACTAACTGTTTCATAGATTATTGCTACAATAATAGAATGCTGCAGTAGTTTATGTGGGATGTTACTAAAGAATGAGCTAAGTGTTCCATATATTATTGCTGCAATAATATAATGCTACAGTAGTCTAGATGGGATATTACTCAAGAATGAACTAAGTGTTCCAAAGATTATTGCTACAATAATAGAATGCTACAGTATTTTTGGTGGGATGTTACTCAAGAATGAACTAAATGTTCCATAGATTGTTTAGTCAAATGGCTTCTTAAAATCCTTAAGCGATATAAATCAAACATCGCATTTTTGCACTTATCATCTACATACTTTTGAAAAGATAACTCATTGTCAAGTATTACACCTAAGTATCTAATACAACGACTTTCAACAATATGTTTATCATTGATATTTATCGCATTTGTTACACACTTCTCTCTTTAGACATTGTTACCAAATTTGATATACTCGGTTTTGATACTATTTAATTTAAGTCCATTTTGGTTCATCCAGCTCAATACAATGCACACGCCTCTAAAGCTGACTTGCAATTTACCTCATGATTACGCCATAAACCTCCTAATTATTTTAGTGACGCCTCTTATAATCAGTCCTGAGTAAAGTTACTTTTAGGGATCAGGTAATATTCCAAGCTTGCCTTTTTTCACAATAATTATGGGGAAGCACAATATGTAATCTGATAGAGTTTGATCAAATTATAAAGTAATAAGGTTTTATCAATGTGTAGAAATCTCCAGACAAATATTTCATGTAACGAATCTACCTAGTTAAATATATTAGAGCACTGTTTAAAAACCAATTATTAATATTATTTAAAGTGTGAAGTTGGTCTTCACATTAAAAGTTTATGGGACGCGTCGTGCAGTATGGGTAAACGCCAACCTCCAACACAGTATTAAGAATCCTTAATTCTAAGGTTCTGTTAACGCAATTCATGCCCACCATATTGAATTTCTGATTGATAATCAATTTTTTACGAAATTCATGTGACATTTGTGTCCTTTTCCAGTATTTTTATAATGCTTATTGCAGTATTATGTAATGAAATAATAAACATAACAACCAAATTATAATATATGAAATATGTCTCAAATGGATGAAAAAGATAAAAACCTGTAAATGAGACATACATTTTAAATTGCAGAAATTAATGGCTCTTTTTAAATACTCTTTTTAAGACAAGATTTTAAACATATTGAAGTCTTTTTGTTAGAATTTTATGTTAAACTGTTTCAAGAGACCAAGCGATTACATTGCAACCTGCATTACTTACATTACATAATTGGTTGTGTATATAGACAAGTACCAATGTGCCAGTAATACTGTCCAGAAAGGTCTGTAAAAAGGAAACTAACATTACATGTACAGTCCCTATAAATCAATTCATGACCAACACAACTGCGACCGTACCTGCGACCCGACCTGCGTTGTAAGCAAAGTGGTAAACTATCCATCAGCGAAACATCATATATTGTGCTTTATGTTCTAGGCAAGAAACGGTACTTACCTATGACTGAAAACACAGTATGTGATGTTTCTAACAGCATTTGCATGTATAACTTACCCACTTTGCTTACAGTGCAGGATGGGTTGGTCATGAATCGATTTATAGGGACTGCACTTGTAATACAAGTTAGTTTAACAGCGGACGATATAATGTTTTATTAATGTAATTAAGTTTTCAACAGCGGAAGCATGCACTCACAGGCTACAATATAAATATTACATTATATCTTCTTTTTTGTGGGGGAAAGGAATGAAGAAAAGGATTTTTGTTAAAGTTTGTACATATTAACTAATCCCAATCATTTTTTGCTCTACCTAGGAATACGATTATACAGAATACCCTTGTGGTCCCGAATTTAACTATCACACATGTCACATAAAGAGTGAAGATTGGCTGCTACATTTCTTCTTGTATAACTTTGCCTTCCTGTACACCATACCGTTAACAGCAATGGGGTATTGCAACAGCCACATTATCATCACACTCATCAAAAGTAACAAACGTTCCCAAAAAATGCAAAGTATGAAATGCTTAGAAAATAGCGGTTACAATTCAATCCAACCTTTACGAAATTCATCTGCTGAAAGCGAAAGAACAATTGACAAAAATAGTGTTCAAGACAATGGACGGGGTGATTGTAGTAATAACATAGCGCCGGAAGAACGTGATGCCGACGACGACCCTTTCCCGGAAATAAAGAGAAAGAGAATAAAGGCAAGAAGGGCAAGTCGGAGAAATAAATTACATAGCTCTTTGACAGAGCGCAAAAAGGTGCACCTTTCTCATTATCCTTTTGCTAGATTTTGCATCATAATTTGGTAATTCACGGTCATTATCACTATTACCTCTATCATTATATACTTTGTTTGGTCTTCGCACGACCAATCGGCAAGTCGATATTTGAATTTTAAAACTATCGACTTATTCTAGCGTATTTTAATTTTCATTTGTATTTAGGAGATTATACATTCAAGTTTCTTAACTTTTTCTGGAAAGCTGGTACCTATTCTGCAACTCCTGAAGTACCTGTATTGGTTCTTATATATTAATTACTGTGTGGAAGTTCATTAAGACCTGCTTTGCTATGTTTACAAATATTTGCACGTATTCTTACTATATCGTCAGAAATGATCACAACATCACAGTTTTGTTAATGATTTTACTACTTTTAATTGCATAACAATTTTCAGATTGAAAATATATTAAGAAATTTCACACAAGTTCATCTTATGTAAAAAGAAAACAAGAAACAATATGGGGAAAAAGCATTCAGAAATCTTATTCCGTTTAGGAGATATTTAAGTGTAAGGTTGGGTATCATTTGTGTAGAAACGAATGAAATAAGACTAGTTGTAACGTCATAGCCTTATATTCCTTAACATCTTTATGTATTCTATTATAATTTGTCCTGCGATTTTGTGGCTTAAATACCATTGGATATGTCAGGAATGTAGTAAAGCAGAATCTTGTAAGGATAATTATAATTGATGACCTGAAGAAGGTTTGAAGAAAAATAATTCACATAGTAAAATACTTTAAAAGATTTTCTTTAAAATACATTAACAAGTGTTAAGAATGCGAGACATAGATTAGACAGAGCTTTCAACCTAAATATCTTCTTAACGGAATAAGATATTAAATTAGTTTCGTCACCATTTTGTTTCTCTTATTTCTCTTAAATTCCTCTTTCAAATAAGATAAACTTGCTTGACCACTGAGTTAATCCTTTAAACTGTTCTATCAGATGCAATGAACATGTTGGGCCACTGGAATACTCCATTGAAATATTTCAAAGAATATACATATCATTCTGAAATACACACAATTGTTATCCGCTAGCAAATAGTATCAATGATTATCTTTTTGTTTATCTCTTTTCTCGTAGGTCATATGGATGCTAATATCTGTAATAATTCTCTATGCTGTTTGTTGGTTCCCAGAAATGCTTCGAGGTATATTGTTAAATGTCGCCAGGGTTGATGGAAATGAGTATGGTATGCTTATATTTAGGTTGTTTTGTACAATTATGTATTGTGCCAACAGTGCTGTCAATCCTATAGCGTACGGTTTCATGTCCAAAAACTTTCGTCAGAGTATCGTATATGGACTAAAACGTTGCTTTAACAGGGAAGGGGAGAGAAGAAGACGAGCAAGTGATCTCCGTAGTGCATTTACACTTAGTACGAGAGAAAACAGAAATTCAGTCACGAGCTCTTCTTTTGCTGAAAGAAACAACATTGCATACACTCCAGTTTCACGAATGTAGATTAACTAATGTCAGCGTATAACGTTCTTTTATGTTCCTGTTGTTTTTGTGCAGTTAGCAAACTTTTAATACAAATATATTTTTGAGAAAAAAACGTGGAAATATATTCGTACCGAGAATGTAGAATAAGATTTTTATAAGATATATAAGATAAAAGTAATTTCATTTTCGTTATCATTTAGTATATAAGCAGTGTGCAGAGGTCATGTTTTTAAAATATTAACATAGTTTTTATATATTGCATATACTTGTTTGTTATAGCATATACATCTTCATGTTCTTCAAAAAAAGTTTACACAACAATTCGTACTCACTAATCTCGAAGTCACCTTTTATCTAGAAAATACAAATTCTTTGCACAATTGTTTCGATTTGTTATTAAAAAACAATTGAAACAAGTCTCTTTTGTGTGTATATCCCTTTGGTATTCTTCAATATCTTGGTAGTACCTGTGCCATTCGTCTATGTTTTGTTTTTCTGTACTCCGAACTTTTATTAAATTTTCATTTCATTCTATTCTGTTTTACGAGAATGTGTAAAACTCTAAGCTTGAAGACATTTGTATATAATTCTCTCGTGTTCTTACAACGCAAAAGCCTTCGTATAAATTCCGATTACGTAAGGTATAGATAATTAAGAATTCCACTTTGAATGCTTTCCCACATGAATAATGTATACGTCTGTGTCAGAGCCTCTTATCGGCTCTGCGTGTAAATGTAAGTAAAACTTATAAAGGCACTTCACATTTTCCGAACGGTGGGACACTGTAATATCAAATTATGACATTTAAAATCTCACCTATTCACCTTAATAGAAATTAGCGTAATATTGTTTATATTAGATTGGTCCTGTCATGGGTTATAAATGAATAAATATGTGTCATTTGATCATTTTTTGTTCATTTTTACCACTTTTGTTTTCTGAAACTACACCAATGCCAAGAAAATCGAAAAAGAAAATCGTATTTTTGACTTTACCTTCGGAAAAATATGCGATAGCTCAGTCACGTGAGAGGATGATGTATGTTTAGTGACATGATTGGCTTTGTTCATGTTGAGTGTGTGTTTAGCAAGTGTTTCTTCTAGGCGCATAATTTGGTAATTTGGCCTTATTTTGGATATTAACGACTGAAAATGCCAATGCGATGCATTGTAGGAGGAAGCAGTAATGAAAATTCGCCGAATGTGATTGGTCATCGCTTTCTTAAAGACACAAAAACGACCACTTGTAAGGTCATTAATATCATATGTGTTATTATCCAATGACCCCGATATAATCTCTGGCTTTTCCCATCTATGGTGTTACTGACTTATTTATTCAATGACGTCAGTATTTTGTTTGAACGACAAAATATACCAGATTGTGCACGTACTTTCCCATTGACTTTACAAGTTACCTGTAACTACGTAATGGTTTCATTAACTTTTACGAAGCCAAATATTCGAGTTTTTGGTCGAAAATAAAACAAAAGAACATTATAAGTTTATCTGATGATAATTTTGGATAACTCTCAGGAAATTCGGTGAAAGAATTGTGAAAATATCACTTAACTTAAGCTTGGCGAGTTTTTTTCGCACACTTGCTGACAGTAGGCATAAACAATATTTTTCATGGACGGAGCCAGATGAATTGCCTCATTTCTTACCTGCTGTCATGGGCAAGGGGCTGGAACTGATAACCCAAATCTTCATAGGAAACATCATTGTCGCTTTCAGTTTGATTTGAATCGTAACTTGAACTCGAACATGATAAATGATGTCTGAATTATCACAACTTCCTATGTCTGACGTCATCTCCATACATGTATTGAGCATGTTATACTAAATGATCGGCAGATATGGGTCACTAAACTGACGTCATCAAGTAATCTGTAAAGTCATAGAATTGTTCACGTTTTTTGTTAACATAATCGTAAATACGGTATTTTGGACTTGATTTTCATATTTGAAATGGCAATATTTCGTAGATTTTAGAAATTGGAAGCGGATAGTAAATAGATATTCAAAACTTTTTGCCGCTGCTTTTTGAAATTCATCATCTTATTTTGAAGGGAATAGATTTAACCGATTGCTCAAAATCTGTTTTGTTGATTTTCGCCAAAAAACGACAATGAATTTCAACAAGCAGCGGCAAAATACTTTGAATATCTATTATATTAACCGTTTCTAAAATTTCAGGATATCCAGTGAAATTCTGGACAATCCGGAGCGGAAAATGAGAAACCCCATACATTTAGTATGGGATAGTCAAATGTGTAGGTTCATTTGATGACGTATACATTCAAGTACCCAATTGTGGGGTATATCAAAGTACCCAGTTTTTCGGGTTACTCCCGGACTGTCTGATAGCCGAAGATAAAAGTGTTGTGCAAATCTTCGACGCTAATTCAAATCAAGAATATTATCAATTAATGTTTCAAAGATGGTATAATCTTCTAGATAATTTTTATAGTAAGTAATTAGGGCCTACTGATTTTACCATCCGTCTCCCTTGATAATATTATGGTGTGAGATGGCGGAAATGTTAGCACCTTTTATGAATTTATGTCTGTTTCCGTGTATGGAACGTGTAGACTTTTATGATAAAACATATCAGTCATTACCTTTCTTGTTATATTATATGTGACAGCATCATTTCAGATTTGGGATAAGATGATTTATCAGACATAAATAATAGCATGGATAACAAAATGTAGAGGTCTTGATTAACAAAGAAACACTTGGAGACGCTAATGGTAATTTAATAAGTCATACCAAAAATGACAAATTATTGGGACTTAGTATCCGCCAAAATAAGAGAATGAATGATGACAGCTCTTTCTCCTAATACGTACATCCATATTACATAGACCTTTTCCTGCTAAAAAATCAAATATAAGTTTAATCTTATTACGATTATCTTAATCTCTTCCGTACACCTAATCAATATCTTAAGGAAAATATATTATGAGAGAAAGATCTTAAAAACTTTGAATTTGTAACTTTTTGTTACAAGCAGGTTGCCATTTTGTAACATCTTAATAACGCTATATCTGTCAGTCCGTCAGCATGCCTATTAATAGGAACATCTTGCTACATGGAAACCACCATTTTGTGATATTTCCCATGATCCTTTGCTATCCTAATGTTATAGTCTTTTGTAATGTTACATTTTTCAAAATTGAAATACGTCTGGGAAAAATATCTTTGCTAGGGAAAACTTGAAAATTTATGAAAGTACCTTCATTACTGTCATGGCTAAAACTTTTCTACTGCCATTTGATACGTTCACCACGCTGTTTTTGAAATATTAGAAAAAATGGACAATAGAGCTAGGCTTTTAGGTGCGAAACAGCCATTTTGAGATTTCAAATGTTTTTCAAGCCAATGATTCTTGATAATTTAA
The DNA here is from genome assembly GCA_020152595.1 of Chiridota heheva. Taxonomy (NCBI): domain Eukaryota; kingdom Metazoa; phylum Echinodermata; class Holothuroidea; order Apodida; family Chiridotidae; genus Chiridota; species Chiridota heheva. Next base: position 755,102 of record JAIGNY010001587.1, on the reverse strand, counting down.
TGTACATGAATTAGAAACTTTGCCATTTTATCGCAACATCTCAAAAATGTGCTTGTGTAACTTTTAAAGCCTTATGGACAGTTACAATTTGTTTGCTTCTCATCCTATTCCAACAAATAAGCTGAGTGGAACAGTCTTTCAATTTTGAAAATAGCATGTTTTGCTTTTAAAAACAGAGGATTATCCATGATAGATTTGCGCCCTTACATCAGCGATGTTCGATTTTTCCACATGATAGAAATTTGAACATCTCAAGGCCACTGAAAATTTACGGATCACTGCCCTCACCAGCTCACACTCCACACTTAAAGTGTACAATCATCCATACACTACGTACGGAGTTTACTTCGGGAATGGTTTAAGCGGACACAGCTTGTACATTACTTAACAAATATTAATAAGTAGTAATGTCGTAGATGCCGGGGCACAATATTGGCATGCGTCAAACTGACACTAGTTTTGTTGCCATTAAATTTGAAATATGTTATTTTACTGATCTCAGTACAACTCACATTAAAATAAGATGAATTCCACAATTAACATTTTCCAACATGTCACTTGATGTCAAAAATACCCATAGGCACGCCAACATGTTTTAATTTCCGGTTATGTCAATGGTTGAAGGTACATATGCCCTCATTAGGAAACCGAATCAAATTGTCATAATGAAATGAAGAACTTATGACACACGATATGATTCCCCGCTTTCAAAATCTTTCACCTATTCTTAATTCACATATAACTACTTCATCAAATTTTTTAATTAACCTCCTTCCTTTTTAATTACAGTTTCCTATATGTAATGAAACGATCTTCAAATGGAAAAATTGCTCTCCCGCATAAAGCATTTCCATTTCATTAAACGGCGTGTAAACAATTATTTTATGCATGTGTGGAAATAGTGCACTGCTTGCGACATACTAATGTGTTAAAGGAGCTGGCGTCCGAAAAGCGAGGACGTATTCAAGTTGAGTCTCATAATAAATCGAATACCTTTCTTGCACCTAAGCGGTATGGAATATCTTAAACATTAAATTTGTACGTGTTTTCCCATTGAGCTTTTGAAATTCGTTCGCCTGCCAGTGTGCGCGATGGCTGGATGGGGAAAGATTTCTTTAAAAGATAAACCATGTGAAAAGACTTATATTAGTTAAAACCTACAAACATCAGCAACAACTAACGCCCTCACTTTTAGACCGCCAACTCCTTAATGTGTCCCTGCGATCACCCGTGAAATTGGTTTGCAGCAACTGTGATTTGCAACTGTGAAAATTGATGAAGTATATTATATCTTCCCCACCCCTACACCCAAATCAGGCGTATTTTATCGTCAGATTTTAAAGCAAGCAATAGTGTATTGAATTGTTGGAGGCTCATTGGGCTCGTGGGTAGCTTTTCACTCAGGTCCCAATTTCCAAGGAAAAAAACACAGCGCCATGACCAGGCCGGCAACTTGCAAGTGCAGTTGCCACAGTTTTGTCGCGCCAGGTATAAAATGCGCAGTCTACTTGTTATGACGCGAACACAACACCGTGTACTTTAAACGAATCATTAAAGCATTTCATTAGTTTCTCACCTTTTCAATAGAGGCAAGAGATTAAGAATTGAATATCTTATTCCTCAAACGTTATTGTATTTCTGATATTATTTAAAAAAATATAGATGATAACATGATAGCTTCTCCCAAAGAAAATTCCTTTCCCAAGTGTGTTTCGGTTTTATATTTTTCTTAGACTATAAAACAATGTGTTGCAATATAATCTCCTCTATGGTTTTAAGAGATTCCCAGAAGATATAATCGTAATAAGCAATTCGATTCCTTTAACAGTTGATTGGTATTTCGTTTCTTAAAAGGTTCTTTGTTGAGGAACATGCTAGGTTTCTCTAATATCTAATACTTATGGGAACTTAGTACGTAGTTGATGAAATTAAATGTCTTGATATTGCACGCAATCAGCACCTTTTGTCCAATACATTTTATTGCCTTCATGAAATAGTTGTGTCTTGTTTCTTCATTATATATTTTTTCAATAATCAAAAGAAAATATTGGCAAGATGTTTGTAGAAGCATAATAGTCTCCATATTTTGTTGTTTCCATACGGCTAAATTTAACAGAAAAGTTTAGACGCAAAATATTCATTACAAAATTTGTCTGTGTTTGTAAGACTGTAGATAACATTTTTTTTTAATTACAAGGTTGTGTTAGGTTTTATATAATTCGACCTAAGGTCTAATGCTTGGTCTTATTTTGCAGTCGTATTGTAAAGTCTGCTGGTCTTTAACGTCACGTGTTTTGTGTAATAGGACTTAATTGTTTTGGTGTATTACACATCTGGGATAATTTACAAATCTGAATTTTCCAAAAATGCTTTCTGGACATCGATATCGTACAGCTTTTTTGCAGTAATTTGATGATTTCCTAGGTGGCCGCCAAAATGGTCACTCGTGAAAACAAATAGTCTGTTTTTGACAACTATCTGGGAATACCGCCTTTCAAAAGGTAGTTTGGGCCTGACCATGCATATTTTTTAATTTACAGACAACTTTAAAGTCAGGCGGAGTTGCTTTGACCGAGAAGCATTCATACAAATCCAAGATGGCGGCCAAAATGACCAACAAGATAGCGGCTATTTATTAATTTCTTAAAAGAAGCGTATAATATTGTTGTGGATTTGGATCTAATTTAGCTATTTATTTGTGAAGAACTACATTTATTAACTTGAGAACAATGGAATGAATCAGAATTGAATATTAAACTGTTTGAAATAACATGGAGACGTGCTACAAGGCATATTTCACATGAGCGAGGGTCACAGTCATCTCCATCTTGTTAATGTTTTTGATATCAGTCCAAGCGGCTGAAGGATAAGTTTAGCTATAAGGTATGGGAAAGAGCAAGATGTGCACAGGATAAGATTAACACGATGTTGATTAAAGAACTTTTAAGTCAAAAGCTTTCATATTTGGAACTCTAGGGTATTAGCTGTCTTCTTAACAGGAAGTGATATCACATCTCAACTTTGCATTACTGTCATGTGATTTGGTTTAATTGATAATCTTATGTTCAATTTTTTACAGATTATAAACAAGTTCACAAGAATATGCTATCTATGAATTATCAGAAAAAGTATGAATAATCAGGATAAAGTCATTTAACCAGTGCCATTCAACTACAATTTTGGATACAATACATACAACATTTGAGCAATGCGTTTACCACATATGCCGCTTTCAGTGTCATGTCAATCATCTTATATAATGTAGTGGAATTTTAAGAGCACCTATCTCAATGCAATAACATTGTTTGCTCGCCGACGTTACTGGAGAAACATTTAAATTATGTGCAAAAACAATGTCCCCCTGCAAAGGTTTACTTGGGCAAACAACAATTTTGATTTGTTACTGTTCAAAATTCTCTTCATCTTCTTCATCAACAACGTCTTGCTCAATGTCAAGTTCCTCAAAGTTAGGCTTGTTTGAATCGTCTTTGAGCCTGCATTCATCGATACTTTTCAACCCATTAATCAAGCAATAGCAATTTGGAAGATGACAAGTTTGGCGGAAACTATATGATGTAAATTCTAGGACCACTTGTGGAGCAGGTAAACCTGTCATCATACCAAATCTCAAAGTTGCCATCTTCTCCTGCTATCCATCTATTTCCCACAGCAGGTACATCTGAGGTAGCAATCAAACTTCGTTGCCATATAACATTTTGATAAGTTGTTCTGTAAACATGTTAACGAAGGCAATCTTCACATGGTGGAAGCTGCCCTGACTCTACTTTCCCTTTCTTGGCTTGCCATATTTCAAATCGGGGATCATTGACCTTGCATATTCGAGTGCGTGCAAGTTACACTCTGCACGTAAACTCATGCATGCTATCAAAGAGCTTATCAGACGATTGCCATACCTCACTCATATCTATAAATGCATCTCTGAATTCCCTTGAACCTGTCTTGGACGGAGAAGGCACTGACTGAGTCACAACCCGTGAATGCATGTAAAGCTAACGTGAAGAGCAAACATCATTTCCAAGTGTAGCAGAGAAGTTGATTATACTAATGAGTCTCGTTCTGTTTTTGATACCACATCGCATGAAGACATTACAATTGAACTGGTTTTTAAAGACAAGACATAATACCAGCACATCTGTATCATCTGTCACTATTGTCACTGTCTTTGAGTCATTGTCTGCTGCATGCTTGGTATGCAGCAACATTCGAGTATGGGCTTCTTCGTGATTGCACTGTAGATCTGTGGCCTCTGTTACCTTTTTTCAAGATTTTGATGAATTTCTCTCATCGCATGCTACATACAAGATTTTTCCGTCAATATGGCCCTGTTATATTTGCCAATTATTGACAATAGAAGTGTCTTAGCTTTTCTTTGCTGGATAGACATATAATTAGACCTCTCCAGTCTTTCACTCTGTAAACTTTAACAATTGTGGAGTATGAAACTCCGGCGGCAGCCCCTCTCGTCTCGTCACTCTTTCTGCGTGTTTTATTGATGTTTCTCTGTAAACATCGAAAACCACATATATTCTTTCACTTGCGACAGAACTCTTTAAAACCATTTTCAGAAGTTGTTCTGAAATATCTCCAAATCTGACAAATCAAGTGAATTCATGATAGACCAAGGTGGCCCGGGCTGTCTATGGCGCAAACCTCTTATTTGTAGCAAACATTTGGGTAAGGTCAATCAAGGTCTTGGTTTAAAAGATTTTTGTATCAATGATATCAACTTCATTCTTCTTTTTTTATGTATTTCTTAACAGCTATTCACTTACTCTTGAAGTTGCCAACTGGTAACGGGGTATAAAGCACAGCTAAGTGCAGTTTGTTTGTTTTATAAAAGCGAATGCCCTATAAGTTGATAGTGAGAGTGACAACCTACTTCTTTTGCTGAGAAACTGGTCCCTTGCAAATCCTGTAAAATAGTCATGGAATTTTAGATGTAAATATTGTTCAATGCTGATAATCCTCTTATCAGTTTATTTGAGTTTCACATCGCATACGCTTTTAACATTGATACCATAAATTAATCTGTCTAACTTGATAAGAAACACATCATGTAGTCATGACAAATCAGAACAGTT
>JAIGNY010001587.1:727500-745000 GCA_020152595.1 Chiridota heheva | reverse complement strand
AGTAGGTCGTCTTCAATATATGAATTATCAAAGAAATTAACAAAAACATAAAATAAACCACCAATCTGGAAGAATTAGTAGTAATGTTTTCACAGGGTAATCTCTTAACTTAATAATAGTAGTGTTTTCAGCTCTAGTTTTGAAAGCTATTAGCTTCATGTATGTAAACAAAGTGTTGTCCAATCCAGAATACATCATTTGTTGTCCATTTGTTCCTTTGCCATTAGAAAGATTTGAATAATATTAGTTTGTCTCAGACAAATACTGTTTTTCCTCTAATAGAAATGCTGGGTCACTATTCGCTCAGCAATTATTGGGGTGGATTACAAATTAAAAAAGGAGTTACTATTTGAAGGTGGTTAAATTTTCTTTTTGAAAAAAATTATCAGAAAATGTTCAGATGTTTATGTTTTGTTCATATTTAACTGGTTTTAGACTAACAATGTGTCGCTATTGACTTTACGTCGATTGCGTTCTATATGGGAAGGGTTTGATTTGATTTAATAAAGAAACTTAGATATAAATCATTCACTAATTAGTCTTAATTGTAGTATTGGTATTGGTTATGAATGATAATTGACAGATTAATACATCAATTATTTTGTTAATCAATTTGATATATTGGTTCTATATTTATTGCTGGGTTATAATTGAAACGGTGGGTTACTATAAAGAAGATGGGTTACTATTTAGGTCAGGCAATTTTAGGGTGGGTCAATATTAGAGCCCATATTAGGGGAAGGAGGGGGGGGGTACTATTCGATGGTGGGTTTGAGTTAGAGAAAATACTGTATCTACTATCCACGCACTAAATTAATTTCACCTATGATCCAATTATTTTCGTCCAAGGTATACAGTACATTCTTAATCCAATTCAATTATTAGTCAAATGTGTTAAAACTCATAAAGAAGCTAGCAGTGACATGCTTAAAATCAATTAAAAGTTCCTTTTTTTCAGAACTTATATTCTGGGGATACCGAACATATTGCAGATGATTAAGTTATATAGAAATTGAGTCATATAGAAATTGAGTTATGTTATACAGAAATACTTCCTAATATGAAACTGATCAAACAAAAACTCTTTTCAGCAAACAACAATACCATTTTCAACATAACTTTGAGTTTATATGTTTAAATCTAAGTAACATAAATAAAGACAATTCCAAGGCAAAGTCAGAAACTGTGTAGGCCTACAAAGTTCTAGTCTCATTTTGTTAATCTATTGTCACTAATTTGATTGTTTGCTTCTTTTGGAACCTGGCTTGCTCATAAAGGACATGGCTTGATGATAACATTATAATGTTTTCTTTACAACCTTCAAGCTTTGACTAAGAAGAAGGTTGCTTGATGCAAATTTGTCATAATAACATTATCTGCATCAATCCCCATCAGCTACTCGATCTTTCTCTATTGACATCAGCATAAAAGTGAGTCCACAGCACAGCCTTAGATCTTTACTTAGTCACTAATATTTGTGGACTATTTTAAGAAATGGACTTTGACTGGACGTGAACTTAAAGTTTCTGAGAATTAAATGGACTTGCTTGGACTAGACTGAACTCTACTAGACTTTTACTAGACCCCACTAGACTTACTACTCCACTGTGACCATTACTGGTTCATAGCAGTCCATGAAAGATTTGCGACATTACATCAGCGATGCTCGGTTTTCCACATGTTAGAAAATCAAACAACTCAAGGGCACCTAAAATGTATTCATCACTGCCCTCACACTGCATACATACAGTGTACAATACACTGTACATGAGGAGTTTATTGGGAATGGCTCAAGCGGACACAGCGTGTACATTATTTAGGAAATATTTAGTGATGACGCTGCGAGTAGCAATATCGTAGATCTCGGGGCACAATATCGGCATGCTATATACTGTACACATAAACATATCTTTTATCCATGAACACTCATATTTACAATCTAAATACTGAATTTGGTGCTTGCCAATTAAACAGTTATTCACATGCACTAGATATTATAATGTTTATGTTCCCTACGCACGTTAATGTTCCCTAAGCTAAACACTTTCTAAACATGCCAAGGATGTACACGTTACGCAATTTAACACATACATGTATTGACTTCAACACTCGCTAAACGTTTGAACATGCTTACACTCTTAAAACGGGTCATTGCTTACTAGAAAAGGGTCGAATTTGACCCCGGGTATGCAGTCAACTATCCACCAACTCGAAAGGGGTCAAAGATTACCCCAATGAAGTAGTTACTTGATTTAAGTAGAAAATGTCCCAGGAAACAACCCCAATTATAGTATTTTTAAAATGACCCAATCACTTTCCACCAACTCGAGAAGGGTACAAAATGACCTCAATGAAGTGGTTACTTGATCTAACTGAAAAATGTAGTCAGAAAAAAAAAATATTATTTAAAAAAAGATCCTTTTTGTTGTTAGAAATAACCCTTTATGGGGTTTTCTTACTACTGTAACCCAACTTTAAAGTGCTATTTAACGCTCAATTGGGTCATACTTAAATAAAATAAAAGAAGACAAAAAGTCTGCCATTTGTCTCATTTATAATGATGACTTACTTAGACTTACTTATACAAAGATGGATTAATTTTTTAGAATGGAATAAGATTTGTGTTGCTTTTTGTGGTTTTTTTTAATGCTCTATCATATAATTAAGTAAAAATACTGGACTTAACAGTATGTCTCCATCGAACAAACGTAAAGAGAACACTACAGCAGATAAGTACAAATCTGATATAACAATAAGTTTGTATTGCAAAAAGTTAATCTCCAATGAATACACACTTGAATGAGCATTGTAAAACCTTCCATTGCTTTGGTCAACAGTTTTCAGAAGATAAACAGTTTGAATAAACAACTAACTTAAATCTTAAGCCCTGACTCACTGAGCTCAATGGGTATTTGAACTGGTATCCGCCCGATAGTCCGAAGGCGCAATAGCATGAAGGCTCGATAGTCAGAAGATTAGAGTACAGATCTTTGGACTATTGGGCCTTCAGTCTATCAAGCATTTGAAGTACTGGGTACGAACTAAAACTTGACTCTAAACATTGATAACGGATGTACTATTATAATGAAATGGATATAGATCATGACCTAGAGGAAAATTGTATTTATGTTAATATTTCATCTTTTCAGCACTTTAAGTAAGAGGAAACAAAATACTTGGATGCGAGCAACACTTCATGACGCAAAGCTAAAAACTCATCTCTAACACAAATGCCAAATCAGGTTTATCACAAAAACTGTAAAAAGGCTGCAATCACTTTTCATGTGAAAAAAGTATCTTTCACTGGTAATTGTTTGAATAATTTTTTTTGTTTTTTTTGTTTGGGGGGGGGGGGGGCTTATGGGGTAATCAAAAACGTACAACGGGAATTTATGCCACCATTTTGCACTTCCCTCTGGGACTGATTGAAACCAAGTTTTTAACTTTTGTTACAAAAACCTTTATCACCAAAACATTAGGACACATGATAGTTTGAATGGCTAAGTGTATGTTTCTGAACTCATAGCTTATCTATGGTAACTGTAAATTGCAAAAATAGATACGATACATTTATCATTGAAAGCATAGACACCTGTTACAGCAGTGAGTCTATGACATCACATTATCAAGTTAAAGCTTATATTACACCAGTCTCTTTCAAAAAAACGTGAAGTTTTCTAAATACAGGATCATCTACAGGATCACCTACAGGAAATATGATATCAAGGTAGTTCTTAAACCACGGTGTTTCTATAAATGTCCTCTAATTTCTCAAATGTCTGATCACTAAACTTATACTTTGATTATAAGAGTACAAAGCAGAGTCTTGGCGAGTCCTGTGCAAGAAACTTCATAGCAATTTTTTTCCTCAAACCATCTTTAATGCCAAACAAAATTGTTTAAATGAACTCCCAGGTGGTTTGGCATTGGCTGGAATAGCTTATGTCTAAAATGTAAAATCATTTAAAGCAAATGTTAACTGCTCTCAAGAAGGAATCAACCTGCACTGCTTGCCCCTCAACCACAGCAAATGATTGGATAGAATGATATTTTTCTCCCAAATACTAAAATAAATGACTGACGTCGTTTTGCACTTTTTACCACCTCATTCAGATAATCTGGAATCTTTTGTTCCAATCTGTAGGAAAAATAAGCAGAATTAGTATATATTGTATTTAAAAAAAGGATTAAGAAGGTAAAGTGTATCTTATAATAAAGACAGTTGGACATAAAACATGTGAGATAGGTGATGACCAAATTTCCAGACCAGGAAGCATTCCATATTTAAAGAGTGATTCCAAACAACATTAAGAGCTACTCATGGAAGCTAATGTTTTCACTGAATGACAAAGGCTAGAACACTTTGGGCACAACAAATTATGTAAGACCAAAAATATTCAATTTTGTCCAAACTGTCTTCAAGATTCAGCTATAAATCTTCGATTGAGATCATTTTTTTAATATTTCATACGGTACTTTTTGGACCGGCTTATAACTGAAAAAGTTATTACTTTTTTGGCATCCTAAATTAATCCCAACAACTTTCAGAGAATGGAGCAGCTTTATATTGGTAGACACTCCCAATTTTGTGCCCCTGTCCACATATTAACTTAACTTACGCTATACGTCTAATTGATGTTTAAAGCCACTTCTCTGCCTAAACATTTGACCAAACTGAAGTTTGCCACCCGACTTTTCAAGGTGGATAGGGCACACTGTGTTGATTTTTCAGTTTATACAAAATGTGTGATGTATGACAGTTCAGTATAAGGTAGCCTACATTTAATACTATCCTTTCATCTAACCTGCTCATAGGTCTAGGCCAAACTAGTAGATAATGTATTATGACAAAACAAAACAAAACCTTCCTGGTCTGGCCTACCTACTATGAGTTCCAACTAAAGCAGGAATTCGCACAAATTTAAGTTCCATCCAGTTAGTTGTGGTGTTTCCCTTGGATTAAGCTTTGAATATCAAATATAAAAAAGTAGGAATATTTAACTTACTGGCTTCTGATTAACAAAGGGTATGAAGGCCTCTCGTGTTGTGGGCCTAACCATCTTCCCATCTTGTCTCTCCACTTTTCCAGGGGGAGAAAATGTGGCAAGGCCTGCAGGGATGCAACTTTCCAGTATGTTGAGACAATATTCAAAAAATGACATATTTAATTTGACTGTGTTTTACTCAATCTTATTCTATTTTCTGGCAATATCTATGCTATACAGGGAGCTAGACGAGAAGTTAGACAGGAAGCTAGACAGGGAGCTCAGCCTTAACAAGAAATTGCTACATGTCTTTAAAACACATACTTGGAACATTGGTACTATTTGTAATTCTTGTTTCTATTTCATCATGGGTAACCACTCACCTAATTTAGAATAGAACATGTCTTTAATCAACATGTACTGTACTGTTCTAACTGAACCAATTTCTTTTGTATCTTTTAGCTGGGGAATGGGAATATTATACCTGTACTGTTTATGTCCAGGTTGAAAGGAAACTTATACAACGGAGACTCTCACAACAAAGAACTTAAAAAAACACATTTCTGGCAATAAGATCGTTTAAATTATTTGTGTCTTGAGATGAAGCGAAAATCATACAATGGGGCTGACTCGTTTCCTATAAATTGAAAATTGGTATTTGTAGTTTACTTCTTTGTTTTAAAATCTAATTTGTCTATTGTACAGCGACATAGTTTATGTGTCTTTTTTACAAACATAAGTGCGCTTTTTAGAAATTTAAATAATGGTATTCTCTCCTTAATATTAAGTGAATTGCTAAATGTACATGATGTATGATGTACTGCCGCAAGTTACATGACTATACATTTGTAATCACTCATAAGATTCATACTGCTTTGTATTTCTAATATATAACTGTTGCTGAAAAACAGGAATATGATTGTTGGCATTTGCATTAAGTAGTTAAGCATGCCATATTCTCCCTGATCGACCACTGTTAATTCTCCATGCTCCTTTTCAAAGAGCCTTTTTAAAGACTATGTGTATTGGAATGTTCTCTACCAACCAGCCCGATAGCATGGAACTGGGCAGTTAAAACGCCTCCCTGAATAATATTGTGACTTACTCTCAAATGGTGATATGATTAGAGTTTCTCCCTAACTAGGTTGCCACATTTAAAACATGTAAACCCATATTGTGACAAAGCGATGCAATATGTATGTTACCTTCATTCTTTCTTGCATGTATACTTTTTGTACCGTGAAGTGAACTTTACTCGTGCTCCTAGATTAGCAAAAAAGCTGTAATAGTGCAGTAAGATCGTCTCCAGTAATTGGAAGGTCTCTTCATCAATAGCATCATCTGAAATAAATATCATGTGTAAAGTACAGTATTAGTGACAAAATAAAATACAAATTGAGTAAGTGGTATGTATGGCTCTTATATGACAATACGGGATGGGTAAATTGCATGGGAACGATCTACCACATAGTCTATGTGCGCACACCTTTAAAGGATTAGCTCAGTGGTCCAAGAAGTTTATTTTATATGAAAGGGAAGTGCAAAAGAAATAAAATGGTAAAAAAACATTCACAAAAAATCTTATTCCATTTGGAAGATACTCAAGTTTAAAGTACTATTTTATCTTTGTAGAAATGACTGATGTAGTAAATCTACAATGGAAAACTGGCGTCTACATTCTTACAAATCTTATTGCATTTTAAAGAAAGTTTATTAAATTTCTTCACTATTTAAATTTTCCTCAAACTTTCTTTAGGTTGTGTATTATAAAAATCCTTACTCCATTCAGTTTTACTACTTTTTTGGGATATCCCATGGTTCCTAAGCAACAAAATCTCAGGACAAAAGATGATAGAATACATATAGACTTTAAGGAATCTGAGGTTATGACATCACAGCTAGTCTGATTTTAGCCGTAAGTACTTCACAAGAGTGTAAAACATATCTGGTGAGCACAACAACTGAAGCTGAAATTTATAGTGTATTTTTAGGTTAGTTTTACAGCTTGTAACACGGGATTTTGAAGTTGAGAGAGTGAAACCTATACACCTTAAAGTTGTACGTTCACGTGGCATATCGCAAACTTTTCGGCGACATCAAAGAAAGAAATATTCCCATGCATAAGTGATTACTGCCAATTTCTGCTTCTTGCATTTACAAGGATTATTTTAATCCCCATTAATAATTTGTTTAAAGTCATTTATTAGTATTTTGTGGGTCGTGTTTGTGTCTTGTTTGAATGGTGTTGATTTTCAATGGCAGGACTTGAAAAACAAAAACAATTAATCGCAAGCAGCATTTTTGCAAACTTTTGTTGCGATCGTTTAGCGATTAAGAAACAAAATACTGAAGAAAGCATTCAAAATCGTATTCCGTTAAGGAAATATTTAATTTTATACTTCGGTATCATGCATGTTGCTCCAAGGCCCCTATACTGTATCTCTAGAAATAACAAGTCATATCGTTCATTTCAGAACAGTGAATAATAGGGGGGAAAGATTTAAGATTTTGAATATAAATCACTGATTTTTGCAGCCCAGAATGTAAGAAGGTTTAATGTTTACATTGTTAAAATGCTGTCTTATCTACTTGAAATTACTCTTTGTGCTACTTGCAAAAATATTTGAATTCTGCTTCTGCTCAAACACTGAAAGAGCTCAAAACTTCAATTAAAAACACATTTGGTCAAAAACATTTGTATAGCAAAACTTAAATGATTTGTATGGCAAAACCATCACAAGCTGTTGTTTATTTACCTCACATGTCATATTTTTATAAATAATCTACAGTATCATTTGATGTTAAATTTTTTCAAGTATCCCTCAGTTGTTTGAGAGGAAAGTACTGCAGCATCACATTGTCGTGGTATTAACTTATCACTACCTTTTACTTTCCCTCAAAGATTGTGGCAGAGCAATAGAGAACTCAAATAAGTACTATATTTCTAAAAGAAAAAATGTGTTCAAAAAAGTGCAGTATCAGGACTAGATCCGTATTTAACCATCAGTCATTTAGGTTGCATGGAGGCTACAGCAACACCAACTAAATAAGATAGCTGTGACTGACAATGATACAGCATTGAATGATTACCATCTTTAACAATAATGTTATTATTATAAAATAATGATTAATTTGTATAGTACAAAATCATGTTAAGCATTTCTATGCGCTGTACAAACAGAAAATGGTGGAGAGAAGCAGGAAAATAAGTAGAAATCATTTAAGGATTCTTTTAGAATATATTGATGAATTTTTTTTGTCCATTTTATGATACCAGGATGAGGCATTAATAGATTCGTTGATATCGAATAGTCTTTTATTTGTAGCACTTCATAGACACATACTTCGAAAGACTGTCATAAAAGACTAGTGACACCTAGAACATTTACCTTACAGTTTGGTGCAAGAAAATATTGACAAGAAGTCCACTTAAAAAAGCATATTAAGTTTCAGATAAACAGTATCAAATAAAAATTTGAGCTTTATTCGGGTATGTATAATATGTGATGTAATGCAGTATGATATAAAATATTTTTATAGTGTAATATATTGTCTTTTTCCTGTATTAATCTACAGAATTTATTTTTTACTGTGGGAAGTGGCAAAGAAAAGAACAAGGCTAGTTGCTCTCTTTGAAACTATTGGAGATTACAGTTTCGAAGAAAAATCAGGAAATGAGGGGCAATTCCACTAACCAACACTTTGTATTGGTGTGAACAATTATTTGTTGTATTATTTCACCAAGTTTTAAAATACTCAATTTAAAACTAAATTTAATTTAAATCAATAACTGATGTCTGGTCCTTTAAAGCAATATATAAAGCTTGCTCAGATGTAAAGCGAAATATACCTGTAGTCCAAATCAAAGTTTGAAAGTCTACGAATGGGTAGGTGAAAAGCTTTATTTGTGTTACCATTTAATCCCCTAATTATTTATCTATAAGCTTAGTCATTTCACACTTCGACTATTGCAATGCTGTGTTTGCTGGGCTGCCCACTTCTAGTGTATTATCAATGCAATCAATTCAGAACCAGGCAGCTAAAGTTGTTTTGCAAAAACGCAAATTCGATAGTGCTTCAAGCTGCCTTAAAGAACTGCATTGGTTTCCTATTGTTAAACGTATCCAAATTAAAGTTCTGTATCTTGTTTTTAAATGTATTCATAATCAGGCACCAGCCTACCTCAAACAGCTAATTCAGTTCCGTAAATCCACATATAATACACGCAGCTCATGTAATCCTCCTCTTTCTCTACCCCGTACTCATACTTCGTTCGGTTCTCGTGCATTTTGTTCCATCGGTCCCAAACTATGGAATGACCTGCCCGATTCAGTAAAGTCTAATTCATCATTTATCTCATTCAAACGTAACCTTAAAACTCACCTTTTCAAGCTGGCCTTTAATTAATTTTTTTAATTTGATTCTTCTTTGGTTCTTTTGGCAGTTTCTCAGTTTGTTTTATTATTTTACATTTTGATTGGAAAGCGCGATAGAATATCTTTTTAGTAATGGCGCTGTATAAGTACTTTATTATTATTATTATAAATTCATATGCCTCAAACAAGGATAGACATACCAGTTTTGTATGTAATTTGGTTGCAGCTTACTATAGATTTGATGGAGCCACTTTTTTAATTAAAATAGCAGACAGGCTTATTTTAACAGACCTGCAAGGTACACATGAATGTCCTGCATTTGCAAAGTAATGTCTTGTGTAACACTAAATCAATCCAATAATTTATTCGTTTATTTTTGTCAGAAACAAGGATGGAAAGTATCAAAGTAATATTGAAAAGACTTTCTATGCAATCTGACAGCCCAGAGAAACGTTATATTCAATTTTAAAATGCTTATTTTTGAAATGATTTAATGGATAATGGGAAAAGATTAATGCACCATCACTTGTTAAATTTAGTTGGATTTGAACAAACAAAAAGTGATACAATGATATCATTCAAAAGTGTGAGGAGATTGTCCAGGGGGGTAGGAAAACCACATTGTGTTAAAAGTTACCGTTCATTCAAATATTGATGTATGTCTATTACAGAGGTACATTTTCCATTAAAAATGAAAAATTGGTATCATGATCTTAGTTTAGATATGCTCATTGGGTTGGGGGCTCTCTAGTACTGTGGTGGTGCCACATTTGGATATCTATTGGTTTATACCACTCATGAAGCCTTAACTAAGACCCTGTATTAAACAATCAGCCTTTCCTGAAAACGCTTCATTCACACAGAAGAGGGAATGGAATTCGGTGAATAGAAAATTTGCAGTGACTTAAAATAACTCGATTTCTGTTTGGAACTTGGAAGCACCTTGGATCATTCAGATTATCTTCAAGCACATCCAGATAAAAACAGTATCACAACATTGACAGACTGACAGTTAGTAACAAGGAGACGTGGCACAGCCTTCTGATTACATCACTTGTATGCCTTATAGTCATTGATTTCCCTGTCATTTTTATCCTCTCAGGCCTTTCCCATGATTGTTTGCGATAGGTTGCCCCAGCCCTCATAATAGTGCTTTATATTATAGGTTAATATGAGCTCCCGTGGTGGGGACTGCTCCTCATTGGTGCTATGTATACCCCTTTGCCTTTACATGCAACTATTCATGATCTTCTATTGGTCAAGAGTTTTATTCTACAATGGATTGCTTAATGACGGTGCCCTTCATCCCACCATATTTACTCCCAACTGACAGTTTACCCCACACATTTAAAGAAAGCGCCTCCTGAAACACGGACGGGATGAAACTGCCATTGTCATTTTCATCCCGTTTCAAGGACATTCTCTTAAAGAGTGGACCATGTATTACGCAATCATTTGACCACACATTTTGTTATAAGACGTGATGAAGTAGCAAGGAAATGAAATAGAAAACTCGAAAATTTCTGTGACTGCTTGTCAATGTCACGTAATCATTCATGCGGTTACTAGAATGCCACAAGCACAGAAAACCAGGATGGAGTAGTGTTCAAGGAGCGGATTATGTAACGATTGCACAGAAGAAGAAGCACTTGAAATCATGACAGACGGACAGACTTATTTAAAGCTGGAATGTTAATTCAACCAAGTCTGGAGTTCCATGTTACACAGGTGAGATATAAAAGTTTCAGAGGTAAACATTCCTACCAGGTGTGTAACAACATGGTTGGTTAGGAGCAGAGCTGCAATACAAGGGGGTGGGGCTAGGCTGCCTCCCTCCAAAATGGGACGCCACTTGAAAAATTAGCATGGCAGTTGGAAATCCAAGCGTTCCTCTTCGGGAACTCATAAATCAACCCAGTTGGGAAACTAATGCCTCAACCCCACCCCCACCCCAACCACCACCATTCAGAAGACCCTGAGCCCACTCAGGATACCCTGAGCCCAGTCAGAATACCCCAGCGACGTTCTTGATTAGGAAACACAAGTGACTGCCAGCATATCAGGTTTGTGCTTCTATTCCCAGGGTCTCTAACCAATGAGGTACCACTTGTAATGCTAGTTTGTTTAAAGTGTTTGCGTACATCTCAACGTAAATGTAAGCGGCTCAAGCAATGTCATTTTGCAAATACTTGGACAAGGGTCCCAAACACAATATCCCCCATAGACGATAGCTGCACTACTGATTGTGGTGTAGCCAGCATTCAAAATGTGAGGGGTCCAAGACCCCTCCAAAGACAAAGTGTCTAAATTTAACCCAATTCTGAAGGCAACTTTGAAAAGCGAAATACATGTAAAGAACAAAAATTATCCCATTTTTGTGAAAGGGGCCGTCACCCCTACCCCCTCCCCCCCCCCTCCCTCTTCCCTATATTTACTCCGTGGATACACCACTGACTACAGAGCATGCTATGTAAATGAGAATAGCTGCAATTAACATTTCCCCAACTTATTTTGGGAGCCTGCTTCTTCACAGTGATGTGTTCTAAATAATTCAACAAGAAGGTTCCCATTAAACAGTGCTGAACCTATTCGGAGGAGATGGGGGGGGGTAATTCATGGTAAAAAATGTCCAACGTTTGCCACAAAATACCAAAAAAGTAATAAATATATAAACAAGTCATTTTTCTGGCGAAATATGACAGCTTTTACGGTTTGGAGCCCAGAGCCCCTCTCACTAAATTTCAGAAAGTTGTGTTTGATTGTTGGCTGATAGGAATACAAGAAATAAAAAAAAATTGTAATAAATGTATCTCATATTGTTAAATGAGGTAAATTTGGTCCGTAAAATACTTATGGGGCCTACTTATCTATCTAAACTTGACAGTTATAAAAATTGGGAGGTATCTAGCTTTTCAAACGCTAAAGCTGATATGACGGGTACACATCTCGAATTTAGGGGGAAAAATACCCTTATAAATCACAAAATAAGCTTTTTCTCTTGATTACAATCGAATTTAAGAGTATTTTGTAAACCTCGAGCGTTTATTTCTCCTCCGATAGCATCAGTTGTACGTGAGAGGCAGGAGAGCTGTAGATCGTCTATTGGTGTTGTACATCCGTTTTACGGACATACACTTAATGCGCATGTGTTATAATTAGGGCGTCCAATTCAAGCCGACAGCGGGTCTAATCGAATTGTGATAAAACTTTTTTTACGCTCTTTGTTTGTGATTTTTCCTAAGATGAATTTGAAATTATTTTTTCCATAGTTTAAACAACATTTGGTTTTACTTCACGAATTGGTAAGTTTTTTTCTCTCGTGATTTGTATCCTTTTTTTGTATCGATCGGTTGTTAATTTTATCACAGTTTTTTATCTTTTATAGGTAGAATCTATTAGTAAAGTTTAGTTGGAATATTTAAGCTTTTTTCGTCAAATATAACGACTTACCGTGTCAAAAACATTTGACGTGGGAAAGTAGTCAAAAAATGATACCTTATTTTTAAGAGTGTAGATTTAATAAACATTTAGCATTAAACACATTCTAAGCACGTACTTTGAACGACAATTTTCATTGTTTGAATATTTGACGCCGAACTGATCGCGTGATTTCAAAAAACATTCGATGTTGCTTAGTTTTAATCAAGATGGAGATCGGAAATCCATTTTTGGCCTCAAAAAGGGGCCCACAGTACAGTCAATTAAGAAACTGTGACAGTAAATTTTGCAGAGATAGTAGCGGAGATATTTTCAGGTAGATTAAATTAAGACTGAGCCTCGAGTTAGAAAAAAAGTGTCTCCCTCCTCGTGGACGCGCGGGCGCAGACTTATAATATAACGTTAGGCCTAACGTAATTTATAGTACAATGTAGGCCAAATCTATGATCTATGCTTACAATCCCGGACAAAAGTACATGGCACTTGTTTTCTTCCCCTTATGCCCTTCTTCAATGTTGCAGATATATTACGAAAAACGTATCTTGCAAAGCGCATACCATTATTGAATCGGGTGGAAGGGGAAAACGTGCCAAGACTTTGGTCCTGGTTGTAGGTCTGGAGGCTCTTCTGAATAGAGAATCAAGTCCACAAATTGGTCAATAACTGTATGGTGTCTCCTAATGGATAAATGGAGCGGAAGTGCACGGGCAGTTATTAAACATATCGAAATGAGATTAGTTTGGTCTAAAATTACTTTACTATGGCCTATATACATTTGGAAAATCCATCTGTTAGTATTTCTGTGCACATATCCATATTAAATTACCACTGTATCATATTAACAATTTAGTTCGGTTTCGGTTGGAGTTTGTGATAACAATATTGTTCATATAGGCTAAATAAAACCCACTCTTTCATGTTCTATTTAATTCATATACTGTAAATTATCTGATGAGATCCTAAACATAAAGCTAAACACTATTTTGTCGAGAATTTCTAAACATGTTTAGAAAGAAATTAACGTGCTTAGAAAGGAACATGTTTAAAAGAAACACGTTTAAAAGAAACACATTTAGAAAGAAACATGGTTTGAAAGAAAAATGTTGAGAAAGAAACAAGGGTAGAAAAAACATAGTGAGAAAGAAAAATGTCTGAAAGAAACATGGTTAGAAGAAACATGGTGAGAAAGAAACATGTTAAGAAAGAAACATGTTGAGAAAGAAGCATGTTCAGAAAGAAAAATGTTAAGAAATAAGAATGTTGAGAAAGAAATATGTTTAGAAAGAAACATGTCGAGAAAGAAACATGTTTAGAAAGAAACATGTTGAGAAAGAAACATGTTTAGAAAGAAACATGTTGAGAAAGAAACATGTTTAGAAAGAGACATGTTGAGAAAGAAACATGTTTAAAGAAACATGTTTAGAAAGAAACATTGTGAGAAAGACACATGTGATGTGTATAACGAAACATGTTTAGAAAGAAACATGTTGAAAAAAAACATGTTGAGAAAGAAACATATTTATAAAGAAACATGTTTATAAAGAAACATGTTTAGAAAGAAACATGTTGAAAAGAAACTTGTTGAGAGAAAAAATATGGTGCGAAAGAAACATGTTTAGAAAGAAACATGATCAGAAAGAAACATGTTTAGAAAGAAATATGTTTAGAAAAAAACATATTGAAAAAGAAAGATGTTGAGAAAATACATGTTGAGAAAGAAACATGGGTAGAAATAAACAAAGTGAGAAAGAGACGAGTTTAGAAAGAGACATGCTTAGAAGAAACATGGTAAGAAAAAAACATTTGAGAAAGTAACATGTTTAGAAAGAAACATATTGAGAAAGAAAGATGGTGAGAAAGAAACAGGTTTAGACAGAAACTTTTTCAGAAAGAAACATGTTTAGAAAGAAACATGCGTAGAAAGAAATATGTTTAGAAGAAAACATTTTAAAAAAGAAACATGATTAGAAAGTCGGGACAAAAGAGTGTTTAGTTTTCTGTTTGGGAAAACACACAATTTGCAGTGTAGCTTGGGTTTGGCCTAATTTTTTACAGGCAGCCAAGGCCAATTTCGATTGCCAGACCATTATCTACTTATTTTGGGATACTTTTTGGCCAATTTTGGGATAATTTCTTTCAGTTCTGGATAATTTTCTTGAATTATAGGAACATTTTCGGGAAATTTTCTTTCCTTTTCGGGTAGTTTCCTTCACTTTCGGGGTAATTTCTTTCAGTTCCGGATAATTTTCTTTAATTTTCAGAACATTTTCGTGAAATATTCTCTCATTTTCGGGTACTATCTTTTAATTTCTTTGATAATTTTCTTTAGTTATCGGAAAATGTTGCTAATTTTCATGAAATTTTTGTGCACTTTCGGGAATTTATTGGCCAATTTTCATATCCAGACTTTTTTTTTCGATTATAGGAACATTTTTGGGAAAATTTTCTTCCTTTTCGGGTAGTTTCTTTCAACTTTGGGGATATTTTGCTTATTTTTGGAAAATGTTACTTATTTTCGGGACATTTTTGTCCAATTTGGGGGTAAATTCCTTCAGTTTCTCACAATTTTGGGGGATTTTCGGAATATTTTCGTAAAATATTTTTTCATTTTCGGGTACACTTTTTTTAATTTTGAAGGTAATTTTCTTTAATTTAGAAAAATTTGGCTCATTTTTGGGAAATTTTTGCTTATTTTCGGAACATTTTGCTTATTTCGGAAAATTTTCTTACTTTCGAGAATTTTTTGGCCAATTTTAAGGTAAGTTTTTTTACTTCCTTACAATTTTCTTCGATTATAGGAACATTTTCTTCCATTTTCGGGAAAATCACCGTTATCTGTGGTGAGTATATCTTAAAGAAGTAGTTCAGGGGTCAAGACTCACCTTAAAGAGGACTTCAATAGAGAGTTTCAAAGTCGTTTTTAAGTTATATTTTGTTATAATGATTGCCAATTAGAAGTGTATTCGTGGGACGCTATTAGGCCTAGATGCTCTTATTCAGTTATTATTACGATAATTAATTATTTGCTCAGAATGGCTAATATATTAGCAATATGAGGAAAATATGCCATAGTTAAAATCATGTCTTGTTGCAAAAATGTAAAATCCATGTTGATTTTCAGATTTTATACAAAAGTATTTTGCTGTTGGCATGTATGTTTATGACTTCTATTTCACTTAAAGGCAAACATTGTTGATAAAATTTGCATCATATTGATGTAGAGGCTTGGCTTTTTTAGGCTTACTTGAAAAAAAGTTTTCACATATTCAAACGAAATTAAAGCTCCCATCTGCCCATACGCAGTGGGGCAACTAAAGTCTTGGCTCGTAGGGAATTTGGCATCTGCAGTGAGAGTGAGGGGGCAGAAGGTTCCCTTTTGAAATTGTGTGGACGGGGGCAGGAGGTGCCCTTTTGAAAATTGTGGGCGGACCGGTCTACTGGTGTAGAATCTAGAGGAATTTGGAGGCGCCATTTTGCAACTTATTTGAAGTTATTCTAGGTCATTCTTGAAGCTTGAAAACAAATAGATATCCACTCACTCACAAATACTATATAATGTATAGAGCTTGTCACATACATTTAGTATTCATTTCACGAAGGCCGTGGTGGGGGGAGGCATGCCCCCAATAATTTTCTAAGCAGCAATTTTCAAAAGAAGCCTTTTACTTGTTCGTTTGATGGGTAATTGTCAACATTGATCCTGGCTCTCCAACCTTTGAACCCATAGGCGGAATTTGCCTACCGAAAAGGTGGAAAAGTCAAAACTGACAAGCAAAAACTGTCAACTGACAAGAGTGCCCCTTTTTAAAATAAGATGTGCCCCCTCAATTACTGTCAAAAAACTTATATGAACTTGATTTTCTGCTCTCTCCGCTTGCTCCGAGTTCCTTCCATCACCTCTGGCGCTTTGGGTCCCATAACAAAGATATTGCAGTATCATTGTTTAGGGCGGCTAGACCCAAATCGATTTTTCCCAGGACCATGGTAAGGTTTACCCACCCTTCCAGGCATTCCCAACCTTTCATTGCACCACTGCTAATCAAAATTGTATTCCCTTTCTAACAAGCCAAGCCTACCCAATGTAACTCCCCGTCAACAAAAACAGACTCTTATTACCACTCCCAAAACATATATTGAGCTACTACATCATTTATATTCTAGCATTACAACGATATTAAAGCTCCCGCTCGCAACCCCCCCCTTTTCAACCCCACCCACAAAAAATAAGTAATCTAAAAAACATCAAACATGTATTTCTTTCCGAACAACCCCAGCCTAGGCGAATTAACAATCCACAAATAAAACACAGGCTTGTAACCACCCCAGATTATATGTTGAGCTACTACATCATTGATGTTGTAGTTTAGTTTGTTTTTTAGTCTAATTTCATAGTCCCTTTGTATTGAAGGATATCGACTGATGGAGCCCATGGGAAGGTGGAGCTGAGGTCTACCAAACAATGAACCCAGTACATGGAAGAAAAAAAAGAGTTAAATTCTATGATTATGTTGAAGTTTTTAATTTCAAGTTTTTATATATGTAACAAAGATATATATATATATATATATATATATATATATATATATATATATATATATATATATATATATATATATATATATATATATATATATATATATATATATATATATATATATATATATATATATATATATATATATATATATATATATATATATA
>JAIGNY010001587.1:715000-725000 GCA_020152595.1 Chiridota heheva | reverse complement strand
ATCAGCGCTGGATACATGCGGGATACATGTGGACTATGGATAACACGTTCTACCAAGTTGTGATCCATACATACACATATTCTCATATTTTAATTCCCAACCCGTCGAGTTTATTTGCCTTTAAATACCCAATACCCTGTCTTGTTTTCTTTTTCTTTTTTCTGAGACGTGGATATCTTTTATGATGGTCACATTCGCGAGCACATAGAACAGATAACAAACAAAACAAATCTTTTTTTTTAATATTTGACATGGGGGCTTTCCAACAAACCTAGAAAACACGGGTCTTTTATGTCCACAAAACTATTTGTAAAGGGGGTCGAAAACTTCACGAAAATGTAAAGAAATTCATCAAAATAAAGCAAGATTTCCGAAAGTTTAAGAACATATCATTAAAATGAAGCAAATTTACCAAAAAAGAAGGATTATTTCCCGAAAATGTAAGAAACCTTTCAGAAAATTTCCTGAAAATTGAAAGGAATTTCATGAAAATAAAGCAAGCTTCCCGAAATTGAAGAAAACTTTCAAAAAATGGAAGAAAATTTCCAGAAAGTGATGAAAATTTTCAAAACATGAAGCAAATTTTCCGAAAATAAATGAAATTTCCCGAAAATGTAGCAGTTTCCGAAAATTGAATGAGATTTCCCAAATCCGTTACTCAATGTTGACTATTCAGTTGACGAACTTAACTTATTATTATCTTGAAATGTTTATTTCATAGAGATATTTTCCTGAGGTCAAAAAAATCACCACTATGGTGGGGGAAGCAACCAAAAGGAATGGGGGCATCTACCCCCACTTAGTATGTTAAGATAGGCCAGGGCGAGTATGTTAAGATAGGCCAGAGCGAATATGTTAAGATAGGCCAGAGCAAGTATGTTAAGATGGGCCAGAGCGAGTTTGTAAGATACTTTAAAAAAAAACTTGAAGTGTACATCGATTATATTGCTCTCAAAACACAACAATTAAACGTGCGTTGCGGCCTCCTTTGCTAAACGCCATAGCATCTGTAGATTCCAAGAGATACCTCGAACGGGGGTTCTATATATCCCCCGATCTAAGGTTTTTGTCGGCTATGGAGTCCGCCATTTATGAAAATTTCCCATGATACAATACAAGCCAAGCCTAGATTTTTAATGTAAGTGAAACTAACATCTTAATTGTGAAAAAGTACGGATGTTTGTGGTCCAAATATGATACAATTTTGGGTCATTTTAATCTTATTTCTATGCTGGTGCATCAATTTTGCCGTGAAAATTAGCAAGGTTTTGCAAGCTTTTAATTTTAGAGACGATATCCCCGATCAAGAGCCTTTCCTGGACTGCGTATGAATGTTAAACTTTATGAATGTGTGAATATTTCATCAGACCCGACAAGTGAAGGGAGGCTTTATTTATGACTTGTGACATCGTAAGTTGCGTAACGCCATGAAGTTTTCTACCATGTCACCCTGATTACCTCCCGGAAGGCTAAACACAGGTGCAACAATATAATCCAAGCTTCCAATTGGGAGATTAACCAATCGGGAGAGCAGAGCATGGGCGTTGACTGCTGTTTAGAAGCTTGTTATATAATGTAATCGTTGGACATAAACAATGTTGCAAATGATTACTAGTATTTAATCACATATATTTTTAAAGAAAATGTATGATTTTTCTGAAATGTATATGATTTTGTTTATTTCTACGATTCAGGAAAATACACGGATTGCGAAAAGACACCATAAGATAAACTATGTTGATTTTTTTCAAGTTTGCGTGTCTAATAGATGCCAAGAAGAACATACATTAGACCTTGATAATTATACAATGGGACATTACATTTGAAACCCTCTAATTGAAATTTGTAATTTGCGAATACACCCTTAATTTGCTTAGAGCAAGATCGTGGATAAATTGTATTACTCCACATAGCTATTTTAGTTCTCTATCGGGAGCATGTACTGGGCAGTGGTGTACTGGGATGAGTTCATCCAAAATTTGGGAAAGTGAAAGTTGCGCAGTTGTGTACTGTACATATTTATCCTATAAAAACGTGGTAAAAATGTATTCACAGATTGATGGCTAGCTCATGATACCAGATAATGACACAAACTAATGACACGAACTAACACGAACTAATGACACGAACTAACACGAACTAATGACACGAACTAACACGAACTAATGACACGAACTAATGACACGAACTAACACGAACTAATGACACGAACTAATGACACGAACTAGCACGAACTAATGACACGAGCTAATGACACGAACTAATGACACGAACTAATGACCCGAACTAATGACACGAACTAACACGAACTAATGACACGAACTAATGACACGAACTAACACGAACTAATGACACGAACTAATGACACGAACTAGCACGAACTAATGACACGAGCTAATGACACGAACTAATGACACGAACTAATGACCCGAACTAATGACACGAACTAATGACACGAACTAATGACACGAACTAATGACACGAACTAATGACACGAACTAATGACACGAACTAATGACACGAACTAATGACACGAACTATTGACACGAACTAGTGACACGAACTAATGACACGAACTAATGACACGAACTAATGACACGAACTAATGACACGAACTAATGATACGAACTAATACAACAACCTAATGACACGAACTAATGACACGAACTAATGACACGAACTAATGACACGAACCAGTAGAGTTTTCTTTGTCACATCCCTAATTCTATGCTATAAGCCTGTGTTACATTTTGCTGTTATCCAACCACTTCTTCTATTCTCTAAAACATTCTTATATTGATGTAGGGACATTTTCTTAAAGACAACTTTTAGTAAAGTCTTTTCTTTCTATGAAAATCAAGAATCTGAGTAATCATTCCGTTACGGTACATGAATATTGAAATGGCAATTTAGTCTATCCAATTTTCTTAGTAAAAATAGTTTGTCAGTTAATGATAGGGGGCTATGATATGGGGCTATGATATGGGGCTATGATATGAGGCTACAAAGGAGTGTGAGCTACATGCTCATTCTTTTGGATATGATGGAGTGTTTTGTTTCGCCCAGTAAATTTTAGACATACGTGATAGTTACTGTTGAATTCTAGGAACATTTTTGATTTGTTGATTAATTTCCAAATTATGTTGAAACTAAGTTCCTCTCTTGTACAAAGTAATTTTCATCTCTGAAATTGCAATGTTTCATCCAATTATGTACCAAATTTCACTTAGATGTTAATATTCGCCAATTGTCTTAAGGGAAACTAATTTGGGGAAGTATGATTGATAGAACAAGGCAAAGCTTATCATCTTCGTCATTTCTATCTTTACAGGTTACGAGATAAGTACTTAGCCAGATATAACACCTTTCATGAATTTATGGAGCACGATATAAAGATATGTTATATATGGAATCCAAGAAAAGCCACACGTTTTCCGTCTACCGAGCTCAGACAAAACTTTTAAATATTTTTACTGAGAAAATTCTGCCGACTAGCAGTCCGGAAGCGTGCCTATTAATAGGAACATTTATAACACACGATAATATTGATGTCATGCAGCCATATTTTTCAGATGTTGAGATAAAATGTCATAGTTTCTAATTTATCAACTTGAAATATGAAGATCATTGTGATGAAAAAGATTTGAATTTTCAAAATGGCCGTTTTGCGCCTAAAAGCCTAATCTATTGTCTATTTTATCTAATATTTCGAAAACGGCGTTGTGAACATATCAAATGGAAAAGGAAAAGTTGTAGCTATGACAGTAATACAGGTATTTTCATGAGTTTTAAGTGTTTCCTAGCAACGATATTTTTCCCAGACGTATTTCAAATTTGAAGTATGTAACATTGCATAAAGTATTAAAGTTAGGATAGCAAAAGATCATGGGAAATATCACAAAATGGCGGCTTCCATGCAGCAAAATATTCCCATTAATAGGAACATTTATGTTCCCATTAATTGGCATGCTGCCGGACTGACTAGGGGGAATGGAAAGAGGGAAAAGGAGTCTAAGAATCCAGAAAAATTCGATACTCAATCGCAACACCACACGGTCTGATTTCAGGTTTTGGTATTTCAATTCTTCGGAAAGCAACAATTCATTTTTAGGAAAACTAATGGTTAGATTTAATGATGGGGATAGAAAGAAGTTTTGTGTATTACCAGGCGAAAGCAAAATGAAATATAAGAATTTACAAGAATGAATAAGCCAGAATATCTCCGGGCTTGGTAAGGAAAGTGATATTTATCCATGCAGAGAGCTTCCCGGTGAGTTATCTACGTTGATGTACAACGAATAGTGTTTAACTTATGAAAAATCAAAGTTTGTACAAATTTCAGCAAAAACGAAAGTTTATGAACAAGAATACAGTTCAAATTTCTTAATGTTATTACTTACATTATAGCCAACTTCGCCCATTCAAAATATTTTGGGGTAGGACCGAAAAACAATAAGTTGACACGAGTAATTTTCTATTTGTCCCATTCTGAGGTTACAAACTATTGCGCAGTTTATGCTAATTACTTACCTTACCTTTTAATGCTTTAAGTGACTTTAATGGGACTTTGCATATATAGTTTAAACCATTTAATCTCATTTTGTTGCTACCTGTCCATATTGACTCATCAAAAAAAAATCATCTATCGAAAAGTGATTGTTCGTATCTTCTTAAGCTGCGATATGTTTGATTCCTCCTTTAGCACATAGCATCTCGTCTCGTAAAGTCATTGAATCGACTTCGTTCTTACCGCTTTGGTACTCACACGTATAAAGAACTCCATCCACCTGTCCACTGAGAGTCACGTGTGTGCTACAGAAAGCCAATACCATTCACTTAGTAATTGTTTCACACAAAACGTTAGAATGTTCGAATCTTCCTCTAATGTGACCTCACCTGTGAAGCAAATTTTTAATACTAAAATCTGTCGTTCTAAGATATCCTGAATCACCTGACTCTGAACACAAATGTTGGTCGTTCCATACTTTAAGAGGCGAATGTGGCCTAGACAGCCCCACAGCTTCACCTAGTCTTACAATACTACCTTTGTTTAAATATACTTGAGGTTGGAAAGGACCGCTATTAAGAAATGATGGCAGAACTCGGGATAAAAGGAGAAAATGTTTGTTGAAAGGGAAACTGAATATTCCTGCCGAAATGTCTTTCGGAATTTTCACTTTGTCTGGAAAGCAACTTGAATCTTTTGTTACTTCACAATGTCTTGATTGAAGGAAGAAAGAAGGCTGTAGAATACTATCTGTACTACTTTTTGCCGTTTTTATATCATCTGACACAGACGAAGGTAGTACTTCTGGCACAGACGGGGGACACAAACGATGTGACCCTAAAAATGCGCATGCCTGTTGACATTCTCGTTGCCACATTACAGCCTCTAGTTCTTGGTCTGCAAATGCTCTTCTCTTACGCATGCGTTCTGTGACTCCCGGCGGAAACAAAACAGGAGTGCGGGTCAAAGGGGAATTCTGAAAACGTCGAAGGTTTCTTTTATAGTTACCTGGAAAAGAAATAGATCAATATCATGCATTAAATATTTATTCATTAATGTGTCACAAATTAGTTACATTTGTTTTTTAAGGTTGGACGATGCGGTAATACGTGTTTCATTTCATCTTCAAGATTATCGTTTCCATATCTCACTCGTCTAATGATACCTTGCGATAAAATGATAGAGACTGAACAAAAGACATTTTCAAGTCTGAAACGGCAATTTTCGGAAAACTAATTGAAATGATGTCATTCGACCGCAACTCACGTGTCCATAATGGACCAGTAGTATATTTTACCCGTCTGTGCAATATATGCATGGTATGGGACCAATCGTATGCTAATATGGGACCAATCGTATGCTATCACATGTACGATATACATAAAGGTAATACGCTCGCGCATTTTTCTTTACTATGCACATTTTCTTTCACAAACTGCAGCTGATTGGTCGGGTAACAAAAGGAAAATTTTCGCAGAAGTTGATTGGTTAAGGTACTGAAGATATCACGTTCTGCTTATCTGGATTTAAAAATATCTATATACACAAGGTATTCCAATGAACAGTAATTCTAACTTTAAACTGTTCATACCATCAGGTTTAAGTCCATGGATGTACTTAAAAAACGATTGTTAGATTTAAATTTGATGACAGTACAAATATTGGAGACACATTTATGGCAACAATCATGAATTTCCAATTAGATTTTGGCCACAGTAAGGCGGAAACTAGTGACTATAGTGAAGGAACAGCACTGTCATCCATACTATTCTGTATCTGTAATCTATGAATGTGACATGCGTCAGCGTTTCCTGTAACAATTGAAAGTATATCCCCGAGACGTTGATATTCAAAAACTCAACGTATTCTAACAATCGAAACAAACAAAACAAAACCCACTAGATTCCATTTAAATACCATACGTCTTTTTAACCGTTATAATTCATCTCCTTTTTTTGTAAGAAAATCTCCATCAGAGCAGTAGACGAATAGTTTTATTTTTTGTATAAGAATAAATTCTTATACATCCACAACAATTATATGGCAAAAGGAAATCAAACTTTCCTTTCCTTGCCCTTTTCCACCTAAATCAATCCTGCAATCAGACGATTTTGATTGATATCTGGCTACCTTATTTTGATGCAACTAAATACCGGAATCAATGGGAATATCAATATTTTAGTCCCAAAGTAAATATAGTATTTTTCACTTTCCTGTTTAGGATGAATCAACAGATACTTGTCTTGTTTAATCGGTCTTATTCTTCACTTGCTTATCTTGACGTCACGTTTTGTGAATTCCGGCAAAGTAGAATTATGATATTTTTGAGGTTACCAAGTGCATAAAAACATTTCTATGAAATTTGGCCTGATAATAACAACCATCATGATATTTCTGCATTAACATACTGGTTAAACTGATCAAGGTGAATGGTTTCAAGAACATTGTTTCACACGCCGCAGGTAATTGTGCTACATACTAGCGATTCCGCTGTAATTATTGAATGGCTTGTAAATATATTTGCAATTATGTAGACCAATCAAAAATATTTTTGTCCACGTTCACACGATAAATGGCCTTTAACATACTATTGTATAATATTAGACAACTGTTCTAATAGGTGTTTAAAATAACTTTTCGGATTATCAGTCTTGTTTGTACTGCAATATTTAATTTATACATACTCAGACAATTTAACTTTAGTTTTTGTCGGATTGATTGAATCGACTTACCTCGGTATACGTATTATAAATTTATTATTTATCAAAATAAGCAAATAAAACTAATCGGCTAAAATACTGAAATAGACGTGTGAATTATCTTAGTTCTTCAGCTTTGATAGCTATGTGATTAGCCTAACTAGCTGAAACATTATTCTTATTTGATTGACTAATTGTATAATATAGCATCGATTGGTTCGAATCAATTTTAGATGGTTTTGATTGAAATTTACTTCCTCACTTTCATGCAGCTAAATACAGGAATCGATAGGGAATATGCCGAATCTTAAGAAGTCTTTTCGTCCCAAAGTAAATATGGTTTATTTACTTTTCTGTTTAGCATGAATCAACAGTTAGTTGTATCGTTTCATCAGTCTTACTCCACGTCTTACTCTTCACCAGCTTATCCTGACGTCACGTTTTGTGAATTCCGGTAAAATACAATTAATATCTTTTTGAGGTTACCTTGTGCATCTGTGCATAAAAACATTTTTTTGTGACATTATTTCAATTAGTTTTCAGAAAATTGATTTGATAATAACAAGCATCCTGAATTTTCTATATTAAGATACTGGTTGAACTGATCAAGACGAATTGATACAGGGAACAGCTGTAAATCACTCGGGAAAATTGCTTGAGAGGCCGCCGATAATTGTGCTACAAAACTAGCGATTTCGATGCGGATATTGTTTGGCTTGCAATTATTTAGACCAATCAAAAACGTCCAATCAATCGCATAGTATATTTCTGTCCACCTTACACGAAAAACGCCTTCAACAGAAGAGAACAATGTACAAACTAGTGTATGAAATAAAGTAACTGTTCTAATATGTGTTTAGAATAGCTTCTCGGATTGTCAATGTTATCTTTACTGCAAAAGCTAACTTATTCATACTCGGACAATTTAACTTTAGTTTTTTGTCGCATTGATTGAATCAACTCACATCGTCATACGTCTTATAAATCTATTATTGATCAAAATAAGCAAAACAAATATGATCGGCTGAAATATGTGTGCATTATCTTAATTCTTCAGCTTTGATAGCTGTGTGATTAGCTTAGTTACAGTAACATAATCTTGATTCGATTGATTATTTGCATAATTTACCTTAGATTGGTTTGAATGCATAACTGAAGTATATATTTGCCTTACTTGGCAAAATATTTGATTCGCTGAATATTCAGTTCTCAGTATCAATACAAGACCGTTCTAATACACTGCATTGTTAGTGTAAAAGATCATAGTTCTTCAACATTGCTAGCTGTTATATTATAAACTTGGTGGACTAAAGAATAATCCTGATCGGACATGCTGTATATAATTAATTTGCATAAACATTGATATTGACTTGATATTATGTCAGTTTGGCTGCGTTAACATGCCTAAGTAGTATACTCAGTAATAAATAACCCATTCCTGCCGTAATCGCTTGTTCATGAGACGGATGCTATGTTTTGATGGTACGCGTGATTGACTGTGTTTGGATGATAGCTGTCTTTTTGATCGCTTAAATGCTTGTGTATTGGATTTAATGAATCATAAGTAATGAACTGAGCCATTAATTCGCACGATTAAATGTTGACTGGCTAAATTAAAAGTATGCAAAGTGAATTGTTTAAATTGCTAGATGCATGCAAATACCTGATTTAATTTTATGATTGACGGTCAGCACTCATTTCTCGGAAGCAAATGCTTCTTTGACCGAATCACTGTATTATCAGCTTCCTTTTGTTAATATGAGTGAATTGATATGAGGGATTAATTGAAAGCTTTTGATTTTATTATGGTTGTGTGTTTACTGTGTCGAAATATTACTCAATCTAATGGATCATGTATAATCAATGGAATGGACCGTGTGCTGTTTAATTCAAAAGCCTGATGTAAACTAGCTCCTTTCCTATCCTTTAAACTTAAATGCTTACTGCTAGGTCAGATTGTTTGATGGTCTTTATTGCTTTATCGATAAGTTTGAAAGTTTGGAAGGATAAATCGCACTTTACTAACCTTCAAAATGTGTCTCTAAACGGTTGATGGACTTTATGATGAAATTGCAAAATGTATTCAACTGAATCTTTTTTCAAAATGCTAGATTAAGTCTGCGTTTTCCAGCTCCCTAAATAAATTACTGGCTTCATGGTCGACAATGAACTATTATTAACATCGAACAACTGGTTTGTAAACTTGATGGGCCTCTGTGCATAACAGTTGCTGAATTTTGCATGAGAAGTTGATCAATCTTATGTTTGAAGTTAATATAGCAGTTCCCTGGTTGCATTTTGGCTGTAAGCGATCTAACAAGAGATTTCTCGATAAGCTGATATGTTTGAGTTTGAGCTGGTAGAACATACTCCGATGACCTTAATTGGGTCTTCGTTGTATTCATGAGGCTATATAAGGGGTATGGTACTATTTATGCTAGACTAAATAGACCATATATGATTATTGGAATGAACTGGGCGAACCAAAGAAGAGATTTAAGTGGGCAAGACTAAATGTTGACTGGTTGAAATGCATATCGGTTTAACTGTACCGTTTCTTATCACATTAAGTAGCTCTGGATACAACTATCTGATTAAATTGATACTATCGAGGTCCACGAAGTTTTTTTTAAAGTAACTCTAGTAAACTGTTGGAATTTCTAAAATTTTGCATCCGTAAGGAATCCATTACATGCGCTAAACATTGGGCTAAAAACGTAGAGGTCATGAACTAATACTATGAACAATATTTCTACTATTGACTTAGTACTTGCTGAGTCTTTTGATGCCACTA
>JAIGNY010001587.1:695000-710000 GCA_020152595.1 Chiridota heheva | reverse complement strand
AAGGAAAATCTATCCTTGCTTAAAATTTGTCTTCCCAGGTAGCTAATTGTTTTAATTTTCTCAAAATAACAACTTGACACGGGATACATCAATTCTTACTTCTCTCCACTATTACCACATCCCATGCGTTATATCCATTTCAATCTTATAAGTAGTTCAAAAGTAGACCATTCTAACCTGGTCTTGGGAAAATTTGATGACAATATTATATCTCATCTAATTAGGCTTATTTCGTTTTATCTACGTTTAGAACACTGCTGGATGTTCTGTGGGCTCAACGGTGATAAACTTGTTTTGACACAATCGCGACAGTTGTAAAAATAAAGACCGTGATAGACAAGGGTATCACTGTCTTCCGTACTCTCTTTTCTGTATACAAAGGTATCCCAGCTACATTTGTCTTCTACGAAGCAATTCAATTCTCAAACGAAATGGATAGTATCATTATATTAATAACCCCCTTAAATGAAATCAATTTTCAACCCAGATTGTATTACCAAACGAATCATTTTTACTTGAATAAACCACGCCCACTTTACATGATAATAACTACACGAACAGTTTAGGAAGGTCTAAGCGGTCGTTGTACCTGGTGGAAAACGGAATGTAATGTGATCGCAAAAACCCGTTCACGGCTCTTAAGTTTAAACCATCTCGCTTTCAATTACGACATTATACTTGGTAATTTGTGTTGCTGACCCCTCACTGTTATCAACCTAAGGGAAGAAATTTAAGGTGTGAAGTTGGAATATGCAACTGAGATTGTTTTTTTGACGGACCAAGTTAAACTTTCTGAAGTCTTGTTTACGACGACAAAAGGTCTGACTATCAGGAAGTCAATAACCCCGGCTTTGTGAAACTGCAAAATAATGCAACGAATATAAAGTTTATATAAATATAAGATCTTTATACGCTTTAAGTAGGTGAATCCAAAGTATACAATTGTCACGTAATCATTTTATAGTCAACTTTGAGAAGAATCAACCGAAAAACGTCAATCAGTTTTTCACTAAATGACATTGATCATTTTTACAAAATCGATATCTTTGAAGGCAATCTATGGCGAATACTTTACAGATCACAAAGATTCAAGATAATGAATTTCAAAACGTTTAATGATGGAGATTTATTTAAACAGTAAATTTTTTGAAGTTCCTGTGAGATTCATGTTTCATTTGGAACAAATGCAAATAGGTCTTCTATTTTAAACTAATTTAAAGATTATTAATCAGACTACAACATAATGTTTTGGAGGGAGTCAAAGACCCAGGTTATTAGATTTGTATCAAATTTGGGGTGCACCTATTCACATGGGACAATACATACAGACAGGTTGCAAAAATCGCCATTGTATTCTTGTTCATCACGTAATCTTGCACAAATATTACATTTTTAAGTCCTTGAATCAAGGTGCTTTTTAGAGTGTGCCACCGATGTACCATTAAGTCAGACAACGTAGCGCGGTATGTACATATGAGTAAATCGCGCGTTTACACATATTATAGATATTTATCAATGCAAGACGCTACTGTCTGAAATTCAATTGATAACTGAAAGCTTCTTGCTTTTTAGCAGTGATTTAATGAACTACACATTTTTAAATTATGCAATACATCAAATGTATAGTAAAGTGGTAAAAGTGTAATTTATTAACATTCGTATTAAATATGACCTTTACAGCAATTTAATCAATTCCAACAAAATCTTTGTAAAACGTTTATGACATGTGATAAACAAATAAAAAGCTGATAAGTAAGTCCCAATACAAGTCCCTTTCCTTACAAATTACCCCAAAATACATTTTACACATGAAAACATACTATACAAAACTATTTTGGGATGTGAATTTGTATAGTTAAAGAACAGTCATTTAAGTTCCCTGACGTGGAAATACTCCATCGCTGAATCTAAAAATTAATGCAAACATCAACAAAAGAAGCAATGTTCATATCATATACATGATACAAGGGACTGCACCCTTTTGTAGACTGTTCGGTTATATAAATCATTTGAACCCTAACGGGGATTTTGTTTACATGTAAACAGAGCCTGCTGTTAACAGCTCCTGCATGGTCTATCCAAATGAATACTCTAAATCCAGGCATTTTTTGTTATATCTCAAATGTGACAGACATTATAATACTGCATTACTAAGTGCTTTAATCTGATATGCTATATCTTGATACCTTGTGTAAAAGTTTTGGAATGTTAAGTTCATTTTCGGGTTACCGCCCGAAGACTTTAAAAATGTTGAATTCCCTGTAAATGCACTAGTCAATAATATCTGGCAGGATTATTCATTCCATCAATTTTTTGCAAGTCTTGCTGTAGTATAGCCTAATAGCTGTACAACTTTAAATCTAACGTTCTCAGCAAGCCAGTCAGAGTGGCGTTTTTGTAAGCTCTATTATCTTAGAAAATATGAGAGCCTTAGTTTATATTTAGCAAAAAACTTAACATCGATATCAACTTTATACAAAATATAAATGTTCTCTGAAGGAAATGAAAGAAAGTAGAATTGGATACCAGATGGTTAATTACAATTTCAGCCGTATGATCAAAATAGTGTTATGTTTCTTTGTGATTAATTGAAAACTGTCTTTGGGACATGCATGTTATATACTCAAGTGAGATATTATTTTCTTGTTCGTATAAAAGCTCGTATTATATTTTTGCATGGAAAGCATCATGTTTGGTACTGTACAACATTAAAATGAAAATGCTAGAAATGAAAGGAATATAAATTAAGTACCCGTACAGGACATTGTATTTCACTTTAAGGCATATGCCAGGGAAAACACACGTAAGGTACCATGACCTGTTTTCAGTGTTTACCCGATGAATCTGTCAGAATGGAAAGTGGATGAACACCTCGCTCTTTTCGAGAAGTGTTCAGAGTACCAGGCAGGGGTGAAACTCCTACCATCGGGACCGACGGCTTTACGTTCCTCGAAGGACAGTGAGCGCCACCCAACCATTGGCTACTTTTCACAAAGGTCGGGTGGGGGAGAAGGTGTGATGCAGAAGGCAAACCACTACGCTTGATGTCAGCGTATATCGTTCTGCATATCTGTGGAAAAATCGATGGTTAAATTGCCGTTGGACTCGAACCTGGGACCTCCAGCATCTCAGTCGTACGCTCAGTCGACTCTTGTAACGTAATGTAACACAAGATTGATTAATGGTGGACTGGACCCATAGGTGAGGGCATCTTTTTTTGTTGAATGTTGCAAATGGCCATTGGTGTGTTTTGCCTCCCAAAGTGATAAAATGTTATTGTTTATGCATCTTAGATAACTGCTGTACTTGGTATAAATATTGGTGTTAAAGTAGTTTTGAAGCTCTCCATTTCTACTGTCCCATCAAATTCAGTTCCGTAGCAGTAAACTGCAAAAAATGTTGGATGTACATATGTGTGTAGGCGTCCGTCAAATTTATTTAAATCAATGTGTACCATTATAATGAATGTGTATGTGTCGGATAACGTTGGATAGTATTTTGCTAATTAACTATTTGTTTGATCTTAATTTTTGTGACAATAAACAGAATCGTTTCGGTTTGAAAATGACTATTGTTCTTATAAATGAAAATGGCAAATAGTATGTCTTTGCATACTGATCTATGTACGCCGTCATATGTCATCTCAAGATAGACCATGTTGATTTGATTAGTTTGTGAGCAAGTGAGATTGCCTAGTCATCCATTCTATTTTACGAATTCAAAATGCGTGAGATTTCATTAGTTTATTTGAATTTGTAAATGATGTTATCAATGCTCTTTTAGAAAGTATGTATACATCTCAAATGTCTCGTTTTAAACGCACACAATGCTATTTCAAGTAAGCTTGCTATGGTCAGATGATATAATCATGAAACTTAATACTAAAATTATTAAAACGGCAAAAAAGTATTGAATGAAAAAGATGGAAGTTTATCATTTTGAAATAAATTACTCTTTTATATATATATATATATATATATATTTTAAATAAATTACTCTTTTATATATATATATATATATATATATATATATATATATATATATATATATATATATATATATATATATATATATATATATATATATATATATATATATTAATATGTACATATATATATATATATATATATATATATATATATATATATATATATATATATATATATATATATATATATATATATATATATATATATATATATATATATATATATATATATATATATATATATATATATATATATGTATATATATATATATATATATAAATATATATATATATATATATATATATATATATATATATATATATATATATATATATATATATATATATATATATATATATATATATATATATATATATATATATATATATATATATATGTATATATATATATATATAAATATATAGATATTCATTCTAATAGTTTTTTTTTTTAATAAGCAGCGAAAAGTATATTTTTAATACCGTGGAATCGGGCTCTATCTTTGAGAAGCAAAAACGCTATGAGATGTGTTTTTGAATAAATTGAATTCAAAATAATTTTACTAACTTGTTCGCTTGAGGACATCTTCCGCTACTGATTTGCCACCGCTTTTAGCTTTCGAAACCTCTGGTTCTTTTTTAGGCTCAGTTCCATCTATGAGATTGGTGTCCTCTTTCACACTTCGTGAACTCGTTGAAAAAGTTTTGGGGTGACTTTCTTGGAGTTTGAGTCTTTCGTCACCGATTTGGCACCAAGTTCTGGTTTCTTATCGTTTGATTGCCTACTTGTTTGCTGGCGTCGTAGTGCAACTTGAGCTGCCATAACCCTCTGACGTTCTGCCACCAAAAGACAATGAGTACATCGACAATCACGCCAGCGACAAAGCTTTTATGGCCCTGTGTGAACAAGGGTGATAATAATCAATGTGTATTAGAAAATATTGCACATTTAAAATTGTATCATTAAAAAAAAACATAATAAAAAAATCTTATTTCTCTCTTTGTTATTTTCCTTTCCCTCCAATTTGTGATTAAGTTGAAAAAGACATTACTGAAATGATTATTAAATTATTATTGATTATCATTGATTATCATTTTAAGTTGAATAAGCTTCGGATTAATAAAGATAAAAGTAAAATGATAGTATTTAGAAAAGGTGGTTATCTAGCAAAACATGAAAAATGGACGTTGTTAATCTATATAATTATTTAGGCATGACATTCACACCTAAAGGAGTATGGTATTCCGCACAAAATAATCTGAGTTCTTCTGCGAGCAAAGCGATCTTCAGCCTGAAGAGTGTTCTGAATAATTTACCTGGTTTACCCGTTAGTAACGTTTTATATATATTTGACTCAAAAATACTTCCAATTTTAACATATGGAGCAGAAGTATGGGTATTGCACCTCGAAATATCGTTACCATGGTTTATAATCGTTTTCACAAATATGTTTTAGGTCTTCCTTTTAGAGCTACCAATATCTTGCTCTAGGTGAGCTTGGTCGACCCTCCTTCAAATATTTTACATATTTAAAACAGGTGCCTTATTGGTTAAAAATTTCAATGCATGACTCTAAGAGGTATACTAAATTAAGTTTACTTGAACAAATTTCTTTTGCTGATACGAATTATCAGTCATGGGGTTTAGATACCAAGAAACTACTTTGTAATATGGGTTTTGGGTACGTATGGTTTAATAAGGGTGTAGCTGATGTTAGAGTATTTATGAATATTTTTAAACTTAGACTTCAAGATGTTGATAAACAAGATTGGTTAAGTTCTGTTCAAGATTTTAATTATTGGGTTGTTATAAATTATTCAAAAAGGATAAATTTGTTGAGCCATATGTAATTCATCTTTGTTATTTCAATCAAGGGAAATTTCTGGCTAAATTTCGGTGTGGTTATATTGATATAGATGTAAACAAGGGGCGTACCAGCAAAATCGATTACGCTCAAAGGGTATGTAAATATTGTAATAGTAACTGCATTGATGGTGAGTTCCATTTTCTTTAAGTTTGTCCATATCACACAGACTTACGAGCTAAGTACATTCCACACTATTATACTTTTCATCCTAATTTGCATAAATTGTGTTCCCTTGTAAATAGCTATTCCAAAAGAGTTTGCCAGTCGCTTTCTAATTTCATCAGGCATGCACTAAATTTGCCTTCATGTTTGAAAACTTTTGTTGTTACCATGATTATATATATTGTCTCTTTCTATTTGAGTTCTTGCTTCCTCAAGCCATTATGTTGTTTTACATATTTTTTTTTTGTCATTGTATAGATTGTAATGTGAAAAGGGGCCAATGGCCTGTAACGAAATAAATGTTATATTATATTGATTAATTTAAATCGATAAGAGGCTACTTCATGCAACTAGGTTTCCATAACTCTCTGTCATTATGCTACTAAGAGACAATAAGTGCATCAACAATCGCGTCAGCGACAAAGCTGTTTATCTCCTATGTGAACGTATTACAGATCATAACAATAATAAGGATAATACATGTCTACTAGAATATATTTTACATTTCATAATATTAAGAAACCGCATATTTAAACGCTCAATTGAAATGCAAAGCAAAAACCAAAAAGGATATTTAGAAATTCTAATTTTTAGTGATTTTGACAATTGTTTTCTTAATGCCTTTTTGAAGCTTAATCACAAATTGAAGGGAAAGGAAATCAGAAAGACAGAAATGAGGTTTTATATTATGAATAATTCAATCCTCGGCTTGTTATTCTCTACACACCACATGCATTCGAACAATGTGCAATTTTGTCATATACGACCAGATAAACGAGAAAAGGCCCAGAGAATTTCTCGGTTACAAGCAAAGCAATTCACACGTTGCTGCTAAAATCTTCTTTACGTTTTGGGAAATTTCCTTTATTTTCGGGAAGCCTTTTACAATTTTGGGGAATTATTCTTCATTTTTCAGTACCAAAATGTCAAATAATGTTACCAAATTTGTATTAAATTTTATAATTTGTTCAATTTATTTTGATAATTTCCTAATTTTACCTACCAACTGGGTAAGAATCACGCAACCGGGCAGATGAAATACTCTCCAACAATAATCTAATTTATTTAAGACCGAAAGTTTCGCCTCTAAAATAGGAAGATTGAAAAGTTTTACTGAAAAATGTATGCACTAGCATAAAAATAAGATGTTGATGACCCAAAATTGTATAATATTGGTAACATAATAGACTACTTTCATGTAAAACTGATACCAAATTTGAAAAAAACATCCATTAATTGAATTGAAATAATATTTTACCGCCAAAATTAGTTCGCACAATTTCAAACTTCTATTAATATCTACAAATTG
Organism: Chiridota heheva; assembly: GCA_020152595.1. Taxonomy (NCBI): domain Eukaryota; kingdom Metazoa; phylum Echinodermata; class Holothuroidea; order Apodida; family Chiridotidae; genus Chiridota; species Chiridota heheva. Next base: position 702,673 of record JAIGNY010001587.1, on the reverse strand, counting down.
GACTGGTAAGCTGACAAACTGGGTAAAATTTTGGGCCCATCATGAAAATGATTTAAGGCAAGTTCCGAGGACCACAAATTTCTATATTTGTTTTCACATTGAAAATCTTATAGTTTCACATACATTAGCAATCTCTCTTAAGATCATTTTGTATCATAAGAAATCGTCTTCAATGGCGGCCTCATAGATAACAAAAACCCTTGATCGAGAGTTTATACTGAACCCTTGTTCGAGGGCATCTCCCTCACTGATGGGATCAACCCTATATCTCATGTTGTCATGTATGGCTCTTTGCTAAATATTTCTTGAAATACTTTCGCAAAACACTATTGTGTCTTTATGGTTTGAATCTTTTTAAAAGTTGGAATTTTTCGGATTAACAATATCAAAAGGTAATTTAAAAAATATACTTTTTGAAAACGATACTGCATATTAGGGCTTCATATGTATCGATAGCAATCTTCGCATTTTAAAAGTAATCAAATTGGAGAATTGAAAGAAACTCCATGTGAACAATTCAAATAAAATGATCCTTCTAATGTTGAAATGAAGTTCATCGACATACAGTAAATTTGCATTCAAGGGTTTATGACCTAACAGTGGTAAAGAACCTACTTAGTCAGAATCAGGATCAGCTGATCTGCTTCAAAGAATATAAAAGAAAAAATACAAAATGAATGAAAACCAGATATTTATATTTTGTACACAGATTCAATTACTTTTTAAGAGATCTTGATTCAATTGTTTATTTCTTACGATCGTAAATTAATTCTTGTTATGCTGTTTATTTCTTACGATGGTGAATACATTCTTGTTACGCTGTTTTGTGACTACATATATTGATATTACATTTCTAATGCAACTATAGAAAGTTTGAATAACACTCAAAAAAGTAGAAAATGAAAGATAAAGATTTAGAAAGAAAAGATAAAACAATGGATTTACAAATATAGATATATGGCCATTCTTACATCCCCAATTAAACTAAAACATTAGTCTAAATCTAACATTTGAAAGCTGGCCAGCGGTTAACCGATTTTGATAATTTTCCCTTGCAGCCTTACTTTTCTTTTTTCAAACTAATTATCTAATGTTGCCTGTACACATACTTCAAGCCTTTATAAAGTAAACTGGCATGAAGAATTTCTCTCCTGTAGGTCACGTGTGTGAGTAAATTGTTTTTCCATACTTGTTTTACTTTTATGATTTGACAAAAAGGCGTATTAGATATCATAGGCGTGTTGCGTTAAAAGCACTTAAAACCAAGTAATTGCCAAAACTCTTATATACTCTTATATATATATGTATATATATATGTATATATATATATATATATATAAATATATATATATATATATATATATATATATATATATATATATATATATATATATATATATATATATATATATATATATATATATATATATATATATATATATATATATATATATATATATATATATATATATATATAGATATATATAATATATATCTATATATATATATATATATATATATATATATATATATATATATATATATATATATATATATATATATATATATATATATATATATATATATATATATATACATATATATATATATATATATATATATATATATATATATATATATATATATGTATATATATATATATATATATATATATATATATATATATATATATATATATATATATATATATATATATATTTATATATATATATATATATATATATATATATATATATATATATATATATATTTATATATATATATACATATATATATATATATATATATATATATATATATATATATATATATATATATATATATATATATATATATATATATATATATATATATATATATATATATATATATATATATATATATATATATATATATATATATATATATATATATTCATTTACCTTCAAGCAGGACACTACGCTGTGGTTTCGGCATCTTGCACACTTTGGGGTTCTTGCGTATCGTTTAGTCATCTGACCCGCTACTTTCATTCTAAATGTCGACTTTGATGCTACTTTTGTCGACTTTGATGCTACTCCTTCATTTGCAGTGCCACTGAAATCGCAGAATTCTTTTATCTGTAAAGATAAACCAATTCGTTAATAACCTTAGGAATACCAATTCATTTTGAGTCAATTTAACACTAATTACTAAGAGACATATAATGCTTTCGTAGATGTAAAGCCTCCCATAAATACCAGGTATTGTGTTAACGTGGAGATAAAATTACACTATAATCCAACGTTTCTGATTGGTCGAAATGTTTACACATTCACCGACGAGCCAATCAATTACCTCCGCGGAAATGACGCTTCTAGTATGTGTGGCATCTATTAACAATTTTTGTGGCGACGAGATTGTAAGCAATTAATCTTTATTTTTTATTTTGGTAAAGGTTTTTGTATTTTATTCTGCTTTGCTATGATAAAACCAAACGTTATATTTAGTTTAAGGCAAAATGATTTCATAGCAAAAACATCGCGTAAAAGTGACACTGTTTTGGGACGAACAACACTCTTCTAAAGGTTTCTTTCTGACAGAAAGGATCATGCATGACATGTCCAAATTCACCGCATCTGAAGCTGTATGTTTCACTTTCTACAACTTTTAAGATAAATAGATTGAATACTATTACGGCAAACGGTTCAGAGTGCGAACAAAGACTTATAATGGCGTGTATTTTATGTCATAAGAGGCAGACAAAGATGTTATTTCACAATTACTCTGATCCTCTTCAGCTAGATATTAACACACTTCCAAAAAATATTACAAAAGTGCCCCTTTCAAAAAGAAGTGTTCCTAAATTTTGTTGCTTTGGGCTCACTAACTCTAGCTATAAACGGGGACATATGTATATGACTTGGGACATATGTATATAAGTAAGAGGTGAAGTCCCCTCCCCACACACACACTTTTCAAAATTAACCTGATAAAACAAATCCGTGTAGAATATTTATATTTCAGTAATGATAAATTATCATGTCAGTTTTAATGATCAAAATAAGTTTTTCTTTGTTTTCGCTGTTGATAATTAAAGCTCTTTTAATTTCTATCCATTTGTTCATGTGAAGACTTTTTTCGCATGACCAGCAAAAACGTATACTTAATGATTATACAGTCCTTTCAATAAATTAGATTTTCTCCACCCGCCATAACAAAATTGATGACGTCAGTATTATATATCAAATTATTTATTAATTATGCTACCTTTTAAAATTATATTGTTTATGACTTATGAGACATTTAGTTAGCCTTATATTCCAAGGCATGCGTCCAGTTCATATTTAAGCACAAATTCATGTTTACACAAATCTATTATTCTGTTTTTACTTACAAAATAGAGCATATTCTGGTTATATTTTGATTAACCAATTCATTATTATTTCCTTTCGTAGAACAAGGAAAGTAAGATTGAAGCCATATATGATTGATTACTGGTTTAAAAATACCTTATCTGACAGTTCACTATATGGTTATGATTCATATTTAGATTTACGCAATTTCACAAATCCAGAGTCTTGGAGATTTTCATAAAACAAATGCAAAATGAAAATTAATTTTCAATTCAATTTCACGAACATTTATTGAAGCCAGCCAGTTTTCGACAATTTGATCATTTTATTAATTATTATGAATAAATGAATAAATGATTTTGTCATACATCTTGATTATTCATTTATTCTAATCATCTTTATTGAAGTGTTTTCTGCATTCATAACTGTTCAGAACTTTCTACAAAACATATTCCACGTAATGATTTCAAGAAGAGAGAACTCAACCGTTATTTGATTTGATGTCCACTAAGAAATTATGTTTGTAAATGTAATACAAAATATTCCTTCTAGGCAGGTAAAATGCTTCGCTTGTTTGAAATGAGACTGTTCGATTCTCTGGAAAGTACAAGAAATATTTCAAAGCTGTTTTATCTAGTTGATGTATACTCTCAATCATGTGGGGCGATAAGTTTACTTGCTTTATGTAGGTCATAGAGTCATGCGAAATATTATACTTGAGGAGTTCTAAAATATACGATGTACCTACCAGCTGAATATCATATCTGAACATTGAAAAATGAGCGTTCCGAATAATCTTCGGTATTTGATAATGAAACCGGTAAAATTGTACTTTTACTCAACCGCTCAAGTGGTATTATGAAGCTACTTACGATTAAGAACAAGATTAAGTTTACCAAACTGATTAAATATTTACCCACTCATCTCAAATGTTCCCGACGAACTTAGAAAAGAGGTAGGTGTTATACATCCAATGTTTAAGCCCCATAAGCCCATAAGCAGTAGATGCGCTACGGCGGGTAGGGGTATTTCCCCTCTGGAAATCGCTTCTCCTCCCCTACTTGTCCCCATAATTTTGTTTGTAAACTGACATATTTTGTTCGATTAAAAGGTTTTTTCCCCTCCTCATGAGACACAACCTCTCTCGCCTCCCCCCTCCCCCCATGTCTAAAAACCTGGTGCCAGGCACTGCCTGTAAGTAGCCGTCATTTGATTGCAGGTAAAGGTTTATATATTAATACTAATACAATTTATCATCCTGCATATTTTGTAATGTATCATTATTGCTTCATCTATATCAATTGCGTATTGCATGTTTTAATTCTAACAGTGATGATGATGAGTAATCGATTTAAAATTTCGACGAAGAAATGCAAATGAAAATTATTAGATAAAAAGAAAAACTTATAACAAAAATGCTCAAAATGATAAATATATATATGTATGTATATATATATATATATATATATATATATATATATATATATATATATATATATATATATATATATATATATATATATATATATATACATATATATATATATATATATATATATATATATATATATATATATAAATATATATATATATATATATATATATATATATATATGTTTATATTTATATTTATATATACCTATATATATATATATATATATTTATATATATATATATATATATATATATATATATATATATATATATATATATATATATATACATATATATATATATATATAGATATAAATATATATATATATATATATATATATATAGATATAAATAAATATATATATATATATATATATATAAATATATGTATATACATATATATATATATATATATATATATATACTATATATATATATATATATATATATATATATATATATATATATATATATATATATATATATATATATATATATACATATATATATATATATATATTTATATATATATATATATATATATATATATATACATATATATATATATATATATATATATATATATATATATATATGTATATAAAAATATAAATATATATATATACATATATATATACATATATGTATATATATATATATATATATATATATATAATATATATATATATATATATATATATACATATAAATATATATTTATATATATTTATATATATATATGTATATACATATGTATATATATTTATATATATATATATATATATATATATATATATATATATATATATATATATATATATATATATACATATACATATGTATATACATATATATAAATATATATTTATATGTATATATATATATATATATATATATATATATATATATATATATATATATATATATATATATATATATATATATATATATATATATATATATATATATATATATATATATATATATATATATATATATATATATATATATATATATATATATATATATATATATATATATATATATATATATATATTGAAAACTTGAAATTAATAGCTTCAACATAAGATGCTAAAAGATTATATATAAGATTGCAAAAGTTAGTATTTTGTATTCTTTCTAGTATTTGAAAGTTAGGTAAACAGTTTACTAGAATAAAGAAGCCTTAAAATGAATTAGTTTTATCGATAAAACAGATTATATAATACTTTTTCTTCTATGCTGTTCATAAAATCATTTTTCGTTAAAGGTTGCAAATGTATCTGACGTGTAAACTATTCGCGTTCTTTGTCTTTTTAGCACAAGTATGAGTCCCAAAGTTTCATCTCAATAGCATTTGGAAAAAGTGGGAAATAGAAGGATTTCAAAATCGTATTAGTAAATGATCATTTAAAGAAAAAAAGAAACTCCTTATCATTAATATTACAAGGAACAATAAGAAATTTCGTATGCATTATCGATCTCTTTCGAAATAATTATTTACTCGAAGGTTTGTATTTGACTGGAAGATTCTTAAAAGTGTTCGTGCGGTTGGAAATGGTAAGATTTATCTTCCGCGAATTTGACCGCATACACAAAACACACAGATTGTATCCTTCTTATGAGTTTCTAGTTGTAGTTTTTATTCATTGAAGCAGTTAATAAGAGACGGATTGTGAATTGCAAAAATATAAAATAAAATACGAGCAGAAATGATGAAACTATGACCACAGTCCTATGTTGGTAAACCATATCTTTGGATTCATGTAGAAGCACAAACATTTTTGAGGAATTTGTTTTTATGGTTTTTGTGGTACAGTCATTTTATGATGTATTCGAAAAACAAACACTTTCTTGATGCTTTATTGGTGCCTTTTATATTTGAGGTCTAAGAAGTTTAGAAAATTAGCTGTTGGCAAAACTCCTTTCATATTCTATTATTCTGATCTCATCTGCTACGAAAGCTTTTTACACACTTTAAGATGGAACTGTTTAACTTCAAGAATTGAAAGCCATTCTTCTTGTAAAAATCAAATGGAATATGGCCTGTATCTATAAACAAAACAACATTAATGTAAAGCGCTTACCACTTGTTTCCTTATCAAAATGGGAGGTAACTTCGAGTACACCACGCTTTTCTTTATCAAAATGAGAAGTAGCTTTCTTCAAGGTCTCATCAAGACAATGGCCCTGCAAAATCTGACACCTCATATTTCTCTAATCTCAAGCGACACGAGCATTAATTTCCTCGCTTCGTTTTTTTTTTCTTCTTTTCAATATGAATTAGGCTAACGTGTCGGAGCCTGATTGGAACTGACAGCCGGCTGCCCGGGGAGGTGGGGAGTAGAACTAAGGGCTTGCATCCGTCTCTCCACAGGGGTGCTGAAAACAAGATGTATTGTGTTTCTTCATCCAAGGCGCAGATTGGATGTTGCTAATTGCCACAGTTACGCCGCTTAAATGCTCGGGGAGTGTGAATGTCCGCAGAGTGAAAATGTGAAAACACACGACCTCTTTCACAAAGTTGATATGTTTTTTGGCAAAAAAAAATCTGTCAGATTTCGTACTGACTTTATTACTTTGCTTATTTTGGTTAACATAACACCGTGACTTAAACTTAAAATGTAAATAAAAACAAGGAAATATCGCTGCCTATATATCCGAACTAACCCGTCCGTTAACTGATCAAACTAAGTAAACGGGGACAATTGTTTGATGAACAAACCATGTCATCTTAATTGTCTGATGAAAACAATAAATGTTCATCTAAATGTTGCTTTACGCCCTCTTCACAATAGCAATCCAGATCCCGACAGTAACACCCTGAAGCAACAAACCTTTTCAAACCGAAATTAGCCGAAGGTGATTTCTTTAGTGTTTCGACCAATCAACTGTTTGGGAAAT
>JAIGNY010001587.1:670000-680000 GCA_020152595.1 Chiridota heheva | reverse complement strand
TTTACTTTTTAACTGCTTGGCATATGGACACAATAATTAGAATTCAGTTCTATTTTACCAATTGTATCCAGGTGTGTCTGCAACCAGTGAGTTCACAACTGGTTATCAAAGCCGTGACCGTCTTGATATAATGTCCAGCACTGGATGCTTTCGGGACTTAAACCTTGTTATGCTATTCTATGCTATGCTAATTTTTCTTCCTTAGATCATATTCCAAACAATATATAAAATAAATTATACAAATTTTCAAAAGATTTTGTAGCCCAGTCGGTTACGGCTTCGTCTTTTGAGTCTTTTTTCTTCCTATTTTTTTTTCATTTGAAGTTTTATTATCGCGAAACAGTAACAATTTCATGTCAGAGACAATGCGGTCAAGCTACTCTTAATATCGAACAAAACAGGGGTAACAATCTGGTGTGCGCTGAATATCTGTACCCGGTAAGCCCCAAAATCTCGGTTCATGTCAAGTGCACAAACAAGTCCAGAATTATCTCGTTTTGTTGCCCTTTGCCATTGATAAACGACTCTTAGATTGAGAATTTATATTACTGCATCCTTCAACTACAGAACGCTGCGGCATTTTCTTTAATATTTGCTTGGAAAATGTAATATTTTAGAAGAACAAACAGAGATGCTATCGATACTAGTTGTGAAATTTTAATGGTGGACAAACGTTATACGTGGCATCGATGCATTGTTTACATACAGGCGTTCCTAAAATGACGTCATTGCGTAATGAGCCTTATTCTGGGTTTTTTTTTTCCAGGTGACAAAAAATGCATTTTTTTTGCGATTTTCTCGCAATCGATTTGGTTTTGTGTAGAAAAAAATATATTTTTGCGAGTCAATCAACCCAATTAACATATTTAACGTAAGTTTCGACCCCCATGGCAGGACCACTTTAAGGGGTGTCGGGAACCACCTTGTGCCCATCACACTGACCGTATTGTATCATACTGTGTATCAATCTGGGACCAACTTATAATTTCTTTTTTCATTTTCACTGCATCTTACATAAGGATTCATACAGAAAGATCATACAGAAAGATTGAATCTCTCAGTCTTCTTGATGAGACATTTAGACTTCCAGAAATCCTCAATTTCTCCAACCAGCTTGTCTAAATAACTATATTCGTGATACAAACTCTTCTTATATGTACGGAGAAGTTCATCGTCGAGAAAATATCTGTTTGCTTCACATGTGAGATGTTGTCTTATTCCTCTCAATACTTTCTTTCTGCCGTTTTCACCTAACAAGTCACAATGCTCCGTAATATACTTGAACATTCTACTAAACCACTGACGCAAAGAATCTAAACCCTTTTCAGCCTCCTTATCAACAGTCTGGTAATCCGAAGCAATAAATTCTTCTATCACAGAAGATAACTCACCGTTGAAAACTGATATTCTCGCGCGAGCAATTTGTTTTGGTACTATTTGTTTTGATATTTCCGAGTTGATGTCCTCAGACGAGATGGAGGAACAGAAATCTGAGCACTTGACTTTTTCAAAAACGGCGATAGAAATTGCATCCTTGTCGATCTCCGAATTTGCTGTAATTATGGTGCATACACACTCGCTGACAATTTTGACAAGAAACTCTTTCATACGGATACATCGAGCTGTATTTTTGTACATCGATATAACCTCCTCCAGGGCGTCTTTTATCATAAGACTAGCGTAATGATACTCAATGTCCTTATTTTCGCGACGGAAATCAGCATTTAACTCCTGTATAAGAGTTTTAGCCTTCTCCCTCAGATCCCTTGCTTCGACAGCTCTCAAACTCTCCAGGGCCTTCGTTTTGACCTTTCTCCTCAAATCTGAGAACTGTCTTCGATGCTCTGTAACTTTGTGCGAGGCTTTTATCCTCTGAGCCGCTGCATCTTTCAACTCTCTCATCATAAGCTGCTCTAATCCGTCATCAATCCTACAACCATTCTTGAAACAATCGAAATTTAAGCCATCTTTCAGAGCTTGCAACAACTCCTTCGTGACTGGAAATGATTTGCTAATCTGTTCTGAAGTTTCGTTAGGCGTGAGGTGCGACAGAAACTGGACAGCGATATCTTTAGCTTTGTTGCGAAGTAACGACATCGAAGTTACAAAATTGAGATTTGTGCAATGAATATATTGAAGAGGACATATTTCCTTCACTCTCTTCACCGAAGCATCTATATCAGTATCAGTTAAATATCTAAGAGTATTTCCCATCAGTCTTCTTTTGACAATTTCCGTCATGTCTCCTTCTATCGATGGGTGATTCTGGGCTAATACTCCCATAACAGATCTATCCAGATTCATGAAAGCGACTTCTTCTTCTGAGAACTTTGCTACCCACTCTGTGGTGAACCCTTCCCCGTCAATTTCTAGGAGGAACCTATAAGAAGCATGTCTTGAAACACCGGAGCTAGTTTGAACAAAGTGAGCAACGTTTTCCTCGGACAATAGTATATCACTCTGATTTACAGTTATTTCAAAGATTTTATTACGAATAACATTTTGTAACGTGCTAATATGCTGAACTTTAGATTTTACAAAGTATTTGCGATTTCTAGAAACAAGTGATAATACTTCTCTATCCTCAAAAAATCCCCTAATATTTTCTGGCAAGGACTGCTTTACCTTGCGAGCAAGTACTTCGTTGCTTGGCATTTGTGCATCATTCATATGGTCTTCAAGAACTTGATTGGTTTTCTTTTCAACTTGTTGGTATGTGTGACGATATTCCATTTCACAATTCCGTAGATAGGCAACGTATTCCGTTTCTTCTTTGACTAATTCATATAGAGCACACTTCCCCTCTTCAGTCGGCAAGGAATCAATAATTTCTAAACCGGGTTTATTTGTTTGATTCATTTCATCTCTGACACTTATTGTGATTTTTTGTCTTAACACAGATCCCACATGAAATGGTTCCTCTTGTTGTTTTATTTCCTTCTTTGCAAGCCTGTTTGTGATTTGCTTCACTGTCTCCGATGCTTCATTGTATTTTTTGAACCCTTCATCGTTCCTTATTTCCTCATCTTCTTTCAGCATACTTTCTTTCAGCATCTTTTCTTTATGAGCTTTGCGAAGTATTTCACAATTATAAACTTTCTCTTCCTTTCCCTCTGCTACCTTCTTGAAGACTTGAAGAAGGGCATCAACTTGTCTCACACGTTCATACTCACATGAATAATTATTGTTTATACCAATTACCCTTCCTCCAACTTTACGTAGGAGATCCTGGAAATATTTGTTGTCGCTTCTCAGCTCATCTTCTAAAGTTGTGTCGGAAAATGACCTGTCTGCGTTGCTAAGTATCAGAACGGAATAATCCATGACTTGTTTCCCGAACAGTTTCTGAAATAAAAGCAACAAAACAAATACAAGGTAGATACAAAACGGGTGTGGATAGACCAAAACCTAAATGCTGAAAAACAAGGTACAAAGTCAGTTATTAGAATCAGCATAAGGGGACAGGTGATTTATCGATAGACCAAAACCTAAATGCTGAAAACCCCATTTATCGATTGCAATTCAAGGATACAAAATGTGTTTATCGATCGTAAGAAAAATTGTGTTCATGCTGTCATATCCTTGGGGACCACAATCATATTAGAAAGTGATGTGACCTGACATTTATCGATCGTGTAAAAGCAACAAAACTACAACACTTAAACTTTATCAATGCAGGAAAACTATAACTTTAGCTATTAAGTTAGATTTATAGATAATTTAGAACATAAGTGTGTTTCTTGATGACATGGATGTCGACACAAAACTTCCAATTTGCAAGGACCACAACCTTATTGATTTAAAAGTACAGATTTTTCTCTCAAATTCACGTTATACATGTTATAGTAGATGTGACAAAAATATGATCACATTCATGATGCTGTTGTATTAAAAAGGTACGATGGCTCTACTAAGCTGTAAGGAGATTTTTTACACGGCTCACAACTTTTATCACAACATCGCCCACTTTTGGTTGTAAGAAAATAATGACCTCGAAATTTGTGACAAAAGTGAACGAATGTCGCGATAAAAGAAGTAACATCGTTTGTGGCAAAAGTGAGCAATGTTTTGACAAAAGTGGTGACTTGTGGTAATTGTGACAAAAGTGAGCGGTGTTTGTGACAAAAGTGGTAAGCTGTGACAAAAGTGGTCGTTGTGACAAAAGTGGTTGCTACAATTGTATGGTATATAATATAACACAGGGACATTTTTTAAATATGGTGTAGCCTGATAATATAAGATACATCCCACAAGACTATTCAGTCGAGGCTGTTTCGTTTGGCTATGGGCAATTCAACAGTCTTCCACACGCGCAGCCGACAGGATAATGGAACTAGCAGACCCTTGGGATTTCCCAGGCATCCGCTGTCTGCCACAGACGTAACCGGTAGAAAAATGACCCCAATAGACCCCTGGATTCTCCCAAAGTTAATTACACATATCTTGTTAAGGTTCGTAACTAGTTTAAGGAATGCATAGTTTGTTGTCTGTCACACAAGGACTGTAAAAGCATCTGCTTTTTGCATCTGCTTTCTTCATCTGCTCTCTTTCTCTTCAAGGTTAACAATGTCTAGGAAAATCTCAAATGGAATATATACGACAAAACAACCATGGCAGTTTTATAAACCATCATATAGAGGCACTGAATAGTAACTCAACCCCGGACACCAGGGTGGAAAGTAGAGGCTTAAACCGCTCTGCCCGAAGGTAATATCTATTTTAAAGGAAGATGATTTCATGGCGTACCTCGATTTTCCCTGTTATAGCCTCTTCTTGTTCAGTAAAACGAATGGTGTCCATGATAAATGCAAAGATGGTCACTCCGTCAGCAAACTCATCCAAAATTCTTGTCAGCTTCCACTTCAACTCATCCTCCTTCCTTCCAGGGTCAAATATTCCGGGTGTATCAAGGATTCGGTATAATGTATTCCAGAGTGTAACACATCCCGCCTGTACATTTTGTGTACATGACATTGTTCCAGCATGACTTCTGAATGGCTTCTCTTTCCCGATAATGGTGTTACCTGTTGAACTCTTCCCGGCGCCAGTCTTGCCAATGAGAACGACTCTCTCCTCTTCAGACAATAAGCTTTCGGAAGAAGTGGATTGAAGAATATCTTTTGCAGATAGACCTATATCGGTATTTACCAATGTAGGAAGAATGTATCTTATCAGAGTTTTATCAATAGCAATCATTTTCTTCCTAGCTTTCCTTTCTATGCCATCCACCCGCATGCCATCGTCTTGCAACTCAGCCCATTCTTCTTTTGGTATCACACTAAACAAAAGCTGTTTGGTAAAGAAAAACAAAGAATAAATAAAAACATTCAATTAATCATAAAAAAAAACGCTGACGTAGACGTTAAATGAGAAAAAACACGAAAGATGTGGTTGTTTATTGGCTTTGCAGTTGGGTCTTTGCAGTTGAGCTTCAAAAGTAGACCTTTTAGACTTCTTCCTTTGCTTCTCAGTATTTCAGCTATCTGGAATTCTCGATTGTATTAGATTTAACTCTTCACAGTGTTAAAGCCATTGCCATTCTGGAAAGGACACACTTGAGGTCGCTTTCCCTTTTGCCAATTGTTTCGTTTAAAGTTGAACAGCTTCAAGGAGAACAAGACCTATAAGTCTCTTCGGTAACTTTTTGAAACATTCATTCATCTGTATTGCCTCCTAACTGCCTAAAGTGATGTATTATTGTTTATGATAATTACTTGGTATACATATTATGAAATATTGATGTAAAAGAAGATGTGTAGGTCTTCACGTGGGTTAAAAAGCTTTGCGGAATATATTTCAATCTTTACACATTGCGCCCTCACTTTTCGATCTAGTGCCTCTTTAATTTTTTTTGTCATCAGGGAGTTTGTCAGAACTGACTCGATTTAGACCAAATGTAATATTTTGTATACATAGTCACATCAAAATTTAAACAAATAGTAGTCGACCCTACAATTGAGCAAAGGTATGTTAGAAAAGTAATTACTTAAAGGCCAGATATCATGTGAACGTCAATACTATGTTTGTCAGAAATACAATACAATCCAACGTTTGTGATTGGTCGAAATGTTTACACAATCTCCGACCATGTAACAATAAGTCAATTAATATAATCAGATTTATTGGTGAAGGTGAAGCTATTTTCTAGAGGCATACTGCTAACCATCAGAAAAATACATTTTGACCCAATCTTAAATAGAATCTTCGATGCCGTAATTTTCGAGTTACCCTAGAGGATATCAAGTTGGACGGTGTCGCAACTAAACTGATTACCGTCCAAAGGATGGGTTGTCTTATCAGTTAATTGGTTCATTGAAAAATGCAATAGGTTACCGGGTCGAGATAAATCCAAATTTATAATCATACAGAATATTCAGATGTACGAAGAAAATCCTACACCATTCCTTAAAATAGGTACGACCCTTGTAGTTTATAGTTACTAGGGATTTAGGGATGATACCCCAAGTGATGAAAAATAATAGTACCTCTTCCCTGGGACTACATTATGTTCGTCTATAATATCCAGAGTACATACTCTATTTATGTCCCACTTACATTTAATCCAAATATATGTATATTTCATATAAATGGAATAGATAGGTATATACCTCAATTTCTTGTAGTTCATGCTCAAGACATTCTGCTAGGTGTTGTTGACCCGACGAATCTCTCATGGAGTCAAGAAGTACATTGAAAGCACGTGGTGATTTTGTTTTCAGTTTGATCAGAAAAGCAACATTGCGATTTCTTGTAGTTGTGTATTTCGAGGACTGTGAGAAAATACAACAGTTATGAATATAACCAAAGCAGGGATATATTATTTTAGCTACAAAATATATCTCTAACCAAACGTACGGCAATCAAAGATTTAGGCCTATAACAAAAGCACCGGAAGGTTTGCAAACGTTTGACCAGGGATATGTTGGTCATATTCTAGGGACGATTCAAATAGAACAGCAGTGCTGAATGAAATTGTGTGACAGTCCCTTGCAAAAAGCAAGGACCAGATTTAAATTCTTGGCCAGATATGAATCCCAGATCCAGAAGTGGTATATATATATATCTGTCATGGATTTATGTCTGGCCCAGATCTGCCATGGATTTATATCTGGCCCAGATCTGCCGGAGATTTATTTCTGGCCCAAATCTGTCATGAATTTAAATCTGGCCCAGATTTATATCTGCGAACACATATGAAATTTTTGTAAGGGGCTACTTGCACGATAAAACATTGGTATTTTAAGCTGTTATTTATTAGCACGGTCAAGGTTAGTATAAATGTTTTCATGAAAATACCATAATTTTGGTATGCATTTATCAATCAGAGCCATGTTTAATAGGTGAAAATGAAAGCTCATTGCATCCCACTTTAATTTGGTACTCTCATAGGATGACACAGACTTATGAAAGCAATTTACTGATTTATTAATACTCATGTCAGCGGTGAGCATTTCTGCTAGAAAAGAGCAGTTGTGTCAGACAGAAGAAACGTTCTATGTCAATAACAGTCACCGGGCCAATTCCTTTAATATACAAAAACTTCTACGGGGAAATTTAGGGCAAAACTTTTCCTTGGTGCAAATGACCCCACACAGTGGTGTAGCCAGCCTTAAAAAAAAAAACTGTGTCCAACCTTGACTTTTGATGTCCGCGTCTGGAAATCGGGGCCCAAGGGACCTTGATAACGTATATATTTCTGAAAAGTCGGGGACCGGACCGTTCCACGTCCCTTCCTCATGGCTACGCCACTGCCTCGTGTCAGTGCGGAGTCATGTTTCTCAGAACGCCTTACTGCTTCTTTTTACTTCCTTGTGACCAGCGAGCTGGTATTGTGACTAAATTAAGACTTATCTTCTTTTCTTTTTTATTGTGCTTTCTGTAATTTAATATGTATCTTAGTCTTATATCATCTTGTTACTATATATTTTATTTACTTTTTGTTCTCATATACATTTGCAAGATTATTATAGGCGCATTAGAATAAGTATATTTAGATAATGCGCCATAAAAATTATGCTGAAATACTTGCTAGGCTGGACCTCCCATCACTCACCTACAGGAGGCATCGAGGAGATCTCATAGAGGCCTACAAGAATGCAGGATTAGAGCACATAAATATGACCCTGAGGTATGCGATATATTTGAATATAGGAAAATTGGTATCAAAAAGTTGTTCACCATCCGGGAACTTTACAAGTGCAAGAAAATTGGTAGGCACAGAGCGGGAAACTTTACGTACATATAATACGCAAACTACGCAGATTGTTCTTGGTTGCTTGTCAGTAAATCAATGTTAAATGGGTAATTTTGACCTATTTCATCATTAATTTTGTACAAAACGCTTGAATTTAGTCAAGAATTTCTACGCAGTATAGTAGTGGGGAGTAAATCACACAGTTGGGTGTGATTTTAACTGAAAATTTGTTGCTTTGCTAGTAAACAAAGCCCCAACTTGAACTTGGCACAAATTGTTAAACAAGGCCAGTTTTAGCGTTCACGCATTGGGAAAACTTTTTCCTTGATTGTAGTCTAAGTATTCGGCTTAAGTCGACACTTTCATCAAACTTAAAAGATATAAGTCGTAAATCTGAGTAGGACCAGAAACATTAGATAAAAAAAATTAAACTGCAAAAATGATTTACGTTTTCAGCCAGTAAGACTACCTATTAATTTAAACCATATAAAGCCACTGAAGTTAGGCCATGTAAAATGAAAGAAAGCATCACTAAGTAATAGATAATTACATATGGCCACATCAAGGTAGATATCAAAATGGTTAAATGTTCATTTCATATACAAATAAATTTCATGTCTTTATCTGGTTATGCATGTGATTTATTTCAAATCTAGACGTGGATTTGATCTGCAATTTTTCTCTAGGATATACTTTTTTGCTAAAGGTACGTGGACCTTATTTTCTTAACTAAGCAAGGGCCATTGAATTATGGTTATTTTTACACTATTGTAAACAATATAAGATCATACCTACATAGAATGGCTATAAAATGTAGATATAAATACCAAAAATTGTTGTACTTTTTAAAAAGTTTGATATTATGCTTGACTACATGGAGGGAATGATTTTGAAAGCATCATTTGAATGATTGCAAATACTACCTGCTGATGTATTCACTGCAAGTTCAAACATTTTTTTTATTCCATATTACCGCCAAAAGTACATTAAATCTCAAGCTTCATGAGGAGATAAGATTAAAATAAAGTAGGCCTTCTGCTACATTTTCATATTACCCTCACCTAATACTATCATCAAAACTTTGAAAATGGACATCTTCTTCAGATGTCTCAGATTTTATCATACATTTTAATGTATGGTTTGCTACTTTTGCTGTATTTGTCTTTTTGCCAACCTTTTACTGATGTTTGATTTTATATTTGCTATCATACATTTCTTTTTAACCTTAAAGGAGCACCAGACCGAAAAGTGAGGGCGCTTGTTTTTGCTAATTTCACAGATATAGCATCCACAAAACATCAATAAACTTCATGCCTCCATAGCCCACAGACGACGTGAGGGCAAAGATTACTTGAATATTCATATTAACCAGAAATCTGCTATACTGTTGCGTGCTAGATAAGCAGTTTGAATTTATGAGAGACCCCCTAAAAATACGCCCTCACTTTTCGGTCTAGTGCTCCTTTAACCAATTTTTAGCTCAATAAGCTATAAAGATGAGTGATATGAATAAGAAAAAACAAACATGGTCTATTCATGAGATCATATTCTCAGACTATATGCATGATCATCCAAGTGTAATTTTACTTAATGCTTGAATTACCTGTTATGCAAGTTGATAGTGTAGATGTGTACATACAGTTGTATGTGTTAAATTATAGTGTATGAAATGTGTAATGCATATGAACATATAGACAGTGCATCTATGCATGCTACTCTTCTTTTGCCTACACCAGTAATTCAATTAATAGGTGAACATTGTGTATGCTTGAAGACCAAATTTCATCAAAAATGTGAAACACTTTC
>JAIGNY010001587.1:490000-667500 GCA_020152595.1 Chiridota heheva | reverse complement strand
CTATGATAAAACAAATGTGTTTTTAGATTTTTCTTAATACGAGTTGGGCAAGTTTTACTAAGGAGATGGTCGGGCAAAGTATTCCAAAGTTTAGGTACAGCATAGTAAAAGCCTCTGACTCCAAAAGAGGTCTTGGTCTGAGCCGGGGGTCCGAGGTACAACAAAAAGGTGCTTAGATGATGATCTTAGTAGCTTTATTGGTTCATAAGGATTTAATAAGTCGGCAAGGTAACGGAGTGCAAGGCCACGAAGTTAACAATACAATTTCTAAATTAATCTTATACTTAACTGTAAACCAATTTAACAACACCGGTGAAATAGACTGTACTTTGTGGTTCTAATAACAAGTCTGACAGCTGCGTTTTGGACCAACTGCAATTTATGTAAGAGGCAGTCTTGCAAATTAAAACATCAGGAGTTGCAATAATCAAAGTGAGAGATTCGCACGAACCATCATCAAGGTATTTGCGGATTTGCAAGTTTGTAAATATTGTATTAAGCTTTCTTACATACAGCAGCTATTAAGGTCATGTGACTGGGTTCTCTTAGGAATGAATTCGCGTTGAGTGCAGACATTTGAATTTTCGCGGAACTGACCACTTGGCAATGTGACGTAATTTGCGTCGTAGTCACTTGAGATGCATTCCTGTTCAAGATGGCAGCGCGTAGAATCATGGAAAAATGGGAAGAATGCGCTTGTCGCAAACAAGTCTATCTTTACTAATTTTGTTTCTCGTAAACAATTTAAAAACAAAAACGGTTAACATTTAAGAAACCTGATCTTAACTCTAACGCTAAACCTACTTAATGATAACTTATTTTCCCCAGTAATTCTTACTTGTTGTTGTTTTTAAATGAAACAAAGTGAATATGACATTCAAATTGATCAAGGTAAACTTACTTGCAGCATCCGCATTTTCCCCATATTTCTAAAACTGACCAATTTGCTTCAAGATAGCAGGGTAAGTCATACGTTAAAGTTTTATTTTTCAACCTAATTTGTGAATTTTCCTTAACTTTTGTCTCGTTTAAAGGTGGTTCCCAAATTTACAGGGTACAAAAACAGGTGCATAAACACCGTATTCCTGACTCAACCGACACAAAATATCAAATTAATTTTAACTACAGATTCGTAAAGATGAACCTTAGAGCATTTGATACATACCTAATCCGCGATGTTGCGCATGCAAAAATATTTTGGCGAGTGAACCCTAAATATTCATTATTTTGATTTGATTGTTCAATTGTCAATGTTGTAATGATCATATCGTGTTACGCGATAATCTTAACTTCCAATTAAATATTTCTAGTATTAGACGGTGAAAACAAAAAAGTTTAGACTTTAAACGTAGTAACGTTAGGCCTAAGTTAACTTGGTATTATAAAGCTAACCATGTTTAAACAAGGATATCATTTTTTATTCTTTTAAAACTTATTTATTGGAATGTTTATGCTTTCCCATTTTGGTCATAATTTTTATCATGTTATTTTATGGGTTTGATCTGGTGTTCATTGTTTTATTTTTGATCTGGATTTTTTTTATACGGTCTTATTCATTATTTCTGAATTGTGTGTGTGTGTGTGTGCGTGTGTGTGTGTGTCACGGGGAATTTCCAACTATGGAATATAGGTTCACTTCGAAGTATATACCTGGCTGTTGAAACTGTTGGCAGAGAAGTCACGCTCTTTTGATACTATTATCATCAGACATGAATATGCATCATTCTTAAATTAAGATTGGCAGGCCTACAATCCCCACGACCACGCTACCCAACGGGGAATATGCCATAGTTTTGACTTAAAATATGTAAAAAAGTTTTTCCAACGTGAATATGCATTGTTTTTTTAATTAAGATATAAGGCTCACAAACCGCGATATCCAGCCAGGGATACTGTATGGGAGCCATATGATGTATAATGATTCTTTAAAAAATATCTAAGTAAAACATTCATGTCGGAAGTTCACAAGTCAGGCGGTATTTTTCGAGAGTAAATCTGCATTCTATATTTACTGCATGTAACGTTTGGCCCATTATTGATATAATTAGGCAAACAGTTACCATAAATTTCATCTCTTCATAATTTGTATCATGCCATTCCTTTGTTAATTTTTGTTTTGTTTTTAACATTTGTTTCTGTTCTTTTTGACTTCGACTTCTTGTTGGATTATTTTTTACTATTTTGTTATTTCCGCATTTCAGTGTTAAAATTAACCAATATAGAAGATACACTTGGGCCTTTGTTTAGGGAATAATGTAATTTTGGTGGCAAAGCAAAGTTTTAAAACAAAAGAGACTTAATAGAAATCAAGTTCAAAAGAAATGGCAATCTTCAAAAAATAAATAAAGTTGTTTAATCTAATATATGAGGCATAAAAAAGCACTAGCCGTACTTAGGTTTGCTAACTAAAATCTTAAGGGCTCCTTGACAGAAACATTTAGATGAGGCTTGCTTTAATTTGCTTGTTACTGTTTAGGCCTTTGCGAATTGTAAGGTGCTATAGAGGACCACACCATTGTCTAAAATACGTTTGTGGCAACAGTTCTGTAAAAACAAGACAAAACTTAAGAGGTTGCTTATCTTATATTTGTCAAAATGTTTCTCTCTTTTACCTCCAGAAGTCAATCAAAATTCAGATCAAAACTTTTACACCTCTGGTGGATTTGAAATGCCATTGTCATATGTTGTTGATAAACAAGGTTCAAGGTTTAAGTCTGTTTTATCTTAAAAGCAACCATGAAGAGACAAATACACAAATCTGGCTGCATGTTCATGATAATTCTTGTTCCATTATTCATTTATATTCTCTTGACCAAGATGTGGGTGTCATAGGACTGTCTGTCCATTTTCAGGATAAAGATGTATACTTATGGTCCAGGAAATGACAGGTACATTCACATAAATAATCTTCAGCTTGCTTTGAATAATGATTGTTATTTTATACATCTTAATCTGGCTACTTCTTTGTTTTATAAATGCATACAGGTCCTGTAATTGCATCTGGGTGTGATTTTTGAAGAAGAACAAAGTCACATTTTCAATATTTTTTTCCAAAACGCAAATTCCATGTGTGGTACAGATTTTCCTGGACAATTGTTTATCACAGATGATGATGTAGCACACCTTGGTATGTTTTCATTTTTCCGGTTGGTTGGATGTGTCTACTTTGCTGCTAACCGAGCTTGTCCGAGTAGGTATGAAACACCGCTTGCATTGTTTGAATAATAGTCAGACAGTCAGAAAACTGACGATCCTACTGTGAGCCATCAACGCTTTGTAAAAGAAAAATCCACCATGCAAGCTGAAAGGCATCTTAGAAGACAAATTGCTCCCATCTGATGAAGCATTAAGTTTACACTGGTTGAGATCTTGCTGGGTGAGTAATGTTTGAGGTAAGTGTCAATAGAAAATATTTACTTATCCTGACATCTCCCTTTATGGATGGAATATCTCTGATGGGAATAATGTCACAGTTAGATGGGACTCAGAGAAGAACATAAGTGCCATACTAAAACAAAAAGAAAGTATAATTTCACTTGACAAGAGGCTGCAGTTGTAAAAAAGTAAGTGCATGGGTATAATCTGTAAGTGTTTTAAGAAAGGAATTAAATGTGGGCCTGGGTGCACTTGTGTTGATTGCCAGAATACAAATTGTACAAAGACGGGAGTGGTCGAATTTCTAGAGTCGGATGAGGAAGAAGAAGAAGTCAATGAGGGTATAGGTTATACTCATGCGTATGATGGTGACACCTCAAGTGATGAAGAAAATGTCATATGAATTTTTAAGTTTTAAGTCAGTCAATTGCCCTCAAAGTATGTAAGAAATTATTGAAAAAGATTTAATTCGGTTTTCCTTGCTATGCGATTTTTGTTTGTGAGTCTATTGTTTATTCCTCAATAAAGATTGTGCCAATATTTAAAGACAAATTTGATTATGTTCACAACTGAAATTTTAGAAAAAAAAATCAAGATTTACCCTAAAAATTTGAGCTGTTTACCAACATTGTGTATTTGAAAAATAAGATTTTTGCTCAGCTGTAATTACAAAATAATATGTACAATTTTGAAACTTTAAGTATTTGGTGTATGCAGAAGACTGAAACAGAAAACATATGTCCATAAACCGTTATTATTGCTTCTAGAAGAAAGTCAGTAGATAAATTAATGACCTGGCAGGACTGAACCGTCATGTGAATCATAAATCTTTTTGGTTTGATTTTTAATATATGATGTGATTTTAGGTTAGAAGTGGAATTTGAGTAAATGAAAGGAAAGAATATAAGATAATAAAATTTAATTATGTTATCTTTTCTCCTTTTTTGTGTCCATAAGTTTTAATTAATAAGTGCATAATATAATAAGGTTTTTTATATTAAGAAAGTTTAGCTATTCTTTCATTAGCAGGATGATTACATGATTTTCACTCATAATTGATGTAACTATTTCAGGATGGGACATTGAAAACTGGTTGTAGCTGTTTTGGTAGAAATTGATATTGAATAAAAATCCCAAGGCCAAACTCTAAATTTATTACCGGTATCCTAAAATCTTTGGTCAACAGGTGGGAATTATTTTGCCAACTTTGCTGGCTGAAATCATACTTGCCAAGAAAAAAATGCATATTCCAGAATCACAATATTGAGGTTGAGATTTTATTTAGAGCCCTATTTAATTTTTTTTTTCTTTCTTAAATAGCAATGTTTTTTAATGGTTAGTACTTTTGTCTTATGGTGGGGCTGCAACTGTGAAAAGTCCTATTTTGATTTTAAATTAAGTACCCTATAATTCATCCTCCTCACAGTATAAATTTATCACAGGAAGCACCATTGCTCTGCTTTACTCCAAAGCCATTTTCCCTTCCCCTTCCATTCGTATTATGTACTCCTCACCCTCACATCATCTCCTTTCCCACATTTATACCTATTTGTGCTAGTGGAACTTGATGTTTATGATTGAAGACCTGTTCAACCAGTGAGTATATAACATGAGTTTGCAGAAATAGAGTTCACGGATTCAAGCAAACATTGACACTTGAAGTTTACTTGACCTAAAACGAATTTCCGCACTGACAATAACAAAGTACTGATGATTTTACATATCGTACTACATTGACTTCACACCAAATTGTGGAATTTACTCTTTTTGAGTCTTACAGATTAAGAGTGGATGAGGAATGATTAATGTATTTCTGTCTCAAGCAAACTGAAGAAGAACAAACTTTGTTCATGGCAGCAATGATCAATAAGGTGGCCCACTCAACTATTTATCTGTGAAATATAAACTCTAGGGGGCCATTTCCATCCATATCATAAAATAAAGTGGGGTGGGGGTGGGTGGCTTGCATGCCATCCATATAAGAATAAAGTGTGGGGCAAGTGCCCCCTTCAAATCCCGCGTACTCTTTGTTTGATTAATGTCAGGGAACTTTGTGATATGGTGTAATGGATATTTGACAATTTCATGGGACCATTTTCATAACGAGAATCAAGTTGTAGATGAAATGTGCCCAAAATTATCTGAGGAGTGATTTACATTCGTTCTGACTTAGTCTAGTAGCCTAGTACATATTTTCTTCCAATCAGATGGAATGCTTGCAGATCACCTACATGTAGCACATACAATATGTATGGAACTTTGTGACAAGTGCCCCTTTCAAACGTTTTAGACCCATTTATACCTACATTATTAAAAATATAGTACGTACTTTCCAAAACTAGCTACCCATTGGAAAGAGAGGACTAAATAGCCCTTTATTATAAGGATGATAAAAACTTGATATGGTCAAAAGGTGCTTTGCCACCAACATACATATTTCCCTCCTTTTTTATATAGATGAATATTTTCTTAGAACATAGTCATGGCAACCCCGGACCTCTATTAACTCATCACCCCCAATCGGCGCTGCCTACCCAGAGGATCGTGGGGCCCGAAAAATCCAAAATTCTGAAGAGAAAAAAAAAAAAAACTCACTTTTTTATTTTTATATATTACCATATTTTAATATAAAGGAATATTTTCAGAGCATCGGCATGGTAATCCCGGACCTCCATTAATTTATCGGCATTGCTTACTCTGGTCCCAGGGCCGCCGACTGGTCCTATGTTGGATAATTTTGAAAAGCACCTATTTCTGTTCCAGTTTTTCGCTATAAATTGTCAAGCATGGGTTTTCGCCAATTTCCCCTGCTCCAACCTACAATCCTTTTCTTAATTTTTAAGTGACCCAGACACCCCCCCCCT
Source organism: Chiridota heheva (assembly GCA_020152595.1). Classification (NCBI taxonomy): domain Eukaryota; kingdom Metazoa; phylum Echinodermata; class Holothuroidea; order Apodida; family Chiridotidae; genus Chiridota; species Chiridota heheva. The sequence goes on along the minus strand of JAIGNY010001587.1, from coordinate 661,261 downwards.
CCCCCTCCCATCACAACGGTACTCCTGGGCCCCCAATATCAAAACCATCGAAGGCCCTAAATCAGCCGTGGCCATAATCAATGTCAAAAGGAAACGGATTTCGGCCGTAAATAATAGGCCTACTGTAAAGAATTGTCTAACTTAAAAATGCATTTCTTTACAAACAATTACCCGTAATAATGGAGATAATGTAATTCACTTAAAATACATTATATAAAAAATGAATCAAGATAATAATTGTTTGAAATCATCATCTGCCAGACTCACTGTTCAGTCTATCGTCACGTTTGCCAATTAGGGCGTCCGCAATATGACGTCATACAATGACAACATCAGGAGCCAATGGGAACGCGGGAAACCTCCGCGAAGTATTAGCCTTGTTTCTGGAGAGCGACTGTAAGGAATTGTCGTGTATTTGCCGTGTTCCTGACTCAGCCGACAAAATTTAATGTGGGAAAGTGCAAAATTATCGTAAACAACATATTTTTACATCTTTTCTGTGATTTTCGCGATGTTGCAAGTATTTTTTTTTGTGTAAAACGGCTCTAAAAACGTAAGCCTTTATTTCCCCATTTGTGTTAACTTTTGTTTCGTCCGTACATTTACCCTTTTACTTTCTGTTATTAACCAAAGTGATATTGATTTTCAAGAAACCTATCTTTTATTAACAATTTTCAAGTTAAATTGTATCTGTAGATGTTATAGTCGTTAAGATATCGCAGTTTTAAAATGGTATGTTTTCTGCTCATTAAATATGCACAGCGCGAAAAGCTATGCATACGTTTCTAAGAGAATAAAGCTCTTTTCGGGGCTCTGCGGACTGACTGCTTACAGTGATATATGGAAGACGCCATTTTTATTATAAAGTTTCAGTCATAGACGCTTATCAGTCGTTTTATTTAAGGTTTGTTTCAAAGTTTGCTTTGTTCACCATTAAATTCGCGAATGTAAAACAACTTCATTACTATCACGCAGTTATTGCTAAATAATTTTCACAAATCCCCAAGTTATTTCTCATAATTTCAGAAAATTTCATTAAAGCGCGACTGCCTAATGGTAACACGTAATAAGAATTCACCACTTTTCTTCAAATTTCTCGAAAACCGCAGGATGAATTTTAAAAGCGCACGGTGGAAAGATAATATATATGCCATTATTTTAAAAAGTGACGAAAATGTGTAACCCTTCGCAATGGTCGACTTCCCAGCGCTCGAAATGTGTCTGATTCTCATGTTATTTCTATACAAACTTTGAATTTGGATAGATGCATTGTGGGATACCCGATCGGGAGAACAAAACTGTTGTTCTGATCGGGGGTACGAACCGAACTGCTTAAGGTAATTGCTTAGAACCCAGTGTCGTACATCAAAAATAATGCTCCATAGCAGTCAGTGCTGCGTCTCTGGAACGGTCATTACCAGCATTGAAAGCAATGTAAAGCCGGTGGTCATCCGAATACCCTTCCCAAATTGGGAGGTGTCTATTTACAATGTCATACAACTGGGATAAATAAGAAAGAAATAATTTGGGGCCAGCACAACTACCTTGCGGAACACCATGGGTTAAGCAAAAATCCTTTGAAAAGTCACCGTTTACCAAGATACGTTGATGTCTGCCACTCAAGTAAGTTTTGGAACAACTTAGCACCAAGCCTTGATATTTAGTCGATTTTCAAAGAACACTATAATCAACTGTGTCAAAAGCTGTCGACAAGTCTAACATAAGAAGTAGTGTTACGCATTATATCAGGGTGTACTTTTAGGAGGGCTGTTTCTGTGCTGTGGTGCTTCCTATATACAGAATCATAAATAGGCAAAAGGTCATTTTGGACCAAGTGACATATTGACGCATAACTGCAGTCTCAATTAATTTGGATAAATAAGGCAGATTACTAAAAGGCCGATAGTTTTTGTAATCCAGGGATAATCCTGTCTTTTAAAGAAGTGGACTGACCACAGCACATTTCCAGCATTTTGGAAAATAGCCTTGACCGATTGAACTGTTTATAATGTTCGTGATTATTGGTAATAGTAGTTCCACACATTTCTTAACAATTTTGGTAGGAAGAGGATCAAGCATGCAATGTTTGTTTGAAGAATCAGAAATCAATTTTAACACGTCCTTCAAAGTCAATTCAGAAAACTGGGAAAACTCTGTGACATCACAACACCCATGAGTACCTTTTCTCTGAAAGCAGAATTCTCGTTATCACTGGCACTACCAATGTCAACAGATATTTTATCAATTTTCTTTTGAAAATAATTTCCAAATCCGTCTGCCAGTGATGTAACGTCGATGCTGGCTGGTAGTGGATTAAATTCGGTGTTGCGAGTAAGCTTCTTTATCAACGCAAAAAGCATTTTTTGATCTCCGCACATTCTTGCACTTTGCCTGTGTAATACAATCAGTGGCGCAGCCAGGATTTTCATATGGAAGAGGGGTGGAGGGAGGGGGGGGGGGGGAGCGGAGATTTGAATTGAATCGACAAGATATTTAGTGGTGTAGTTGAGGGCTTGTGGGCGTGGGGTCCAGGGGCGAAGCAAAGCCCCCGAAAGCTCTCTCAAAATTGACATTTAAGGGGAAAAAAAGTATGTCATAACGCATAGTAAGATGGTGTATTACATAGTCAAAATTAATTTGAAAGAGAGCTATAATACACCATATACAAAATCAAAGCGCTTGATATGTCGGCGTGGGGTCCAGGGGCCTGCTTAAGGGCGCCTGGTCGGTCCAGGGCGAAGCTCCGGTAGGAGTCCAGGGGGCGAAGCCCCCGGAAGCTCTCGCAAAATTGACATTTCAAGGGCAAAAAAGTATGTCACAACGCATAGTAAGAAGGTGTATTATGCAAGTAAAAATTCATGTCAGAGAGAGCTATAATACATATACAAACACAAAATCATGCAAATAATGTGGAAATATAATGTTTTATTATTTACGTTTGTACATGGTTGGGTTTATCATCACTCTTTGAAAAATATGGGTTGTCTAAAAGAATGGTTTTCAATAATTTACTACAATGAGCCTATTCTGTATCATGTCCCCTCCGACACCCACCTCCCCCCTTTCTCTCTCTCTGATTAAAGTATTATGGGCGATCCCCCCCGCCCCTCCCCCCGAATCTGGCTACGCCACTGAATACAACCTTTGAGCTGTTCCAAACATTACACGGGAACGATTTCGTGCCGTCGTTAAGAGCTTATAGTTTAATGTAGATGGCGACTCAAGCCACTTTTTCTCATGCTGCCGTCTTTGCCTCTTCAAATCAAGGAGTTCTGGTAAAAACCATTGTCGTGAAGGTTTACCAATGATGATTTTGCTCTCTTTTTTTCGGCGCGTGGCGGCCAACAGAGACTTTAAAGAGTTTGGAGTTGTAACAGTTAATAAGTGATACCAAGTTTGAGGGCGGTTCCGTGCACAGAGGCAACTGAGAAAGTTCATTTTTTAAATCATGTTGTGTACATCTCCTTTATTCCCCAACCGCCGTTTTTGGCCATTTTCGGCGGTTTAGTAAAAAAACAATTGACCACCATTGACCTTTGAAGTCACTCATGCACGATAAATATAAAATTGCATGGATAAATTGTTTACAGAACCAATTAATCTCTGAACCATAAGTGCAGCTGGTATATAAAATAAGTTTCATAGCAAGGAGGAAAGTGGGCATATCTGCATGATTTTTAAGCAGATGGGCAAGATATGTTTGTCCATATCAATGTTGCTTACTTGTCTCAATTTCACGACCTTAGTACGCTCACATGAAATTGGTGCTATTTCGATTTCGGTATGCAAAAAAGCAGTGATCAGATATGAAAATGTCTGAACAGATGTAACATCCAATAAAGTATTGCATCTGGTAATTACGAGGTCCAGCGTGTTGTCGGACTTGAAATATGAGTTGGTGTCCATACTTTGTTTTCAAGATTGTACATGTCTATAGGTTCAAAAACTGTTTTGTTATATGGTCATCATTGACGTCCACAAGAATATTGAAATCACCAAGTATGAGAAGATGGTCGCATCCCGATACTGCATTCTCCAAATAATCACTAAATTCGCTCACAAAACTGCAAAAGTCAGCGGTGAAACAGGATGTGACGAAGAGTAAGGTGGCCGATATATGACAATAACTTTCAAGTTCAAGTTCTTATAAAATAAGATGTGTTCAGAAAACTCGATTGAAATCTTTGAACCCCCCGAATGGTGAACGAGACTAAACAGTTCGGTTCGTATCGGGAGAACAGTTTTGTTCTCCCGATCGGGGGATCCTTTACAGAAGTATCCCACAAAGCATCTATCCAAATTCAAAGTTTGTATAGGAATAACATAAGAATCAGACACATTTCGAGCGCGGGGAACTCAATCACTCCGAAGGGTTCAAATTTTTCTTCACGATATGAAATAATGGCATATGAATTATCTTTTCACCGTGAGCTCTTAAAATTCATCCCGCGGTTTTCGATAAATTTGAAGAAAAGTGATGAATTCTTAATATGTGTTACCGTTAGGCAGTTGCGCTTTAACAAGTTTTACTGAAATTATGAGAAAAAACTGGAGATTTGTGAAAAATATTTAGCAATAAGTGCGTGATAGTAACGAAGTTGTTTTACTTTCGCAAAATTAAACATGAAGAAAGCAAACTTTGCTACAAACCTTCAATGAAACGACTGATAAGCGTCTACAATAAAATGGCGGCTTCCATATATCACTGAAAGCTCAGTGCGCATGCTTGAGTGTCCCAGTCGGGAGACTTATTGAGTCCCCCGATCGGCGGTACGAACCGAACTGCTAAATGATAGGCCTAAATGTAGTACAAAAAAATGAGTGGGTACCATGCAGAAAACAATGCTGAAGTTAAATTTTGTAACTTAACTGAAAAGCCAATGCCTAGTTTGTAATTTGTAGCACGAATGTCCATGCCCAAATCACGCAGTCACCCAAAGCTTTTAACGTATTAAGGCATATATTTGTTTTAACTTCGAGGCCGAAATACCTCAGTCAGCCCTTTCTATCTTTGATTATAATCTTGTGCCTAGTACAGTATTTACTAGTACTATTAGTTTTATGTTTGTGTTGAATCTTATGGCATGCACAAATTGAATACTGTGTCGGCCTACAGGCCTGTTATTAACTTAGGCCTTTTAAGGGGAAATTCAGTCGAAATCTATGAACAAAACTTGTTGTTTAAAATATAAAAAATAAAAAATCTTTTTCAAAGGCTTACGTTACAGTAAGCCTAATTAAGACATGTAACTTACATGTTAGTACACTAACGTTGCAGTCAGCCTAGTTAAGACATGTAACTTGTAAGATAAGACGTAAGAAGAAGTTTGGCGAAGAATATTATATACAAGAAAAGTTTGTTAAAAGTCACACACTAAATTATTTTGCTCTAGAGCCAGACGATCTTGTAAATGAATTTTGGTCCTGTTACGTTTACATACGCCACACTCATATATAAACACTTAAGCCTGACCTCTGACCTTGCAAAGTTTATACAGCATTGACTTTCAAAATAATGCCAGCGAGTTATAATCAGAAGTCGTCGATCGTGCTCATATTGTGATAATAGTAACATTCTCTCGGGGTTTCGATTTTGCCAACTGCGGTAACTGTAAAAGGGTATTAAACCATTGGTTTGCTACCTGGCTGGCAACAAATCCCTGGTGCACGAAGCAAGGTTATTTTGCAGCAACGCATACACAGCGCTATACCAAATAGGAAATTGTGGGCGTAATATTTGTATGTTTTCTACCAGAGTCCTGTTTCCGTCCGGAACAACGACGTGTCAATGACACTGTTAATATGTAAACGGGTTGTTATTTTTAATTCCATACACTTTCCTTTCATTTTTCATTCACTAGGCTATAACTGTTACGCCACCGTTCTTTAGATTTCAACGAACCATTGATTGTGAGGTATATAAGAAACTAAACAATAACTATTTTTCTTTCCTTTTTTTTGATTGAAAGACACCTACAATAATAAGGCGGTATTTGAATGCTACTTGCCAATCACATCTTTCGAGTTGGCTTTGTTGTATTTTTTGACGTGTGCGAAATATAGGCTATTATGTATGAGGGAGAGATATGTAGCAGTTGTTGTTTTTTGGAGGCCTATTTATTTCTACAATTTCAGTGGTCCAAATAATTATATTTGCCTAGATATTGATCAGGATATGGCTGTTTATCAGAATCAATTAATAACTCTCCTTTAAATTTTTAAAAAGATTGGGGTTTAGCAAGTTCATATATTTTACCAAAGAGCTCTTTGCTTTTACAACCTTTTGAATCTTCAGGTTTTGATATCCAAATTTTACAGTTTATGAAATTGTAGCTCAACATAGGCCTATGTAGGAAAAGGTACGAAACTACTACAATGTCTTATTCCGTGATGTCTTATTCCGTGATGTCTTATTCCGTGACGAGATATTTATATTTACAGTTGTGTCTCAATTGTGTAGAAATGAATAATGCGGAAAGTGTACCGTAAAAGGTTGGCTTCCTCATCCTCACTTCCGTAACAATTTTAGTTTGATTAATTCCATTTTTACCAATTTCATTCTTTTCTTTAAAATTGTGTCTTACCACCATTTGGAAGTCATGGTGGGGTGGGGGTGGGGTGTTCGAGCGACCCGGTCAACCCCTGGCTGCACCATGCCCTTCCTATACGCCCTGCTTACTAAGTTACTAGCTGCTGTATCCTGGCGAGCACTGTCTGAAAACAGATTAACGGATATAAAAAACTTGAAATTTGAATACTTGCATCAAATTCTTGGTGTTCTTCAGAAGAACTGATTCCGGCAGATATGAATACTGGCAACAATGTATCAATATCAAGATCACGTGACAAATCATCCCAACATTTATCAATGCATCTCCTTTGGTCGTCCTTCATTTTGCGTACAGTAGGCCTTTCACTTGTCTGTGGTAGAAAAAGAGCAAAAAAAATGGTTTTCTCTCTTTTCTGAAGGCTTTACCCACATATGTACGTACAGGAAAATTAAAACGCCCCCTCCCCGCCTCACCCTTCCACCTTTGTGAAAAGCACAATTGCCCTTTTTCAGGGCAGGAACATACCCTTTCAAACATTGAAAAACGTTAATTTTCCTTTAAGAATATATAAATATACATATATATATATATATATATATATATATATATATATATATATATATATATATATATATATATATATATATATATATATATATTTATTTATATATATATATATATATATATATATATATATATATATATATATATATATATATCTATGTATCTATATATCTATATATCTATATATATCTTTATATATATATATATATATATATATATATATATATATATATATATATATATATCTATATATATATATATATATATATATATATATATATATATATATATATATATATATATATAGATATATATCTATATATATATATATATATATAGATATATATATATAGATAGATATATATATATAGATATATATATATATATATATATATATATATATATATATATATATATATATATATATATATATATATATATATATATATATATATATATATATATATATATATATATATGACCATTTCATTGACCTGTTGAAGAACGTAACACAAATACCGCCCTGAAAGGGACTAAATTTGATACATTGTACGCTTCATGCTTCATATATATATATATATATATATATATATATATATATATATATATATATATGTGTGTGTGTGTGTATGTGTGTGTATATATGACCATTTCATTGACCTGTTGAAGAACGTAACACAAATACCGCCCTGAAAGGGACTAAAATTGATACATTTTACGCGCTTCGCGCGCATAAAATATATTTTCAATTGTCCCTAAACTGCTAAGGACAACACGGTTGGGACTCATACATCAGCCTACTTTTTATTTGTCCTTATTATAATTATTAAAAAAAAACTCATTCAAAAGGGACAATCTTTGAAATTGTGGATCCAGGTAAAAACTGACAATGTCTTACATTGACGTGCCCCCTTCTATCTTTTTGCAATATTTAAAAGGTGCTCCAGATAAGATAAATTTTAATTTCCTATCAGAATTGTATTATAACTGACCTTTTCATTGAAGGAAGTAGCACACACATTTGCAATGTTATGGCAACCCAAATTCAATGGTGGGACACTTTTGATTTGGGTTCCGTCCCTATAAAATCTAATGGGGCCCTGTTAAGGCCCATTATGTAACAATTGTCCATCAAGCAAAAATAGCCCATTATGTACCAACTTTTGGTCCATAATATAACAATGTCCATTATGTAACAAATTTGGCCCATTATGTAACAAGGTCAGTGTGTGCCATTATGTAACAATGTCCATTATGTCAAATTTAAAGTCGTTATGTAACAAGGTAGTGTGTGCCATCATGTAACAACTTTGGAATCATTATGTAACAATGTCCATTATGTAACAAATTTGTCCCATTATGTAACAATGTATTGTGTGCTATTATGTAACAACTTTGGAATCATTATGTAACAATGAATTGCGTGACACTGCGTAACAACCGTTTGACCATTAAAGGTATGAATGAAGGCGCTCTCGGGGATATCTACCTACTGTGGTGTAGCGGTTATCATACCTGTCTACAGACCACGAGGCCCCGGGTTCAATCCTGGGGTGGGTAGACACGCCAGTGCAACACAACTGGTTATCAAAGGCCGTGGACATTGACTTGGTTGTCGATGTTATGTCTGTCCGTACGTCGTACCTGTGTTCTCGTCCGGGTCGTATTAAGCGTTTCGTGATAGCATTTGTACTATCATAACCGAATACGCAGGCGACGACCCCGTCATTGTAATTGTGTGTTCAACTCTCTCTCTCTCTCTCTCGGGGAAAGGGCATTTTGAATTTTGAATCTTTTCGTGGAGGAGGATCTATACCTCTCCAAACTCATAGTGTACCATCCATCATCGGTCGAGTAAACTGGAAAAATCAGGAGGAATCATGTTTGGTACAAATGTACATGAAAAGTTATATAGATATTGTCTATTTGAAGGTTAAAGTTTGGTATCATTTGTATAAAAACAACTTAAGGGACTAATTGTGACATCACACCCTCAGATTCTTTGATCAAAGTCTTTGTTTGTTGTATCAAATTTTGAGTCCTATGAGTTTGTGGCTTCAAAATGAAGTTGCATATGTCAGGAAAGTATTCAACAGAAACTACTAAGGGTAATTATAATTTACCACCTGAAGAAATTTCGAGGGCAAATAATTTCAGTTGCAAAAAAGTTAATACATTTTCTTTAAAATACATTAACAATTGTTAAGAATGTGAATATTACGGCGCCAACCTAATATACTTACTGCATAGTAAGACAGAGTTTTAAACTTGTGTATCTCCTTTAACGAATAAGATTATGGAATGCTTTCTTCACCATTTTGTTTCTTTTCCGCTTTTTAAAATCCTCTTTCATATAGGATGAACTTGCCTAACCAGGACCACCAAACTAATCCTTTATCCAATCCGAAAGCTTTAATACACTACCAATACTGAGTTCAACAGATTTAAACCCATTGTTTATATTATGTACACAAATAGGCTTATTGGCGATATGTCTGTTAATCCTTGTACTGTTGTTTAATCAGGTACAACCATATAAATCTCACCACTGCTTCACTCAGGCATAGTATTACCACTTCTAACTCGCCTTCCTATATTTCACCTATGCACGCAAATCGGAACAGCTAGATCTTTAGGCTACTGCACGTAATATACAAGCACCTATTCACGCAAATCGAAATAGCTTGGATCTTTACCAAATGTTTCCTGAGTGACGTGTTGGCTTCCTTTCCAGCAATACAAATGGAATCTAATATCAAACCAGAGGTACGCTTATAGGATTTTCTCAAAACTACAGCAAACTTCCTTTTTCGGTCGTGTCCCGTCATATCTGAAATATCATGTCTTTTTGGCCACAACATCCTTTCTTGTGAAATGCGCAAATATGATTTTCAATCATTAATCATTCATTACATAGGCCTACATGATTTAGGAGGTAAAATTTCCCTGTTGTGGATTCGAAGGTTTATTTCGTTCCATATTTATAAAGCATAGCCTTTTTAAAGAAATTTGGAGTGTGTGAGGGGAGGGAGGGGTGAGGCTGCAAAACATGCAGAAGGGATAGCAATATTTGATATCTGCCCCTACCATGAAAGGCATACATTTTATTGAATACAGTTGGTAGAAGCTTTTCAAGAGCGCGCCGACCGAATGGGGAAGAAGGAATGCAGGGGGAAGGAAGGGGAGGGGGCGGGGTAAATTTACTATCACACTGGCATATGCTTCCATAAGTTTGCAAGTTCAGCCTTCACCTCCCGTAGTCGTCTCGCAGCTGACCACATACCCACGTGTGTTACAAGGCCGCGCGAGTGTTCATTCTGTCATTGTTGAGTATTATCATGGAAACAGAAAAGAGTCTTTTACTTCCATGGTATTATGAGAATGTAGACAAATTACGTCATTGTTCTAAAAGCGTCTACTCTGCTATACCGTCATAAGAAGATTGTTTTACTCATATATAGTTTTCCGAAGCTATTAAAAGCTCAATATTTTGCACTCCTCACGCCCCCTCCCCTCCCTTCTCTCCCAAATCATTCCGTGCGTCCACCTCCATACTCTCTCTGTCTCTGTGAAATGGTACAATCGTGTAGAAGTATGTTGTGATATTGTGTGGGCAGATAAGCAAATCGACATCTGTATGCCGGGTTTTATCAAAATCGCGCAATGAAACTCCGACGCGGATTGCAAAAATCTTAATTTGCGTGAATTCTAGACCCTAACCTGCTGAACAGAAATTTACAATATTAGTTCTCAAGCCCTATTTCGGCTATAAAACCATTACACTTTATTATTATTATTATTGTTGTTGTTGTTATTATTGTTGTTGTTGTTGGTGGTGGTGGTGGTAGTGGTAGTAGTAGTAGTAGTAGTAGTAGTAGTAGTAGTAGTAGTAGTAGTAGTAGTAGTAGTAGTAGTAGTAGTAGTAGTAGTAGTAGTAGTATTATCATTATTATTATTATTAATAATATTATTGTTATTATTATTATTATCATTACTGTTATTATTATTATTAGTAGTAGTAGTAGTAGTAGTATTACTATTAATATTAATAATATTATTATTATTATTATTATTATTATTATTATTATTATTATTATTATTATTATTATATATATTATTATATATATTATCATTATTCATATATATATATATATATATATATATATATATATATATATATATATATATATATATATATATATATATATATATATATATATATATATATATATATATATATATATATATATATATATATATAATATATATATATATATATATATATATATATATATATATATATATATATATATATATATATATATATATATATATATATATATATATATATATATATATATATATATATATATATATATATATATATATATATATATATATATATATATATATATATATATATATATATATATATATATATATATATATATATATATATATATATATATATATATATATATATATATATATATATATATATATATATATATATATATATATATATATATATATATATATATATATATATATATATATATATATATATATATATATCCCTGATAGAAGAACAGATTTCTTTTCCACCGAAGAGCTTACTGGAAGCCGTTTTTTGTTCGTGGGAAATTCTACGCGTTTAACGGCGTTGTATTCCGTACATAAATATTAATAACTTTCGTTTTAGCTTATCACTTCAGTACACAAAATTGATTGAAGGAGCCGTACAGACACACCAGCAAATTACCTAGTAAAATCAGTCCGAAGGGAACCAAATTCACTTGACATTATTACTTAGGAAATAAGGACCGGTACTTTTCGCTTGATAGCATGACTCCTTAACTACTGAGCCACTGACCTCTAACACTAAGATAAAACCAAACTTGTTATCAATCTGGGTCCATCATTTGAACTTGTAAGCAAACTCGACCATGGTAGTTTGTCCGTTTAACTTGTTAACTATACGTATGTGTAAATCGAAAGAACCAGAAGACTGAATCTCATGTTCAGACTGCAAATAACTTACTCGTAACTTACTCGTTATAAATGACCGCCAATTAAAGCTGAGAATTCGATATCATCAATGCAATCGACAAACAATAGATCCAGTGGCTGATCCAAAAGAGGTACGTAAAACTATTAATTCAAGGAAAACAATTAGGCAAAGACATGAAGTCTATTTTACCTACCCGCCTAGCCAGCTAGCTGTACCGTAAACACTGTCTAACTTACAATTGCACCATATAGCGACACGTATCAACAGATCAAGCACACTATTTTTGTATGATAATGTCATTCGGTGATTTCCATGTTTAAACAAGATCACAGGATTCATTTCGATTCGCCGAAAATGAAATTCCGTTTCGTTTTTGAGGAAAACAAAATTGTACCTGCGTTCACCGGGATAACTTAATCATTTCCAAAAGTGGGATTGCAGAAAACGAAATTGTGTGAGCGTCACGGAGATGATCCACGAACAGGGATTGTGAATGCGGAACGATGATAGGCGTATACGGAAGGGGAGGGATTTACCCCAAGCCACAAAAGTGGTGGTGAAGGGACTTAAGCCCACACTTTAGTCATAATTTATTTTTATTTTTTTAAATGAGCTCCCAAATACTCCCGGTTACAAGCGGAACATGGCACTGATGATTTTGCCGCTTATCGGAAAATCACCCTCAATTTTCAGGAAATGTTGCCAATATTTTTCCAAATTTCCAAGAATTTTACCAAATTTCCAAGAATTTTACCAAATTTCCAAGAATTTTACCAAATTTTCCTTTGAATTTTAACAATTTTTTAAAACAAATTCTCAATTTCAGCTCCCAACTGGGAAAAAGCATACAACCGGCAAGAAAATATCCGCCCAGGTCTGCAGGTGGATATTTTCAAGAAATGTTGCCATATGATTCTTTCACTGAAAATTTCCAATACTTTTACCAAATTTGTCCTTAATATTACCAACTTTAGGTTTATGATTTCTAAATTTCACCTCTTAAACTGTCAAACTAGAAGAAAGCATACAAGCGGGTAGTAGAAATCCTCTCAGACAGTCAGATGGCAGTTTACTCAATGGGGAATTTTTCTTCATTTTCGGAATTCTGCGTTAATTTTCTGGATTTTTATTATTTTTATTTCAGGAAATGTTGCCAAATTCTTTTAAACTTTCCAAAAATTAAAACCAATTTTCTTTCAAATTTACCAATTTTATGTTAACAATTGATCATATTTACCTCCCAATCGGGACTGCGGGAATAAAGTGCCAACGGGGAGGAGAAATCCTCTCAGGTGGCAGTTTCCCTACTTCCCCGGGAATTGTTTTTTATTTTTGGGAAAATTACTTTAATTTTCAGGATATGCTGCCAAATTCCTAAAATATCCTTCAATTTCACCAATTTGTTGTCAATTTAACATCCAAAAGGTAGAAAAAAGCATGCATCCGAGAAGGAGAAATCCTGATTTTTCTTTCTTCAAATGGTCATGTTTATTTGAGGTCGTCTCGAAATCTGATATTTTACACCTCAGTCTAAAAAAATGTACTAACGCGCCTGGATATAGCCTATATACCTGTAAATTTATCTTATGATCCCAGTGAATGAGCATTCGAACTACCAGAACAACAAAATGCTATTATTTTCCAAAGAGTTCCTTAAACAAGTTGTAGTTTTGAAGTTTCAAACTCTCAGCCCCCAGCATCCCAGACAACCAGATAAATATTCCTTCCTACGCATATGCCTATTAAACTGTTAAAGAAGAAGCACGATGAGAAGAAAATGCAAAATGTATTCCAACGTATTTCTATTCCAGATTGATGAAACGCCAGACCGAGTACAAGATTCCATTTATACATGTTTTCACTGAACATACATTCTCCGAAAGACAAAATGTTTGTAAGTAAATCATTGCAATGTAGAGAAAACAGTATGACACAAATGCTGATCAGCTGATACGGATGCACATGCGGTCTAAAAATCACAGCCATATGCCATGCTTTGGAATTTGGAGGATCAAGTCAAATATTTGGAGGTTTCAGTCATTTACAGTCTTGCATTTTTCCTCCTCTTTTATATTATATTAGGCATCATTGAATTGCGAAAGGGGGCATTTTTTTACCTTCTGGGAAAAACACAGCTCACAGGGTCACAAATTATTAAAATGTCCAAGAATGTTTCTATATAGCATTATAAGATTCAATCAATTTTATTGGACAGGGTAGCGTGAGCATATGTTGTTTTACATGTAAATGCAAGGACACCGGAAACTATGGCGTGGTACGATTGCCCCTCTTGCCCTTTTTCGAAGAGGTGGGGGAAGGCGGGCATAAGTGCCCTTTTTATATTGCTTTTATTCAATAATTTTGTATCAATACTCCTTGATAGCCTTTATACCATCCCTGCATATTTTGCCTTTCATGAGCTTTATTAGATTATCAAGTCTTAAAATTCCAGTCACTTTTGTCGACAACGGCCAAGGCAGAAGAATTCTTTATGCCTTCAGTATACTATTTTTGTTGTAACTAACTTATTTAATCATTTTTGTTGTTGTTGATTGATATATGTATATATATATATATATATATATATATATATATATATATATATATATATATATATATATATATATATATATATATATATATATATATATATATATATATATATATATATATATATTATATATATATATATATATATATATATATATATACAAATATATATATATATATATATATATATATATATATATATATATATATATATGTATATGTATATTTATATATAATAATGTTTATGTGTGTGCCATGGGGGAAGGGTAGTATGAAATTGTACTAGCTTTTTCAAAATTTTGAGGGACATTGCCTTTTCTTTAGAGTTTAACCCTTGCCCCTCCATCGTTCTTGCATTCCTGTGTAGATGTGTTCCAAAAATTAAGGGTTCCTTTACCTCTTTTTATAAAATTTCTATGGAGTATTTGCATGGTAAAGATCCGTGCATCAAATTTCCGTAATGCACGACCTTGAGTAGTTGGTTTATTTCATTTTTACAACAGGTGAAAGATAAAAAATAAAAAAACTTCGCCACCCCTGGTTTAACCCTACAAGAATAGTGACAATGGGCAATTAATGGGAAGTCCGCAATATTGTTATTTGTTGAAAAAAAATGGTAAAAGCAGGGTTCTTGAAATGTTATAAAGCACTTTTTATCTGTTTATGCAGATTATTTGTACAATGACAATTCTTCGCAACTTCTAGACAGAACATCTCTACATTTAACCTAAAAACGTAGATATCCTGTTCTGATGTTTTTTTGTTGGTTGGTTGGGTTTCACGGCACCTCAACAGTAGAGACGGAGCCTGCGGGAGGCCGGGGGCCATTCCCCTCTGAGATTTTCCGATGATACTTTTTTTACCATTAAATAATTCTTAGTCACGGTTTACGTAATTTTCTTCAATTTTCGGGAAAATTTTAGTCAATGTTTGATAAATCTCTTTCAATCTTCGGGAAATTTTCTTCATTCTCGTACAATTTTCGGAATATTTTCTTTCATTTTGGGACAATTTTTCTTTGATTTACGATAAATTTTCATCAATTGTCGGTAAATTTCCTTCAATTTTTAGGAAATGTCTTTCTTTTTTGGGCGATTTCCTTAATTCTCATGCCGTTTTCTTCAATTTTCGGACAATTTATTCCAATTTGGGGCAATCTTTTTTCTCTATTTTTGGTTAACTTTCATCAGTTTGGGAAATTCTCTTTATTTTTCGGCAGTTTTCCTTTGATTATTGATAAAAATATTTCCTCAATTTTGGTGAATTTCATTGAATGTTTGGGAAATTTCACTTATTTGGGCCAATTTTTCTTCATTCCTTTGTAACATTTGGAACATCTTCTTCAATTTTCGGGAAATTTCATTCAATGTTTGTGAAATAACTTTCAATCCTTAAGAAAATTCCTTCATTCTTGTTTAACTTTTGGAACAGTTCCTTCATTTTGAGACAATTGTTCTTCGAATTTCGGTAAATTTGTCTTCAATGTTTGGAAAATTTTGACTTCTCAATAATCATGATATCCCTTTCAATGTTTGAGAAATTTCTTTCATTCTCTTTCAATTTATGGGAATTTCCCTCATTTAGGGAAAAATATTTTCGATTTTAGGTAACTTACAGTATCTGCAAATTTCTTTCATTTTGGAGCAATTTTCTTCAGTTTTAGAAAAGTTTCTTCAATTTTGAGGAAATTTCATTCAACAGTTCAAAGTTTGAGATATTCTTCGATTTACGATAAATTGTCATCAATTTCTTCCAATGTTTGGAAAATTTCCTTTATTTTTGGGCAGTTTTCAATCCATTTGTACCCGGGGATCGGGAGAACAGTTTTGTTCTCCTGATTGGGGGGATCCTTTACAGAAATGTCCCACAATGCATCTATCCCAATTCAAAGTTTGTATAGGAATAACATAAGAATCAGACACATTTCGAGCGTGGGAATCTCAACCACTCCAAAGGGTTCAAATTTTTCTTCACGATTTAAAATAATTGCATACGAATTATCTTTTTACCTTATACTTCTCGAGAAATTGGAAGAATTGTGTTGACTTCGTATTATGGGGTACCAATAGGCAGTCGCGTTTTAACAAGATTTTTTGAAAAAAAAACATTTTAAAGTTTTGTTCGGGAATTATTTTTGACTAACATGGTAACCTTGGAAACGCTAACTTTCCCTTTTTCTGAATTATGATCTACTATTTTGTGATGTGACAATTGAAAACGTTATAAATTGTCCTTTTGATTTTTCCACAACTTCAAAAAAGTGTTAATTATTCAAATGATAAGAACTAATTGTTATTTGAAAATAGATCACAATCATCAATTTTTTTCTCCAAATTTAAGAGTCAGAGGAAAACTTTCCACTTTCCCCCTAATTCTAGGTGCCCCTAATTCTAGGTGCTCCTAATTCTAGGTGCCTCTAATTCTAGGTGCCCCTAATTCTAGGTGCCTCTAATTCTAGGTGTCCCTAATTCTAGGTGCTCCTAATTCTAGGTGCTCCTAATTCTAGGTGCCTCTAATTCTAGGTGCCCCTAATTCTAGGTGCCTCTAATTCTAGGTGCCCCTAATTCTAGGTGCCCCTAATTCTAGGTGTCCCTAATTCTAGGTGCTCCTAATTCTAGGTGCCTCTAATTCTAGATGCCCCTAATTCTAGGTGCCTCTAATTCTAGGTGCCCCTAATTCTAGGTGCCCCTAATTCTAGGTGCTCCTAATTCTAGGTGCCTCTAATTCTAGGTGCCCCTAATTCTAGGTGCCTCTAATTCTAGGTGCCTCTAATTCTAGGTGCCCCTAATTCTAGGTGCCCCTAATGCTAGGTGTCTCTAATTCTAGGTGCCCCTAATTCTAGGTGCCCCTAATTCTAGGTGCCCCTAATGCTAGGTGTCTCTAATTCTAGGTGCCCCTAATTCTAGGTGCCCCTAATTCTAGGTGCCCCTAATTCTAGGTGCTCCTAATTCTAGGTGCCTCTAATTCTAGGTGCCCCTAATTCTAGGTGCCTCTAATTCTAGGTGTCCCTAATTCTAGGTGCTCCTAATTCTAGGTGCTCCTAATTCTAGGTGCCTCTAATTCTAGGTGCCCCTAATTCTAGGTGCCTCTAATTCTAGGTGCCCCTAATTCTAGGTGCCCCTAATTCTAGGTGTCCCTAATTCTAGGTGCTCCTAATTCTAGGTGCCTCTAATTCTAGGTGCCCCTAATTCTAGGTGCCTCTAATTCTAAATGCCCCTAATTCTAGGTGCCCCTAATTCTAGGTGCTCCTAATTCTAGGTGCCTCTAATTCTAGGTGCCCCTAATTCTAGGTGCCTCTAATTCTAGGTGCCCCTAATTCTAGGTGCTCCTAATTCTAGGTGCCTCTAATTCTAGGTGCCCCTAATTCTAGGTGCCCCTAATTCTAGGTGCCCCTAATTCTAGGTGCCCCTAATTCTAGGTGCCCCTAATTCTAGGTGCTCCTAATTCTAGGTGCCTCTAATTCTAGGTGCCCCTAATTCTAGGTGCCCCTAATTCTAGGTGCTCCTAATTCTAGGTGCCTCTAATTCTAGGTGCCCCTAATGCTAGGTGTCTCTAATTCTAGGTGCCCCTAATTCTAGGTGCCTCTAATTCTAGGTGCCCCTAATTCTAGGTGCCCCTAATTCTAGGTGTCCCTAATTCTAGGTGCTCCTAATTCTAGGTGCCTCTAATTCTAGGTGCCCCTAATTCTAGGTGCCTCTAATTCTAGGTGCCCCTAATTCTAGGTGCCCCTAATTCTAGGTGCTCCTAATTCTAGGTGCCTCTAATTCTAGGTGCCCCTAATTCTAGGTGCCTCTAATTCTAGGTGCCTCTAATTCTAGGTGCCCCTAATTCTAGGTGCTCCTAATTCTAGGTGCCTCTAATTCTAGGTGCCCCTAATTCTAGGTGCCCCTAATTCTAGGTGCCCCTAATTCTAGGTGCCCCTAATTCTAGGTGCCCCTAATTCTAGGTGCTCCTAATTCTAGGTGCCTCTAATTCTAGGTGCCCCTAATTCTAGGTGCCCCTAATTCTAGGTGCTCCTAATTCTAGGTGCCTCTAATTCTAGGTGCCCCTAATGCTAGGTGTCTCTAATTCTAGGTGCCCCTAATTCTAGGTGCCCCTAATTCTAGGTGCCTCTAATTCTAGGTGCCCCTAATGCTAGGTGTCTCTAATTCTAGGTGCCCCTAATGCTAGGTGTCTCTAATTCTAGGTGATCCTAATTCTAGGAGCCTCTAATTCTAGGTGCCCCTAATTCTAGGTGCCCCTAATTCTAGGTGCTCCTAATTCTAGGTGCCTCTAATTCTAGGTGCCCATAATTCTAGGTGCTCCTAATTCTAGGTGCCTCTAATTCTAGGTGCCCCTAATGCTAGGTGTCTCTAATTCTAGGTGCCCCTAATTCTAGGTGCCTCTAATTCTAGGTGCCCCTAATGCTAGGTGTCTCTAATTCTAGGTGCCCCTAATTCTAGGTGCCCCTAATTCTAGGTGCCTCTAATTCTAGGTGCCCCTAATGCTAGGTGTCTCTAATTCTAGGTGCCCCTAATTCTAGGTGCCCCTAATTATAGGTGCCTCTAATTCTAGGTGCCCCTAATGCTAGGTGTCTCTAATTCTAGGTGCCCCTAATTCTAGGTGCCCCTAATTCTAGGTGCCCCTAATTCTAGGTGCTCCTAATTCTAGGTGCCCCTAATTCTAGGTGCTCCTAATTCTAGGTGCCCCTAATTCTAGGTGCCTCTAATTCTAGGTGCCCCTAATGCTAGGTGTCTCTAATTCTAGGTGCCCCTAATTCTAGGTGCCCCTAATTCTAGGTGCCTCTAATTCTAGGTGCCCCTAATGCTAGGTGTCTCTAATTCTAGGTGCCCCTAATTCTAGGTGCCCCTAATTCTAGGTGCCCCTAATTCTAGGTGCCCCTAATTCTAGGTGCTCCTAATTCTAGGTGCCCCTAATTCTAGGTGCTCCTAATTCTAGGTGCCCCTAATTCTAGGTGCCCCTAAATCTAAGTGCCCCTAATTCTATGTGCTCCTAATTCTAGGTGCCCTTATTTCTAGGTGCCCCTAATTCTAGGTGCCTCTAATTCTAGGTGCTCCTAATTCTAGGTGTCCCTAATTCTAGGTGCCCCTAATTCTAGGTGCCCCTAATTCGAGGTGCCTCTAATTCTAGGTGTCTCTAATTCTAGGTGCCCCTAATTCTAGGTCCCCTAATTCTATGTGCCCCTAATTCTAGGTGCCTCTAATTCTAGGTGCCCCTAATTCTAGGTGTCTCTAATTCTAGGTGCCCCTAAATCTAGGTGCCCCTAATTCTAGGTGCCTCTAATTCTAAGTGCTCCTAATTCTAGGTGCCCCTAATTCTAGGTGCTCCTAATTCTAGGTGCCCCTAATTCTAGGTGCCTCTAATTCTAGGTGCCCCTAATGCTAGGTGTCTCTAATTCTAGGTGCCCCTAATTCTAGGTGCCCCTAATTCTAGGTGCCTCTAATTCTAGGTGCCCCTAATGCTAGGTGTCTCTAATTCTAGGTGCCCCTAATTCTAGGTGCCCCTAATTCTAGGTGCCCCTAATTCTAGGTGCCCCAATTCTAGGTGCTCCTAATTCTAGGTGCCCCTAATTCTAGGTGCTCCTAATTCTAGGTGCCCCTAATTCTAGGTGCCCCTAAATCTAAGTGCCCCTAATTCTATGTGCTCCCAATTCTAGGTGCCCTTATTTCTAGGTGCCCCTAATTCTAGGTGCCTCTAATTCTAGGTGCTCCTAATTCTAGGTGTCCCTAATTCTAGGTGCCCCTAATTCTAGGTGCCCCTAATTCTAGGTGCCTCTAATTCTAGGTGTCTCTAATTCTAGGTGCCCCTAATTCTAGGTCCCCTAATTCTATGTGCCCCTAATTCTAGGTGCCTCTAATTCTAGGTGCCCCTAATTCTAGGTGTCTCTAATTCTAGGTGCCCCTAAATCTAGGTGCCCCTAATTCTAGGTGCCTCTAATTCTAAGTGCCCCTAATTCTAGGTGTCTCTAATTTTAGGTGCCCCTAATTCTAGGTGCCTCTAATTCTAGGTGCCTCTAATTCTAGGTGCCCCTAATTCTAGGTATGTACCATTTCCCATCCCACATAGTATTGTAAACATGAAAAGAAATAGAGACTTTTAGATTTGTTTTTATTTGTAAGGAATAAATATTTATTGCGATTCATGACTGCCAATTTCCATGATGCAGACCATACATCAGATGTCCAATTGGATACATCACAGCAAAACTGTTAAGGGTACATCAGATCATTAAAAAATATCTCTTAAATGTTAACAAAAGTTACTACAAGCTGGTTGAAATCATTCATGATTGTTTTAAAATTTACACTGCTTTTGCACAAATTACAACATTGTCCCTTTAATAATAACAAGTTGTAGTTCGAACTTAAAACTAATTTGGTTCTAGCTAAATCTGAACTTAGAAACCATTTGTTGATATGAAATTGATTACAAAAATTACCCCCACTAGATGGAACTTCTGAGAGGTGGTTGATTGGCCGACTTTTCATTATTTACATAAATATTTTGACCAATCACAAACATTAATATGATAACTATTATTTAGTGGTTTATATGCATACAGTACCCTCCTGGAATTTTTTTAGCAACCATATGCAAGATTACGGGGTGCACGGGTTGGAATTTCCCCCCTCGGAGCATTCCCCAACTTTTTCTGTATTCATATCTTTTGTATGGTGCTTTTTTGTATCTTAATGTTGTTTTGTGACCCAACCACCCACCATCCCCACCCACACACACACACTTTCAGTAGGAAAATATGATTTTCTGACCACACACGGAAACACTTTCGGTAGGCAAATCCATGTTTACAACAACATCCTCATTTATTCAGAAACCATACTTCTTCAACTCGTATCAGGAAGAAATAGGGGAGTTATAATTAACTCAGGAAACTGAAATAAAAAATAAGCTCTGAAATTACTCATGGATCGAAATTTAATACATCAAATTCAATTTCTTTGCAAATTTGAAGGTCAAATACCATGCTTCCACAAGCATGGACAGTATTGACAGAACTGGCCAAGTGATATTATTTCTGGAAGTTTTTTGCGTTGTTGTGAAGAATTCAAAACAGAAAGTTATGCAGAGCCATACCTATTATTTGATCATGTTTTTAAACTTGAAAAATTGGTCTCGAAAATCAGATGTGCTTGCCTTGATATTAAAGTCAATGAAAGCCGTTATTGCAGTATAACATATGAATAGAGGTTTTGTCAAGTTTAAAATTTAAAAGAAGTTGGAGATGAATATAAATGATATTGTCGTAATTTGTCCATTCCTTTCTGAAATCCGTTGTAAATTTATCAGTCTTATTAGCAGTTAGTTCCATATACTTATTTTTGCAGTTATCACACTTTATTTTACATGCAATGGAAATGTTTCTTTCTCTTTATGTTTTGTAATGTTGTAAGTACAACCTCAATCATGTACCCTTTATTTAATTGTTTATGTTTGCGACTAGGGACAGATGGCCTAAAGCTAAAAAAAAAAATGGTATTGTATTGTATTGTATAAAGACAGGAAATTTAAACCTAGCTAATTCCTAATGAAACAAAAATAATCTGATCATACAATTATTGCTATGTGAAAATCATGACTTATAAAGGTATGTGGATGTGTAGCTGCAATAACACTTATTTAAAATTTGAACATCATGAAAAGTGGCGAAATAATTCTTTCCAGAATTTTAAATGACAGGTCACACTTTGCACATTTCTTATGTATGATCAGTCAGGTCTTCTTATGCTAATCCATTGTGTTTTAATCATCTACCAACATCCTCTAAAGGAAGGCAGCTGACTCTAACAAAACGTTTTTGAGACTTAACCATACCTTATCAAGATCTAGCTGGAATAGACATTGCCATTATTTTCGTTGACTCAAATTCAGAAACGAAATTCAAAGAATTACGTAGTGGTTTTGACCTGCATTCCTATCCATCACACATTTTCCATACATTTTAAGAGCTTTAATGTGTGATAAAAATAATTCTAACACTTAAAAAAATAAAATAATGGTCTACTCAGATTTGTAGAAATTTCATACATGAAGTAATATCTCTCCTCAGTAGAAATGGTCTGTCAATCATTCACAGTTAATGCACACATCACCTCAGCCTGGCATATAATACTCAACTATTTGTATCGCCAGTTTGCAAACAAATTGCTCCCACAAAGACACTTAAGACAGATGAGTGATTTCAATCACAAAAGTGCCCTGATTACTCAGCTCTGACTTTGTGTAATCTTATACACACAAATAACCTTAAGCTACTTGGCTGTGGTGTGCATGGGAGTGGCAGATAAACAATCATTGTTTAGAAACAAAATTTAAAGAATTACATAATGGTTTTCACCTGCATTCCTATACATCACAAATTTTCCATACATGCCGAAAAGTTTTTCTTTAAGCCTATCCGCACCCAACACCTGAGGTTGTCCTGAAAACTCGGGTATGGCAATTACCAACCCAACTTCCTGTTCAGTTTATTGTTTCCACTTCAAACAATGAGTGTTTATCTGCCATTCCCATGCACCCCACAGCCAAGTAGCCCAAGGTTATTTGTGTGCATAAGTTTACAGAAGTCAGTGCTGAGTAATCAGGGCACTTTTGTGATATGCTGTAATGTGGTCATTAACTGTGAATGATTGACAGACCATTTCTCCTACGGAAAGATATTGCTTCATGATTGTATTTAAAATGTTCCTACAAACATCATAAAAATAGCACAAAATATCCTCTTGAATGTCAGGTCACACTTAGCAAATTTATCATGTTTGATCAGTTAGAACATCTTCTTATGATAATCTATTGTTTTTCAATCATCTGCCACCGTCCCCTCAAGAAAGGTACATGTAACTGGTTCTGACAAATTATTTTTGAAACTTAACTATAATCTACATCAAGATCTAGCTGGAATAGACATTGCCATTATTTTCATTGACTGAAAGTTAGGAACAAAATTCAAAGAATTACATAATGGTTTTGACCTGCATTCCTATATATCACAAATTTTCCATACACTATGAGAGCTTTCCAGTGTGATCAAAATAATTCTAACACATTAAAAAAAGTCCAACGCTATATTTCAAACAAAATTAACAGAGGAATATAAAACAATGGTTTTACAAAAGGAGACGAAAGATCCTTCCCCAATAATGTCAAAGTTCATTGTGCAATAAACAGTTAAAATTAAATAAGCTTTATATTGGTTAATCTTTAACCAATTTTAATGGAATTTTTTGCTGTCTTTAATGACTAAGATCATATTTTAAACAAATTAAGCCCATGTTGCCTCTAGATGTCCATAGTCCTTTAACCATAAACCTTTAACCATAATAATTATCTAGGTGTTGTAAGACTTACGCATTTGACTGCAAAGAATTGTCAAGAAGATTCCCACACACAAATTATATTTGAGATGTTCCTTCATGTACTCCATGATGCATGCCACAAAACATGTTATCTTAATATAGAACCAATCACTGTCCTGATATATAATCACATATTCTGGTACATCAACACATATGACTACATAGTGCTTTTAATGAATCCATATGTTAACACCTGAAGTTACAACATAAGCTGCCCTAACGATGAACAATTTTCAAAATTGAAACGTTAAATTTCCCAAATATCTAAAAACTTTACACAAACGCAGGGCAATGCTAAAAGCATTCCTTCGGCATTTTCCTTAAGAAATTAATAACCTTTAAAATTAATAATTCTTTAAGGAGGAAAATGTGAAAATCCTTTCATCCTTTAGAAATAATTTTAAGTTTGATGAAGAACATTCTTACGGCCATAATCAAAGGAAGGATTCACACAATGAATACTTGAGCGGCACTATTGAACTTTGTCACAGATATTTCTATGTTTTTTTGCTAGCTTAACGCTGTTTGGAATCGTAAAGGCAAATACATTAACTTGGTCTTGGTATGATACACGCTCAACACTTTACTCTTTTCGAGAAGTGTTCAGAGAACCAAGCAGCTTGTGACTGTCCTACCATCTGGACCGATGGCTTAACGTCCCCCAAAGGACGGCGAGGGTTCAAGCAACCATTGCCACTTCTCTAGCTAGCTTAACAGGGAACAGGAGCTGTAAACAATGTATGCACGTACTTTCACTTTGATGTTCGGCACAGCTGTGTAAAAACCAATTAGACCTGACAAGAGGCTTGAAAAATCCAGTACCTCCAACATCTCAGTCGTGCACTTTACCAACTGAGCTACCTACTCCCCCAAAGTGTACTGTATCAAAATCATATTGAAAACTTTGAAAATAGTAATAGATAAGTTGGCCATTTAATAGCTTTTTGAGTTTTCTGACCTTAATGAATATGCATAATCTTTATGCAAATTTGTGACATATGATGAAGCACATTGCCTTATTTTCTCATGTAAATCCTTTATTTTGAATCAGCTGTTTCTTTGAAGAATATTTGTGAAGTCTTGACAAAGTGTTCTTAAATCCTCACCATACTCCCTATCATAATCTAGATGGAATTATTTTCATATATATATATAATGTTTATCATGTATTTAAAAAAGCTATCTTTGTTTTCTTTACAATTATTCAAGTTATAATACTTTTGTTATTTTTCACACAACCCAACAGTTATCCTGTATCATTTTCATTTGATGAAATGAATATGCTTTCCCTGTTGTTTTTGATCATGAAATTAGTAGTCGTTTCTCTGTACATCTGTGTGTTGATTTCCCATCATTTACTCCCGAAACAAAACAGTGGCATCATTGTGGAACACCCCTATGCACATGTAGAGACAACCTTGGCTAAATTGCTTTTAAATACATAACTTGAAAAATAAAAGTTTTTTTTTGGTGCAAAATTAACACACAAAAAATCTGCTCAAAAACTACATTACCTTACCTACGCATTTTAGGTGAAGACCATTCCTGCAAAATGTAATAGAGGGTGAAAATATGCCTAATAAAAGGTCTGCTTCTGCATAACTTGCAGCTAACAATATCACACATTTCCATGACAATTTAAGAAACTCAACTCCTTATACATACCAGAAAGTTTAATGACACTACACATCTTTGCAAAAACATCATTGGCTACCTTTCTCTTATCATACCATAATCAAGGTTCCTAGACACATAGCAATTTCTATATTGGTTCCAAGAATAATAAAATCAGAGCATATCTGTTTTTGAAGTTTGAAAAAACACGTTTTAGTTTTTGAGTTGTCGCTGATCACAGTTTGATCAATTTTTAGTGAATAATAAATTTGGTTCAAAATCTTGACGGAATTCTTTGAAATTCTTTCTCAGTCACTGAAAATGATGAGAAAGTCTACTCCCAGTCTCCCACTAGAATTTGATTATATGGCAAAGATTGAAACCACATTGAGGCAGAATTTGCTGCACCACTGCAAAAAATAGATTTACCAAAAAAAAATACCCAAATTGCCCTGTAATACATCACAAATTTCTATATTGATGCTTGAAGTTTTTAAATGCTGTAAAATAATCCATTTTAAAAGGAATATTCCCATGTTTTTTGTAACAATAGCATTGGATTGGGTTGGTTTTGATGTGATATTTTTCAATATCTTGTCAAATTCTCAATAATTGGTCAATGAGCAACATTGGTTTGTTTAATTTAATAATTGTTTTTTTTCTCGAGTTAATTAGTGACATGTGATCCTACCTATCCAAACATTTAGCATGATTCAGAATTTGGAAGGATGCAAATGACCAAATGAGGCATTCACAAGGTGGCAAATGCAATGGGCATGAAGTTTAAAGCACTCCAGTGCTTATCCAAATTTCTTGCATGCAAGCAGATGAGAGTACTTGACTCCCACAGGATGGGACACCAGTCCATCGCAGGCTAACTCCCCAGCAAGCTGGTACTCTTTTCACAGCTGAGTTGACTGCAGCGATCGGAAATGAAGTGTTGCTCAAGAACACAATATGGTACACAAAAGTGGGAATTACATCCAGTACCATTTAGAGTACGCGTCAGGCCCTCTACCATGCTAACTCAAAAATATGAATATGAAGTTTTCTGAAAATGATCGTTATAATTACATCACAAAAAGTTGTATTAATTACACTCTCTACATAGACTGTGGGTTAAAAGGAAACCGTAATGAAATTTCAAGCATATTGTATAAGTTTATTTACCAACCTACTAAAATAAGATGTCATGATGTCATGAAGGGCTTATCAGAAAGATTAAACCAAAACCACAGGCACTGAAAAAGTTACCTTAGAAAGACGAATTGTAACTTACATATAGAGTTACGGGTGTGACCAATGAAGTAATACTTTTTCTTTGATGGCGTGTGAACCTTCTAAAACAGTGTACCCTAAAATCACAGATACAGAGATCATAAAGAAAGAAAAGAAAAGTTCTTATGAAAGCCACCAAAAATATGCTCAAACCTAGTTTCTTAACATTTCTAATTTTGTGTAATATGCTTAAAGTATATGATTCTGGCATCATAATTCAAATTAATCATTCACATATTTTTGACAGCAAATGCATATTTATCTATAACTGAAAACCTTGATATGATATAAGAGAAAGCAACAACGGCTTCTGAAAAACAACTCTTAAGAGGCAAATTCGTCATATGGATACAATATTTAGAATTCCATTCAAATTGTTTGATTGGTTGCAATTTTAACCAATTGTTACACAATTCATTGTCTCTTATTTCCAAGTATATATTTATTAAAAACTCTGTGAAGTTTACCACATCAAATAGCCCAGTTGGTAAGGGCAATGGGTTAAGGATTTTTTTCAAACCAACAGAGTGAGTTCGAGCCCCAGTAGAATAACTTATTTTGATTTTCGCTTGATCTTTTTTTTCTCTAAAATTTCCGTCTAGTGACTTCTATTGTGTAGTATTACACTTTCGCTTTTTCTTTGTAACAAACGTGTTAAAAAAACCTGAATGTATCATACTGTGCATTAAAATCGACACACAAAACATGCCACTGTCTGACTGTACCAACATACACTAAATAAATCTTACGTTCAAACCTGGAAGTGACGTCAAATGTACGCATCCCGTTCTCATTACACAATTTTTCTCATTACACAATTTTACTGAGACGAGCCTCCCTCTTTAACATTATATAACATTATATAATATTTAACAATTTTTTCACTTTTTCAGGAATACAAATCTTTGAATGTTGAATTCATAACAAACCTTCATATCAGATGAAATACATTTTGAATCTTAATGGGCCTATGAACTAGAGCTGTGACCGTTTAGCGTGTACTCGATACACGCTCGCAAATCTTGTAAACGTTTACTAAATACTTCATTGCGGTAATCCTTTTTCATACATTATAGGTAGTGTCTTGCCGTTGAAAATCAATATTCATGATTCAAATCACACACACATTCGGCTGACAAAATTCCAATCAATGATTTTTTACAAACTGTAAACCCAATTAGCATAATCTTTTTTAAATGTGCGAATCACAAATGCGCAGTAATCACCAATGAATGGGGATATTATGCACTTTAATTTCGCCGAAAACTGAGTAATCTAACTTGTAAAATGCACCGCGAATGTGCAGCAGTAAACAGTGAAACTCACAATAGGCCTAACGTTAGGCCATAAGGCTTTACATCCCACGCAATCAAGTCCCGTTTAATCGACCAAAAAACTCTTGAATCGTGACAATCAGTACATTTACATGTAAATATTACCTGATGAGTCAAATAAATTTTGCAAGAAAGAAAAAATATTGCATAATAAATAAACAGAAAAAGGTTTTAACAAAGCTAATATTCTGCATGCTTCGCAAAGAAGGCGGCCATTTTTCCAGAGGACTAATATTTCAGAACTTCCTGGTGGTGGTGGCGTAGTTTTGAAATGTTTTACGGCGAGGTATATCATAGGCCTCAGTATGCAAGATTTTCACAGAGCTTTGAAAGCCGTAGCGAATAGGACAAACAAGTTACGCGATGTTGAGTTTAAATGACATTAAAAGGAAGTTATTTGTTCTTGCTAAACTGAATTTCCATGCATATTTTCCATAAAAATGATGATTTGTACTGTAGAAGTAAACTTTTTACGATTTTGAAAGCAAAACTCAGCGTCTATTTGGGCAATGCAGCCAGTACTTTTGCCATACTAGTTGCGCGATTTTTTTACTTCGCCCCGTAGTTTTGGAGCAATTTTGGTGTATTTTTTAAAATTACGCTACTAAACTCGTGTACACGATACACGCTCGCTTTTTTTGGCGTGTACACGTTTACTAAAATCCCTAAACGTTCACAGCTAAAGGGTATAATCAAATTGTCCCTAAAAATAAAACATGACCTCCACATTACATCTCCTAAAGAGCAAAGAAAATTTGTAATCTTAAACACATGATACAAATAATTACAAACAAAATTAAAATACTTATTTCTATAAACAGAATACTACTAACCATATTTGGTATCAGACTTCAATAGTTTTCTTCTTTTAGTTGCCAGACAGGCAATATTATTTCAGACCTACAGTACTTGCCTGGGGAGTCTCAAATTTTAATTGCTCCAAATTTTCAAGAAACTAATGTAATACAGCGCTCCCTGTGTACATTTTGTAGGTGATTTTTAATTATCAAGTAAGATCCAACTTCCCCTCAA
The DNA here is from genome assembly GCA_020152595.1 of Chiridota heheva. Lineage (NCBI taxonomy): Eukaryota > Metazoa > Echinodermata > Holothuroidea > Apodida > Chiridotidae > Chiridota > Chiridota heheva. The sequence goes on along the minus strand of JAIGNY010001587.1, from coordinate 631,953 downwards.
AATGAATTATTTCCCTGGGTGTCCAGGGAAGTGATTTGTCAAGCCCTGCTCAATCCATCTAAACCTTTATTACCCTGGGTGTCCAGGGAAGTGATTTGTCAAGCCCTGCTCAATCGATCTAAACCTTTATTACCCTGGGTGTCCAGGAAAGTGATTTGTCAAGCCCTGCTCAATCGATCTAAACCTTTATTACCCTGGGTGTCCAGGGAAGTGATTTGTCAAGCCCTGCTTAATCGATCTAAACCTTTATTCCCCTGGGTGTCCAGGGAAGTGATTTGTCAAGCCCTGCTCAATCGATCTAAACCTTTATCAACAAGTACATAGGCAGTAATTTCTCTTCAAGATTGACGGGCAGTGACTTGCATTTTCTGTGAATGTTACTATTAGTTATACTTACGCAAATGAGATTTTTAGTCGGCTTCTTAGAAACTAAGACCCATATATAGGTTTCACAGGTCCAAGGATGATTTAATTTTCAAGGAAAGAGTCAATATATCATAATACACCCTTTCCAACCAAATTATGGAGAGTGCATGACCCCCTGTCCTTTATGGAAGTGCCAACTATGATCCCTTCCTTTTTTTGAAGGAATATTCCCATGTTTTCGAAAGGAATATTCCCATGTTTTTAAAGGAATATTCCCATCTTATTAAAGGAATATTCCCATGTTTTTGAAGGAATATTCCCATGTTTTAAAAGAAATATTCCTGTGTTATTAAAGGAATATTCCTGTTTTAAAGAAATATTCCCATGTTTTTAAAGGAATATTCCTATGCTTTTAAAGAAATATTCCCATGTTCTTAAAGGAATATTGCCATGTTTTTAAAGGAATATTCCCATGTTTTTAAAGGAATATTCTCATGTTTTTAAAGAAATATTCCCATGATTTTAAAGGAATATTCCCATGTTTTTTCTCTTTCATAAAAGAAATTTTTTAGAAACAATTTAGTAGTACAAAAATCATGTTGATATCTTATTCCTACAAGGAGATATTTAAATGTTAATGTTCACAAAAAAACCAATAAACAAATAGAAACAGGCTCAGTATGACATCACAGCAACACATTCTCCCACAAATTTGATGTATTTCATTCAAATCTATCATCCTTTTTTAATAGTAAAACCTGCTAGAAAAGTAAATTGATAAAAGTTAGGTATTTATATACATTGCCAAATATACCCTACTTCAATAACTTTTGGAAAATTGTTTCTAATCATACAGAAACCAATTAACATTCAAAGAAATACATAAACATTTGCAATGGAATTGTCTCTATGACATCATCAAACACGAATTCATCATACTGTACAAAAACATTAAAATGCAATTGGGAAATCTATAAAAAAAAATCCATATCTCCTAAACAGAATATGATATCAACCTAATTTTTGTACCAAATTGGCTCTAAAAGTATGCTCTTTAAAATAAAATTTGACACAAAACCATGGGAATATTCCCTCAACTTTCCTCATAAACGTTGTGTGGGTTATTCACACTAAACATGAAATCAAAACTAAACGGGCATTACAAAATATATTGATATTTCAATTTTCTTCCCTTTCAAGAAATGATTTTTCATAAAAATATGAGAAATGATTTCTCACGAAAATATGAGAAATGATTTTCCATGAAAATATGAAAGTGTCAAAATCATAATATGTAGTTTATTGAGCTAGCGGAAAGATAATTACACACAGTGATGAGGAAACTACAAGAATGGTTGAAAATATTTTGAATAAAAAATATCCCTCAAACCTCGAATGAATTCCTTCAAAAAAATACCTTGTATCAGATATCTAACCAATATGAAATGACATCAAATTATACCAATCCTTAAAAATCTGTCACGAATTTCTTGAACTTTTGTTCAAATTTTTTGGAGTTTCAAATCAATGAACATATATAAGCAGATTATGTTAATATCTGATTGTGAAACATTCTTGTAAAAATATGAAATAAGTCTGTGAAGAATTATCGTTTCCAAGTTTGCAGGAGAAAGGGAAAGGAAGCATTTTGATGCCACTATACCAGCTGCTTAGGTTTAAAACACCAGTCACTTTAAGAGAAAGATTCGGAATATTTAAAATAAAACCAAATAACTGATTATTGAGAGTATACTACGCATTATTTGCTCAAAATTAACGTAAAAAAAAATGGCAAAAATATATTACTCAACATCATTTTTTCATCTTACATAACAATCAGATATAAATGAATGCAAAGAAATATTGAATCAGTGATTAATATTAAAACATATTCAAATCTTAAATACCAATATGTCCCACCTTACAAAAGTAATGCCACTTTGTATTTATAATTTCATAAAAGCCAAAGGGAATGTCATATTTCTGTCATAAATCAATAAATTTGGCATAAAGGTATGATTAAAAGGCTCCTACACAAAGATTTGTGTCATGAGGCACACTCTAAATGCTACCCTTGGTGCCTGCAGGGAACACATTGACTAATTCAGGCAACTTCAGAGAGGAATTTTATAATGTTTCTCAAGATTTGTCAATCTAGCATGCAGGCCAGCAAAAAGAGTAATCTCGAAATATCAATGTACTGCAAGAATCATTACCTCTTGTTTTTAGAAGCACACAATTAGAAGACACCACTATTGTTTGGTTTTTCATACTTATTTTGGATCATCAAACCTGTTTTTTTTTTTATATAATATAAATAAATTTCAAATTTGTTTCAATTGCAACAAAAATCATATAATCTATTGCAACACAAAAAAACTAGATAATCTATGACCAACTTTTACGGAAGCTTTTCATACTTTTTGCTGTCACTCACAAAATAAAATACAACATGCAAGACAGGCCTGACCAAGCTAATTATGTAATATTTTTAAGACGAGCAACCGAAAGGACAAGATGGCAAGTGGTATCACCACTGTACAGGTTCCCACCAAGAATAAAATAACCAGCAGTTAGCAGTTACACGTTTCTACTACCATTATACAAAACTGCCTCTGCCAACTTTACTAAGGAAAGATCTACTGTACGCAAAGTAAGCGTAAGCATGTGCTTCGATGTCGCTGTAAACCATACACCAGACAGGTGCTCCACAAACTTATAAATTACATTAAAACATTTGTGTTGATTTATCTGTATTTCTCGACACCGTTCTGCTTTGGTAGAACGACAAAGGCAAAGGGAAAAAAGGAAATCAGTGCAAGGACATTAACCCCCAAGATTCGTGTGACCTGTTTATAAGTGTACCAATTAAAAAATAAAGCAATGTATAATTCTAGAAATATGCTCAGAGCAGTTAGTTAACTTTGTCAGTTGAGTGACACATGCCACAAAATCCCCAAATATTATTCAGAAAGTGGATTCACTTGGTACAACTACAATTCTTATGGGGACTGTATTAACTTCTGCCTATATTTCAATTGTTTGTTTGTTTCTTTGATGAACATGCCAAAAAGTTTCTCTTTAAGCCTACCCGCACCCGACACATGAGTTAATCCTGAAAACTCAGGTATGACAATTACCAACCCAACTTCCTGTTCAGTGTATTATGTTTCCACTCCAACAATGATTGTTTATCTGCTATCCCCATGTAAACCACAGCCAAGTAGCCCAAGGCTATTTGTGTGTATAAGATTACAAAGCCAGAGCTGAATAATCAGGGCACTTTTGTGATTGAAATCACTCATCCATGATAGGTGTCTTAGTAGGAGAAATTTGTTTGCAAACTTTTGAGTTTGTATCATACGCCTGAGCTGACGTGTGCATTAACTGTGAATGATTGATGAACCATTTCTCCTAATGCTCCATGTAGGACATAAACATTCTTGCCTACGGACAGTTTAATCCATGTCAAGGCAACAGTCTAACGTTTAAACATTCAGAAAAACAAATTACCTTGAATAAAAACCTGTTTCTGGCAAATTTGAAAAGAAGTCACTATGTAAGGAGGTCTTCAACTAAATATTTATATGAATCTCTTCAATTATCATGACCGAGGTTTCAGGCAAATGTGGTTGCTATGATGCACCATGATTTTCAAAACACGACAAAACGCAAGACAAAACATTTTAAATTATTAGAACAGGATAATAACTTAAGGGGAAAAGAAGTCTTGTTTTTTCTTCTTCTTTTTCACAGAAGAAATGTAAAATGTTATGTTCCCACAGTCATACAAAACAGATTTTGGCAATTCTAGGTTAACTTCCGACTCTTAAAAACAAACAAGAATACTATGGCAAAAGCTAAAAGAAAATACAGAAGTTTTCTATGTAGGAGAAATTTTCACAATTTCACCAGATGTGCATTCCATACTCTCATCGCAACATTTATCCGTACTCTAGATTTCACATGCTGCATGATCCACGATTTGTATTTCAGGGGAACTTGCCCATATATGTAATTGGTCAGAAAGTAGAGTAGTCAGTGACTAGGTGATCATTCTATATTTGACCCATGGGTAATATTTCTTCTGCAAGCGTAAATTCTGCACCTGTTGTCTCCACAATATCTTCTACCGTGACACCATCCGCCAGCTCACTAAGGATAAGGCCATTTTCTTTGTCGATAATGAATACACACTGAAAGACAAGCCACAAAATATCAGTTTTGAGAAAAAAATATGATTGTAACTTTTGAGCTAAGCTAAGCTAAATCCATCCAACCAATTAGGTTTATAAAGCTGGGGCTTATCTTTGGTTGCAATGGCAAAAGCAGATGCATCAAGTCAAAACCTCACAATACATTTTTTGTCTTTGGTCCCGACAAAACCTTCAGTCTGTTGGGTCTATATTTATGTATTGCTCACAATAGAAACCACACTCCAGCACAAGCAATTAGCAATTACACCAGGGATTTCCACACACTTTACCTCACTTTTTATGGTCATAATCTGAGATTGATAGTAAACAAATTTCACTGCAGCTGTACTGACTTTCACACCCAACACAAGGACAAAAGTATTCCCATGTGGTCAAAGTGTCTGGCTTTAAGTAATAATTTACAAATAGGTATTTAACAGTAAAGATCTTTTTTGTTTATGAATAAGTGATTTTAAGTGATGTTTTTGTTCAACCTTGTAGGCTTTGAGGATTTTGGACTGAAAATCTATTGCAAGAGATTTTCATCATGGAGGGTACATGACTCCACCTGGACAAGATGCCAGTCCATCGCAGACTAACTCCCCAACAGTGCTGGTACTCATTTTACAGCTGAGTGGACTGAAGCAAGTAAAGTGTCTTGGATGTGAATGCTAGAGACACGTGACTCCCACCTCCAAGAACTAGAAATAGCTATGTCAGACAGAGGCAAAGGACAAAGCCATGCAACTAATAAAGCAGTTGAAGGTACTTACCTTTTCTGTTATAATCATGTCCACTACCCTCAATCCCGTAAGCGGCAACGTACACTCGTCTAATATCTTGTGTTTGCCACCTTTGGCCGAGTGTTCCATCGTGATAATAACTTTGGTGTGAGGGGCGGAGACAAGGTCCATTGCTCCACCCATTCCTTTAACCATCTTACCCTATCAAAGCAAAAAACAAAGAAAAACATCACAACAAACTACCTGAGTGTTCATCTTTCACTATCTTTAAAAAAAATAGACATGAATTATCAAAATATATACAGACCACAAGCTTTGCTGTTTTACAGAGGCGGCCATCCCTTCCCGTCCATGGGCCCGCCCTGCCCCCTGGGGTCCGCCCTGCCCCCCTGAGGTCCGCCCTGCCGTCATGAGAATTTTTTTTTTTTGTTGTAGATTGCTTTTTTTTAAACCTAATAATTTTCATTAACCTCATAACTGAAATACCTTACATGGATACAGAACACAGAATGATAGCATAGTAAGCAACTGTCCTGTTTGGCTCATGAATGGCCCTTATAAATCAGAATAGTTTCATTCTGAGGTATGATTATAGTTAAAATCCCAGAGCTTCTTCACCACGCTGAAAAGACACAGCCCTTTGCAAGTTCATTAATGTGCCCTTCAACAAGTCTAGCACCCTGCCCCTTTTTAAATCAAGCTAGGGGTTTGATATATACCTGAGCAAAACGAATACAAAAAAAGTATTGTTTCAAAAGCTATTTACAACCCTAAAATTTGTCAAAAAATCCCAACAAAATTTGCAATTGTGTAGCTTCTTTTTAATGTTTAAATATGCAAATTCTTATGGAAATTTGTGATGTATGACTGGGTAGACCCCTCAAACTTCTGGATGGTTCTGTGATAGCTGCAATGCCCGGGTTCGATTCTGGATCCAGCCATACCAAAGACTTTCTTAATGGCAGCTACTCTTTCCTCAGCTGGCGCTCGACACTCAAGAGTACATAACAGGGTTATCATTTCATGTGACTAGTGACTTGCTACACCATTGTGGTTGCATCGGGCATTGCCCTGCTCTAGCATATTCTCTACAGACTTGTACTTGTAATTTATTACTCTTTAAAGGAGACATAAAGTCAGATCATATCTTTATTTCATATGATAGCAGATTAAAATCTAAGCCAACTACCAAAAACAGCAAATCAAAATCTTGCTCCTATCTCAAGTTATTCATGTTTGAATTGTCACATGGGGGCTGCCATTTTGTTCAATTATACATTGATACCTTGTGCACGGTGACATCATTTACCCAACAGGGACATAAGGAATATAATGTTTGGGGTTTTTTAATTTTATTTTGTATTCCAAAATGATGTGACAAAAAGTGTTAACAGCATGTTTAGAAAATTTTGTGTGTACACAAAAATGTCTTTGACCCTTACAAAAAGGAAAACAATTTTTACTTAGCTAGAAAAGTTGAGATAGATTAAAAAGAAATACATAAGATTCCAATGCTGGGTTAATGACATCACTTTCTTCATGTTTTTAAATCAAAATGGCAGCTCCCACAGTAGCAGCATTAATGTTGTTAATAATTACAAAACATGTGACACATTGTTTCAGGGGCTATGAAACTTGGTCAGAAGATTTGTTGCTTTTAATTATATCATATGAAATAAGGATTATGTCAGACTTTATGTCTCCTTAAATCCAATTCTAAAAGTAAAGTTTAGCTTGCAGCGTTCATTGATATAAAAAAGGCTTTCAACAACCTCTGGCATGAAGTTATTCTTTATAAACTTGCTAAACTTAGTATCCCAAATTTAAAAAAGCTCCTAAAAAATTTGATTCATCTAATCCACATCTTCCAAACAACCAGATAATCAAATTTAAAGTAAATGATCATTTTTCAGACCATTCAACCCCCACAGCCAGAACACCCCAAGGTAGGCCTTGAAGTCCGCTCCCTTTTTTATTTTTGTAAATGACATCCCTCGTGGAAATATACATAAGATTTCATTATCTCAATTTGCAAATGATCTGGCTGTCTGGACTACAAATAAGTACCTCTTCGAGTGTTCAAGGGAATTACACAATTATGTACATAAGTATTTGGTGTAACGAATGGGGATTTAAACTTGATGCTACTAAGTATAAAACAATATTATTTTAAAAGCCTGGTGATCGAAGGACCATGAATGTAAACATACAATTAGAGGGCACTAACATACCACTAGCTAACGAGGAAGCGCTTCCTCGGGGTGACTTTTGATGATAAATTAGGTTTGATTCGCACTGTACAAATTTACTAACTGAAGTATCCAGGGGAAGTTACCGCTCTGTACAAAGTTGCTGGCACTTTTACTTATACCAAAGCTCCTCCTAAAGTATCTATTCTACTTTATACTCAGCAAGTCAGGTCTTTCATTGACTACTCTTTTTTAATTATCCCATTATCATGTAAATCATATACACTTAAGCTTAATCCTTTACAAAATATGGCTTTAAAAATTGTTTTTTACCTTCCAAGATAATTAACCCAGAGGGTGCTCACCTCGTTAAACACATTACTAAGCATATATAACCCATATGTGCTTCACGGCCTCGTAAAGGTTATATAAAGAAAGCTTCCAACTTGTATCTTCTAAAACATTAATTTGGACTGAGGGTATAAATAGGCCTGGGACTTCAAGATAGGATATATATACCTGACCTGATAAACAAGAGCGTATGTGTGCTATATCTATGACAAATGCTCAAACAAGACTCGAAAGAATGTAATTGTTGGTCACTAGACAAATAGCATAGCATAGCAAGGTTTAACGCCGCGAAAGCATCCAGTGCTGGACATTATATCAAGATGACCACGGCCTTTGATAACCAGTTGTGAACTCACTGGTTGCAGACCCACCGGGGTTCGAACCCGGGACCTGCAGGTGAGAGGACAACCCTAACCACTACACTACAGAGGTTTGTAAATGCTATATTGTTACTCAATTCTCAGTCATTCAAACAAGTGCATCAAAAATAATGTGACTCCAATAATAACAATCAATTACCACAATGACATCCCTATGAAAGGTGTTTCTCAAAACAACTGATTCTGTTCAAGAAATAAACATAATACTTTCAGTGTGTACAACAGGTACTACTGAAGGTCATGAAAAGAATAGTAACTATGGTAACTAAACCTTTGATAAATTTCAGTGAAGTACGAGAAGATGTATGACTATGAGAGCCACTTCAAAATAAAATACAATTTTGGGTGATGTTTCAGATAGACAATAACAAAATTATCCAACAATCAATTATACATTAATTATGAAACAATACCAATTAACAAAATGTTGACAATAGTTCTGAACTTTTGAGGCTCTTGAGAGTTTCTTCAAGTGTTCTTTTGATCCTCACGAACTAGTGGATGCAGATGGATAATGAAATAGAAAGTACTTACAATCAGCAGTTGTACAAGCAGTACAGTACTGGATATATTTTAAATCCAAAGAATAAAATTAATTTAACCACGGGTGTTCTTCCAACTCTACTTGGGTAAAAAAAATAGAAGATGTTGGATCTGTCAGAAGCAAATCAAAGTCAAAATCAGGGACAATTTCTGGAACCAGCACTGGTTTCAAAAATTAACAAGTTGGCTTTAACAGTTATTTCAGCTCTTCACTTTCAATTTCAATGATACGTAGTGCTGGCATTGAAAATACAGGATACAATTGCTAAATTCTTTCAGCTGCATTCAAATTAATACAAAATGTATTTGAATTTGTAGATTTCAAAATATTTAAGTCAATTGTTTAGGACTTTTTAGCTTCTGTTAAATTACAAGATATCTGAATTTCATTAAACAGTTTTAACTTTAAAATGATTTCTTCAAGATGCTGGACAACAAATCTTCAAAAATACAAGATACAGGAGAATTCAAATTCAAACAGAACTTAGGCTCACAGTAATGCTAAATTTGTGTTAGCAAAACTAAAATTTCACAATTTTAAATCTTTTAAATATTCAATTCCAAGATGTTATAATTTGACTAAGTTGACAAAGTTAGATGTCATCACAAGACGAATGAGAGCCAGAGACAGATGGTCACAAACTAGTTGTAGACGGATGTTAAACTTATCTTGGACTGGAGTAGCAAGACCAGTAAGCTGCCTTTTTATCACAATCAGCAACTGGCTTAGGTACCCACCCCTTAACTTAGGAATTACCTCATTGAGTGTAATTAACAGGAAATAGAACTTTATTTCTTAAATGACCAAATTGGACATTTTTACACCACTCTACTAACCTCCTGTCTTATCCCAATTTCTGCTTAATCATACCATTAGTGTGGGCCTCCTAATCCCAGGAACTACATTCGTAAAAGCTAAGAAAACCAAAGTAAAAGTGATTCTAATACAGTAATGTCATCATCATGCACCATGAACAATATGATGACCACAAAGAGAATTTATCTGTAGACACTACTGACATCAACTTACCTCTTAATACATTTCAGACTAAAATATGGGCTAGTCCCCCTAAATGGAATGTAAATGGGTAAATCTCAAGGATACAGTGAACCCAATACAAGCAATTTATGTGTAATCTCCCGGCATCACTACAACCATTAGGCATGATGAATGACATGGTTTGACCCAACAGGTCATGGAATAGAGCTTTTCCATAATGGCAATCTGTGTCCACTATCCTACAAGTACTGTATGTCTAGTGACCTACTTTTTACTGCAGGTTACACATAGAAGATAGACTCATAGATTTATTTACAAATTTTACCAATAAACGAAAAGCGATAGCTAGCCATCCTTATAATAAGCTTAGTTGACTTTTTATACTCGTTGGGGTACGGCATTAACATCCTTTCTTCAATCAATCAGTTTTTTCTTAAACAGATATATAGATAGATAGGTTCTTAACATTCTTAATACCAAGCTATTAATAATAAACTAATTGCCAGTGCAATATACTTCTGCAATAGTATATTTATGCAATCTTTTATTAAAGTTAACTTACTTTAATTAGGATTTTTCATCTTCAGTTTACTAACCGTGCAATATACTTGTGCAATAGTATATACATAGTATATACATAGTATATACATAGTATATACATAGTATATACATAGTATATACATAGTATATACATAGTAAATACATACCCAACTTTCTTTCTTTTTTTTTCTTTTTTTATGAAAGTATTAATTATACAGACTTTTTACATACATTCAAATTAAGCTAAAGTACTCTATTTATTATATACATACCGGCAATTTTTAAAATTAGTTCAGAATTATTTTGATGGCTTTGAGCATGAATTGTAAGAAATGAACCAAAGATTTGTTTTTTCTCTAATTAGAACTCAACCACATTATATCATATCACCTGACAAATCCATCAACAGAGTCCAAGCTGAGGTGCCCTCGAGGGCAATAAAAGCAATTACCAAATTATTATTTTTAAAATCCAATAAATTTCAATCCTTTGTTACAATTGACGTCTCTGAGTTATATAATAAGCCACATTCACCATAGCACCATAGCATTGCGGTAACTAGGTGGGGCAAGCAAACCTCAAATCCGCAATTTTGCTCCAGTTAGTTATGCAGATTTTGTTGCTAGGTAAATTTGCGCAGTGATTGGTTGAAAAAGCTTTCAATCAACTAACTTACAGAGGTCAATTCCCTGCAGGACAGGACCTGATAACGACAAAGATTTTTTGATCTTGACTTGAAATATTTGTTATCACTGCAAATGAGTAAAGCAAGCAAAGATTGCATCAAAGTTTTTCAGCTGCCTATCTTTTCTTAAATCACAAATTTGGCATATTTTAAAGACACTTCAATAAAGTCACTAAAAATGAAGTCACTAAGACTTTAATTTTCTTTTAAAGAAGTACAGTAGGCATTTGTGGACCATTTCTCCGTGCACTGGGGTCAGGAAACAATTAAGCCTGAATAATAAGCCCCTGAATATGTTAAAGGAGCTGGCAGCCTAAAAGCGAGGGAAAAGTCGCATCACACAGTATGTTTTTTACAGAAATGTTCACCCATCGATCACAAGTGAACAAATTCCAAAAGGCAATGGGAGAACACGTACAAATTTTGAGTACTTGGGTCGGAATTTAGTCATGTTTATAATATTCCGTCCTGCTGGGTGCAAGAAAAGTATTCGATTCATAATGAGACTAAAATTAAATAAGCCTTTACACTCAGCCACCAAGCTGCTTTAAACAACATTTACAGCTCCTAAATTAATCTATTTTTTAGTAACATCTGATTTTTCACATAAGCGCTTGATATCTGTAGAACTATTTGGGAACCATCCAGATTACCATTTTTAAGACTAAAGCAATTTCTACCAAAAATATGAACAGACTTTATCATGGTGGATCATTTGCAAAACAAGCATTGAACAATAGACTTAATAATGCCAAAAATAGTATGAAAACTTACCGGGATCATCCAATTAGCCAGATCACCATACTTCGAGACCTGCATAGCACCAAGAATTGTTAAGTCCAAGTGACCTCTGCAAATACGGGAAATACCATGAAATGGTAAATGTGATTGAAAAAATCCTAGCACAGCTCTAAATTACTATAGTACTTTTACCATGCATTTTTTGGATAATCATATTTTATTATTATTTTGTTCTTGGACTAAAATTTCATTTTTTACACAAAAAATTAAGAAGAAGATTTCAATGACATTTGTTTACAACAAATTGATAAAATCATAAAAAAATCTTTAAATGTTCAGTTATTTTAATAACGGAGTAAAGTTGTATTGCAAGAAATACATTTTGCCAAAGTTGTACGGCTATATTAGAATTTCAACTTTTTTGATATTTGCAAATAAAATGATAACAATCACTCAAAAATGGAGCAAAATCAAGTGTTTCTGCTCCATGCGCCGAATACATGTAATTATGAATGAAACAAAAATATATGCATAAAACAAAGTTGTAAAACAATACAACAAAGCAAAGGTACTTTTCAAAACTTTATCTGAAGAAATAACTTTTAGCTGTTGTTCAAAAGAATTGATAGAGGATATATTTTGTATGTGATGAGGAAAGAAGTTCCAGTTTGGATGAAATTGATGTACAGGAGGAGTTCTGAAATGAAAAGTTGTTGAAGGCTCACTGAGATAAAGATATGACAAAGAACACAAGCAACATAAAGAATGAGAGATTTTAGACATAGTCATCCCCAAAATATGAGTAAATACAAGGAACTATATGATGATGCAGAGTTGAAATTAATTATAGAATTTCCCACCATTCTGAATAAAGGAGTCGAGAATATCCCACAAAAATCGCGACAGAAATAATATTAATGTAGTAAATATATCTTCATATGCTTCCCTTTTAAATTTAATGTATTTTCATTGCGCAATTACATGGGGACATTTTTAGAGCATGTACTGTTGTTTACTCAAGAATCTATAAAAAAAAATTCTTCCTGTGAAATTTCTGATTTTCAAGCTGATAATTGCCGGAACTGTACATTTTTTCTAGGTCTGTGATGATGCAAAAAAACCTTTCAAAATTGTCTTCACTTTTAAAGTACCATATCTCCATTGTCATTGCTTTCCATTTCTTTAACCCTTCCCCTATAGCTAAAAGGGATTTCTTTTACAACATCTAAAATGTGTCTATTCCTTTTCTTAAAGGATTTTAAGTTGAGCGATCAAGCAAGTTTATCTGATATGAAAGAAGACTTGACTAGAAACAAAATGGTGAAGAAACTACAGTACTTCAATATCTTTCTCCATTAAGAAGATGTTTGTCTGTCTTATCTTTGTAAAAATGACTGGTTTAATAAGTCTAATATGGATGGTTTTGCTGCCCCCATCCTCACTTTCTTAACAATTGGCAATGTAATTTAAAGAATCTGATTTATTGTTCCTCACACTATCTTAAGGTGGTAAGTCATAATTGCCTTTACTAGATAGTTGTACTACTTGCTGACATCATATTCACTGGTTTTTAAGCCCCAAATTGACAGAAAAAAATATTGTAGAATACATCAAGAATTACAGGAATCTGAGGACACAATTAGTCTGATTTCAGTCATTTCTACAAAAATGATACAGAACTTTAAATCTAAATATCTCCTTAACGGAATAAGATTTTTGGATGACATCTTCCCCATTTTTTTCTTTCGAAGTCCTTTCATAATAAGATGAACTTGCTTGTCCCATGAACTAATCCTTTGATATTTAGTTTTTAAATTCATTATATTTGTGAAGTGACCAACCTTCAAATCCAAATCAGTCACGATGGGATTTCTTGCTAAGTTTATTTTTTCTGATTTTCTTTAACTAACCAAGTAAATGGTTTCTCCTAGAATTTGATGTCTTTCAATGAGGCAACCCGAAAAATGGTACTAAAATAATGAAAACAGAATGCATTCTCATACATCTATATGAACCTCTGTCAGTTCTTATTGATAATAAGCTAATCAATGTTCTCCAAATATGCCTGATGTACTCACCCTCGTATCATAGCAAACGATTCATCGCTTGCAAAGTAGCTCGCTCCGGGGACAACTGTCACCGTTTCTTTCCCTGCATTGATTAAATCAGCATCTTGCTCACCTAGCCTTGGGAATGGACCCTGGTTCAAATCAAGGGAAAGAAAAACTTTTTTTTTTAAGTATGAAAACTTCTTTTAAGTGCTTTAAAGGTGATTGAAATAAAACAAATCAAACTTCTGATATAAAGAGTTATTTCATTTTATATTAATCTCCTTGATTCTCTCTCCGATTCGACAAAGGTAAGGATATCGCTTCCCTCCAAAATTTCCATGTTAGATTGTTTAAAATGCATAAAAAGATCAAAAAATCATGTCTCCGAAAAATCAATAAAAATATCCTACCTTCAAGAAAAAAGTTTACATACATTTTTTTTGCTCTGTTAAGAAATTCACCTGTTGTAAAAATAGACTAAACCAAACACTGACAGTTGTGCAAAACATTCATCTATTCACAAAATTAATTTAATGCACGAATGAAAAACTCAAAAGTTTACAATGCAAAAAATACTCAATAGAAATCTTATAGTCTCTGTTTCTCAATTCAATTCTGAACAGGAATCATTAACATGGAATCATGGAGTTTTGGATGTTTGATGGTGAACTATCAGCTCGTCTGCTAAAGTAACTCAACTGTTGAATATCCTGTGGTGACAGGATGGTACGAAACACTGTTGTCCATGATCCCTCAAATAACATATAAAGTGTCACAAGCATTCAGTAAAACTATCTTTTACTTAAAACATCAAAATGTCTGTACTAATATATGCAAATAGAATATGCACATTTCTTATATCCCTTATGTCAGTAAATATTACAACCTTTAATTCCAGACTGTTTTCTTCACAAAAATAATTAATAAATGTGTTTCTCGTGTCAGTAATCTTGAAGCTGACTCCTCAGTAGTGTTGTCATGACATCTTGATTATCGCGATATCTCTTTTCCCACGACATGAAATATGCCTCTTGTGACATATAACGATACCAAAAACTAATACTCAACTAAGAAATTTTTGCTCAACTAGGCTAGGCTACTTCATACGTTACAATTCTAACGTTACGGTATTAAATCTAGAAGTCAAGTTTAGGCCATTAAAAATGTGCAAAAATAACGTGAACAAAAAAAACTAATTAAAAATCATGCTCCGTCACCCCACACTGGCACGTTCTGATGTAAG
Organism: Chiridota heheva; assembly: GCA_020152595.1. Taxonomy (NCBI): domain Eukaryota; kingdom Metazoa; phylum Echinodermata; class Holothuroidea; order Apodida; family Chiridotidae; genus Chiridota; species Chiridota heheva. The sequence goes on along the minus strand of JAIGNY010001587.1, from coordinate 616,925 downwards.
TTGGCAAAAAGAAAGAAACATTGGCCTAGAATATGCCTTTCAGGATTCATGGTCACGTTGACTGAATTACTAAACACATGTGTGATGCGTGATGAACGTAATTAGTCACAAGATCATGTCGACTGCTAGATCTGCAAATCATTTTTTCTTGCGTTCATCATAAAAGAAGTAACGTTAGTGATATTAGCAATTTGTGTCGAGTCAGTTTTCTTGAAAAATATTGCGATGTACCAATATATTACGCTATTTTTCTCCACGATAATCGATACATAATAGAGCAATGTCATGACAGCACTACTCCTCAGAGGCCTATGTGTTACAAGATCATATACAATGTTGATAATGTACAAAGTTGCTAGCAAGTAACTTTTATTCAATCTCAAATAATCTATTTCAAGTCTGTTGGAAAGAAATTCTGTCTTTATAATATTTAGTTGATGTCTTTCTGGTAAAGTGTCAACTCTTTAAGTTAAATTCTGACCAAAATGTGTATTAAGTTGTTTGGGTACAGTGTCAAGTGTTTCCAATAAAGTTTTTAATGGGTAGGTCTTTTAGGTAAGATTTTAAGTCTTTTGGGTAGTTTCAAGTATTTTGGGTTATCTTTCAAGTCTTTTAGGTTAAGGTTCAATTTCTTAAGGTCAAGTTGTACATCATTTACATTTCTCAAATTTCTTGGATTTTTGTAAAAAAAATTTCAACTGGGGCCGCGGGAACATTGCTCCTCTGAAAAAGGATCAGAATTCTTATTCACACAGAAAAAACTAAAAAAACACTCACCAATCCCAGAATGCCATTCTCACTTTGGAGATGTACTGTCATATCAGGTTTAATGTAATTACTGGCAAGCATTGGAATACCAATTCCAAGATTTGCTGTTTATACAATAAAACTCAAGGAAAATAAAGAAAAATACATTTCACAAATTTACAATGATATAAGATACATGTAGTATATGCCCTAAAAGATCAATTGAATAATACGTATTAACTAACATGTCATACATCCCTGGCCATTGAAATAAAAAGTTTGCAATTTTTCTTTTGAATGACGAGCTGCACTCTTATCATTTCAATCATCATCATCGGTCGGCTGCAACACAGGCGACTGTAAACTTCCTATCGCTAGCAAGGTTGGATATCTGATTTGGGGACAGGTGGGCTCCTATCACTAGCAAGGTTGGATACCTGATTTGGGGACAGGTGGGCTCCTATCACTAGCAAGGTTGGATACCTGATTTGGGGACAGGTGGGCTCCTATCGCTAGCAAGGTTGGATACCTGATTTGGGGACAGGTGGGCTCCTATCGCTAGCAAGGTTGGATACCTGATTTGGGGACAGGGTTGGATACCTGATTTAGGGACAGGTGGGCTCCTATCACTAGCAAGGTTGGATACCTGATTTGGGGACAGGTGGGCTCCTATCACTAGCAAGGTTGGATATCTGATTTGGGGACAGGTGGGCTCCTATCACTAGCAAGGTTGGATACCTGATTTGGGGACAGGTGGGCTCCTATCGCTAGCAAGGTTGGATACCTGATTTGGGGATTGGTGGGCACTGTCATGTCCCAGCAAGTGTTGGACATAGCTCAGGTAGGTTGTGCGTTGATGTCCTGTCTACATCAAAAGGGAGGGGGCGGGGTAATAGTAGAAGGCAAACAGTTTAGCAGGTTTATCCTTTGTCATTCAAAGAAAGTGACCTAAGAATTTGAAATGTATTCTGCGTGCTTTTCGATTACCAGTCTAAAGTCAATCATACTGTGTTGAGTATATGTAAAAAATGATCCCTTCTACAGAAGACTTTTTACGCTGGTCATTTTAATACAGACTTTGAAATTCAATATCTCCATTAAGAAACAAGATACCACAGTAGTTTATTCACAGCTCTGGCCAGATAATTGTGTTAAAGTGGATACCATGGAGAGCAGAAATACGATACAACCCAAACGTTTCTGACTGGTCAAAATCACTGACCATGCACCGGCAAGTCAATTAACTACTTCCACAGAAGTGATGTTACTATTATGATTAAACATAATGGTGAAGGTCAAGCAATTTTCTTGGGACGAGATTTTCTCTTTAATCTTTTTATCCTTTATCACACATTGTTTGTTTGGTACTGATTAACAGCAAATCGACAAACTGGAACTTTAATACTTATGTTAAATCAAAGGTAAGTTAAGTAGCTCTATAGGGAACAAATGACTGGCCATTGAATTAAGAGATCTACCTGGCAATGCAGTAAAGCTTTGGCTTCCAAATTTAGTGTCCCTGGTGAATCTCCAAGCAGTGCTCCACAATTGTTAATAAAACAGATGTGGTTGTCTTGAGGTAAATACTCCAATGGAGTTCTTCCGTAATGTTATATAAATCTTGGTAAACCTAATCCTATAAGCAGTCTTCACATTAAGGTGCCGGATTCCTGCACATATTATCATATTCCCGCTCAAAAATAATTAAAGGGGAAATTTTTTCGCTACCTCCCCCCAAAAAAAAGGCAGGAAAATGCCAAATTTGGGCTTTTTTTGTTGCACTTATTTTGGGTCTTTTTTCTTATTTTGACCTTTTCTGGTATTTTTCCACAAAAAAAAAATCCCTTCTTTTTTAGAATTCCCCCTCCAAATTAAACAAGGGGGAGAAACCTTTGCCCTCCCTCCAATTTTGAACCTTAGTGTGAACACTGCCTATAAGGACAACTGGTCATTAGCAAAGGATACCAAACATGCCATCTTTAAATTCTAATGCAGCTCTCCTGATGATTCGTTCCCTGGTCTGGGCAGCTGGACTGGATGGGGCAGCATCTGTTTCTTCTTTCTGAAGGGTAAGTCTCTGACAAAAAAAATTAAGAAGAAGAAATCAAGTTTTTCAATAGAAGAGAGGTTCTTTTGGTTATCTGATATATCAATGAATCCCATCACACAGATATCAAAACTTGATTCATATCAATATATAGACAACTTTGGCAAGAAGTTTTAAAGAAAAAAACATTTCTTCAAATTTTTAGAACATGTGTAAAACTGAAACTTTAAACCAAAATACCCTTCAAACAAACACTTCAAACAATTAATCATTTCAATTTAGTTTCTTTATGTCCCAGTCTCATGTAACATGATTTTATGTTTGTTTGTTTGTTGATGTTTAACGGCACTGTGACACACATGTTTTTACATTAGAATAATCCTTTCATATCTTGCTTTAAATATATGAAGCATTGATGCTGTAACATTTACAAACAATATATGAATTTTATCATTTAAGATTAATCCAGAGTAACAGTTAATATGCAACCATATATTGATTCAAATTGATACATAAGAATCAAAACGATGTGTAAGTGAGGCAAGTTCCTTTATGTAACCAACCTGCAAGTAAATGATGATGATGATGATAATGGTGGGTGGTGGTGGGATGATGGTGGGTGGTGGTGGGATGATGGTGGGTGGTGGTGGGATGATGGTGGGTGGTGGTGGGATGATGGTGGGTGGTGGTGGGATGGGTGATGGTGGTGGTGGTGGGATGATGATGGTGGTGGTGGTGGTGGTGATGGGATGATGATGATGATGATGATGATGGTGGTGGGATGGTGGTGGTGGTGGTGGTGATGGTGGGTGGTGGTGGTGGTGGTGGTGGTGGGATGATGATGGTGGTGGTGGTGGTGGTGATGGTGGTGGTGGTGGGATGATGGTGGATGGTGGTGGGATGTGGTGGATGGTGATGGGATGATGATGATGATGATGGTGGTGGGATGATGATGGGTGGTGATGATGATGATGATGGTGGTGGTGGTGGTGGTGATGATGATGATGATGATGATGATGATGATGATGATGATGATGATGATGATGATGATGATGATGATGATGATGATGATGATGATGATGATGATGATAATAAACATTTATAATGCACTTCATGCATAGAGTCTTCAGCGCACACAGTAATGATACTAAACATACAGTAGAAAAATACTGAGCAATTGATACTAAAATAAATACAAAAAAATTTATGGACATGAAGAATCAAACAAGTGAGATTTTAGCAAGTGTTAGAAAGTTTGGACGGAGTCAGCTTGATGAAGATGAAGAGGTAAATCATTTCATGATGAAGTTGCAGCACGAGTAAAAGATCTAGATCTATAATACTTTGAAGAAACTTTAGGTGTGGTAACCAACTGAAGGATCTTAACCTTTAAATCTCAAGCGTGATCTTCAAAATGTGACTGCAATTTTTCGGAAGTATTTTTTCAAAATTAATTTTCATAACTTTCCTTTCGTTTTCTATCACTACAAGTTTGGTTTATTTGAATGCTAATACAGTAAACTTTTCAATGAAAAAGTCAAAATAAAGAAAATATCGACACACATATGCAAATTTGCAATTTTTTGGAAAAATTAGGTCAAAATTTCTCAATTGTTTTGAGCTTGTATTATTTCTTGTAAATAATGAAAATGAATGATGTTTTTACTTAAGATTGTTTGTGAAGTTTTCTTTCCAATGATATCAGTCTAAATTTTTTCTCAAAGCAAAACATGCAAAAACAATGAAACTAAACAATTAATAATCACCGCTGTAATTACTCATGGAAAAAGAAAGTTGTACATCCGCTACAGGTATTGAACCCGAGCCATCCACGTTGCAATTTCGCTCACTAACCACTACACTACAATGCGTATGCTTATAGTGCGTGGATTTGTTTTAAAAGTTAAATTACAAATGTATAAAGAGGGCGTCTTGTTCTTTGTGTTTTCAATTGAAAATATGCAAAATAAGCCTTATAACACTTTTTTTTGTGTGTACTGCAGTTGTATTACGATCAGAATCTATGATTTTTGCCAAATTTTGATCTCCAAAAGGCTAAAAATCATGAAATTTTGCACAACTTTGCCAAAAAAAGATATTGATGATAGGGGCAGTCAAAATCCGACCGGAATTGGATTCATTGATGTCTTTGTAAGTTCCTCGCAGGTTTTCAGGCAAAAGCTAAGTCTGGAAGTATGGCAAGGAGGTCTTTGAAGAAAGAAAAAAACATATTTTCCTTTGTGCATTTTCTTAATTTTCTCTATTTGAACTCATCTTTTTTTCAAAATTCTTCAACATAAACCCGATCAAAAAGCTACATTACCTGAAAGAACTATTCGAGCTCTTGCCAATGATACCACCAGGATCATGGCTGTGGGCCTATTTGATGAAATAAAATAATTTTTTGAAAAGTGTGACAACCAGTTGGAGATCGAAGGGTTAAAGTTTGAGCAGGAGAACAGTGTTGCAAGAATTCAGACAAATAAGCGGTGATAATCTAAATTGAGAGTACAGTTGCCTAGTGGTTAGGGCGTCCATCTCACACTCAAAAGGTCTCGGATCGAATCTCATCCAGGGTGCTGTGCTGTGTCCTTAAGCAAGACACTTTATCCAATTTGCTCCAGTTCAAGCAGCTGTGAAATGAGTACCACTCTCAGCTGGAGAGTTAGCGTGCGATGGACCAGTGTGTCCATCCAGTGGGAGTCAAGTACCTTCATCCGCTTAGCACCATGGAAACCCAGTAGCACCGGCTCTATAAGCCCTCAAGGTTAATGGGATTTAACTAACTAATCCAAATTGAGCTTTGAGAGGAAGAAGAAAAACCCGCAATACAGAAATAACTAAAATATAATTCCAAATAAACCCACCTCTATCCTCTTTTCATAGTTTCTTCCTTGCAGGACCTTTTGGACGTAAATGCTTGGCACGTGGATATTCTCAGCTTCAAAGGAATCTACATCTACAATCTCCTCAACCTTGGGAAAATAGAAATGAAATTTTGGTTTATGGAAATGAAGTTTGAAATTTTGTAGGTCAGTGAAACTAGAAATGACAAATGTACATGAAAACAGGCCCTGGTGAGTAAGAACATGAAGATATCTTAAATATTCTATAATATACTTTTTGTTATTTACTTTCTCTTTTTGTAAATGGCTTTCGGACATAATAGAGCAATAGATAAATAAACACACAAACAAACAAACATAAATGCTGCATTTAATATTACAGTACATCTTTGGTCTCAGGTCTATGGTGCAAGAAAGTATTCCATTAAAATCTGGCAAACTAAAAGTGCAAATGAGATATGAGACACTGTATGGTCAAAAACAGAGAAATGCACCAATTTAAATTCAACTGAAGCCATTGATGGCAATTGTCGGTTGAAAAATGAGGTGTCAGAAAAATGAAACATTCAAGTTTAATTTCAGGTTGCTTAGCAATGCATTGATGACCAAGGTCAATTAGTGCCAGAGACTTTTCAACCAAAAAGAAACTCAACATACAATCAGTTAAAAGTCTGTACATGTGCAATGAAATTTGAGCAAGAATTACAAATCCATGGATATTATTTTTTCAGTCCTGTTGTGTAGATCTGAAAAGCTTGCAGGCATGAGTTGGCAGCTTCCAGTTAGAATCAGTATTTAATTACAAAACCTCACATACAGCTGTTGGATTGAGATATTTCTCCTCCCGGTATGCATGTCAAGAGTGAAGTTTCCACTTAATATATCTAAATAAAATTCTTATGTATATGAAAGGGTGTTGCCAACTCCCGCCACACTCCTCCCCCAGTAAACATATCCCTGCATTTGGAAATTATTTGTGCTTGGTTACAAATTTGTATGCATAACAGTCTTTAAGTGTTTCCAAAAATATATCCAGGAACATTCTGGATTATATTTAGATTACTTTTTAATAAATTTGATTGATGGGATGTTGTTTATAACAGAAGATCCATAATGTAAACAAACTGGCGCTGCCTTTATGACTGCTTTGTAATTCAAATACTGTCAACATTGCAAGATCAAGTGTGTGGTCCAACTTTTAAAAATTCTGCTTAGAATCAGTTTTACCTTTTCAAACATCTAGTTCAGACAATGTGAACATGAAAATACACCGACCATCAAACAAAAGACATAAAAACCTACCTCTGCGATGGTAATTCTAGCTGCTCTTGCCATTGGTGGATTAAAGTTCCGAGCTGTTTTCCTAAAAATAAGATTTCCTGCCCTGTCTGCCTTCCAGGCTTTTATGAGTGCAAAGTCTCCTGTTATTGATGTTTCCATGATGTAATCTTTCCCATTAAATTGCCTAGCCTGTACACAAAAGACAAGCAGATCAGTATTACCTCATAGCACTAATGTAAACCTTTATCAAAGGGACATCTAAAACATATGTGAAAGAGACCATAAAGACCATAAAGATCATAAAGACCATAAAGATCATAAAGATCATAAAGATTATAAAGACCATAAAGATCATAAAGACCATAAAGATTATAAAGATCATAAAGATCTTAAAGTTTATAAAGATCATAAAGACCATAAAGATTATAAAGACCATAAAGACCATAAAGATTATAAAGATCATAACCATAAATATTATAAAGATCATAAAGATCACAAAGATCATAAAGATCATAAAGACCATAAAAACCATAAAGATCATAAAGACCATAAAGATCATAAATACCATAAAGATCATTAAGACCATAAAGATCATAAGACCATAAAGATCATAAAGATCATAAAGATCACAAAGATCATAAAGACCATAAAGATCATAAAGATCATAAAGATCACAAAGATCATTAAGACCATAAAGATCATAAGACCATAAAGACCATAAAGATTATAAAGATCATAACCATAAATATTATAAAGATCATAAAGACCATAAAGATCATAAATACCATAAAGATCATTAAGACCATAAAGATCATAAGACCATAAAGATCATAAAGATCATAAAGATCACAAAGATCATAAAGACCATAAAGATCATAAAGATCTTAAAGTTTATAAAGATCATAAAGACCATAAAGATTATAAAGACCATAAAGACCATAAATATTATAAAGATCATAACCATAAATATTATAAAGATCATAAAGATCATAAAGACCATAAAGATCATAAAGATCATAAAGACCATAAAAACCATAAAGATCATAAAGACCATAAAGATCATAAATACCATAAAGATCATTAAGACCATAAAGATCATAAGACCATAAAGATCACAAAGATCATCAAGATCATAAAGATCACAAAGATCACAAAGATCATTAAGACCATAAAGATCATAAGACCATAAAGACCATAAAGATTATAAAGATCATAACCATAAATATTATAAAGATCATAAAGATCATAAATACCATAAAGATCATTAAGACCATAAAGATCATAAGACCATAAAGATCATAAAGATCACAAAGATCATAAAGACCATAAAGATCATAAAGATCTTAAAGTTTATAAAGATCATAAAGACCATAAAGATTATAAAGACCATAAAGACCATAAAGATTATAAAGATCATAACCATAAATATTATAAAGATCATAAAGATCATAAAGACCATAAAGATCATAAAGATCATAAAGACCATAAAAACCATAAAGATCATAAAGACCATAAAGATCATAAATACCATAAAGATCATTAAGACCATAAAGATCATAAGACCATAAAGACCATAAAGATCATAAAGATCACAAAGATCATAAAGACCATAAAGATCATAAAGATCATAAAGATCACAAAGATCATAAAGATCATAAAGACCATAAAGATTATAAATACCATAAAGATCATAAAGACCATAAAGATCATAAAGACCATAAAGATCATAAAGATCATAAAGATCACAAAGATCATAAAGATCATAAAGACCATAAAGATCATGTAGATCATAAAGATCATAAAGATCACAAAGATCATAAAGATCATAAAGACCATAAAGATTATAAATACCATAAAGATCATAAAGACCATAAAGATCACAAAGATCATAAAGACCATAAAGATCATAAAAACCATAAATACCATAAAGATCATTAAGATCATAAAGATCACAAAGATCATAAAGACCATAAAGATCATAAAACCATAAATACCATAAAGATCATTAAGACCTTAAAGACCATAAAGATCATAAAGACCATAAAGATCATAAAGATTATAAATACTATAAAGATCATAAAGACCATACAGATCATGAAGACCATAACGATCATAAAGACTATAAAGATCATAAAGTTTTTAGTTAAAAAAAAAATCTTTTTTTTTTCCAAAGCTGATTTTATTTAACAAATATGGCTAATCAAAGTCCCACAAAATTATATGCAAAATTCAAGACAATTTTTTTGCAAAATAATGACATATACTTTGCAAAATATACCCAAAATTTGTGCAAAAGTTACAAAAGATTTGTATAAAATTCTATAAAGCTTGTCTCAAATTCAGCAGTTGATTGCTGCTCAAACATCTTTTGCATCAACTTGTACATTGGAGTATCATCAAATCCATAGTCAGTTATTGTTAAAGGAATATTCCTATGATTTATCATTTATATGATAGATGACTATTAACTCTTACTCTACCACACTGCGATATTATAGCCATTTTGTGTGCCCCATCTTCGACCCTGCTTCCCAAGCGTGTTTTCAAAAACGTGCTGGTTGAGTAAGGCTTAAAGTAACAAATTGGTGAAAAAACTATGTTGATGCATTATTTCATTCAGAAGTTATTACGCTTCAAAGATTACACCAGTGTGGTGTAAAGTGTGATGTCATAATTGCAGGTCCTAGGTAATTCTTTATGTATTTCTACAAAATGACAATTTATTTTTCTTTTATTAATAGTGTAAGGTACATGACAGCTTTCCACAAACCCTGGAAAATTCACTTGTCTACCGGGTAGACACATGCACAGAAATGCTTGCCAGGAAGCAAAATCCACTTGTCCAACAATGATCACATAATATTGGACTAAGCAATGCACGTTATTGTAAAATATTTCATGCAGTGATATTTACTGAGAATGCTGTATGTATAACAAAAGATTCTTACACTTATCAAAAAACAGTATAAATTGTAATACATATATCCTTTACAAATAAAGAGCAATAACAGGCTCCATAAAATAAAATAAAAACCCACAAACGTTCAATAAACTTTTGCGTAAACAAATGGCATGGCAAAAGCTGGTCAAGTTTGCCATGTACTGTAACAGTACAGTATACAGCACAACGTATGCCTTGTATGATACTGTATGTGTACACGTAACAGATATTGGACCCATTGCATGTCGTGCATTAACACAGCAGAATGGGACCTCGGCAAGAAAAAGTAACTGGATATAAATATGCATGAGTTTTTTATGCAAAATATGATTGGTTGAAAGGAGCAAGCCTCGCTAGTAAAACAGCATGCATTGTGCACATGTTCAACCAGCTTTAGTGCATTATGCATGGTACAGTGTGTGTCTGTGCATCATATGTTTACGTTGTATGTATGCATGCGTGTTATACAAGTATGTTGATATGGCGAGGTTTAAGATCATTTTGTAATATAACAAAATATTTAGGCTTCCAAATAAATGAAATATAAGTCTGATTTAAGTTATTTTCTGGGCATTTCCATCAGCTATATTGTAATAAGTATAATCTGTGTAATGAATTAAGTCTTTAAAGAGGAATTTACTCTGTTAGTTAAGATCAATTTATGGTTTCCCGGCAGGCATATTGACTTGTACATCACTTGCCCGGACATAATATTACTTGTCCTGGGCTTCCGGACAGGCGATTTGTCAAACGCTGGTACATGAGCTGATGAACAAAGCATGTACTTGTAAAGTGCATATAGTACCCATTTACTCAGCTAAACAGACAATCTGTCCAATAATGTAGACAGAGGCAATTAATTCATTTCCTGCCTATTTCTCACCTCTCTTGGGTCACTGGTTATTTCTATTTTTCCATCTTTGCCGTATTTTATTGGGGAGCCTCCTTCATGTATCAAAGTTCCATACGCTGTTGGAGTGTAGAATGCTGGGATACCTGCTCCACCAGCTCGTATCCTCTCTGCTAATGTGCCCTTAAAGAGTTAGGAACAGAGTAAATCATAGTTGTTTGGATGGCATAAATAATTAAGATTCAGAAAATATGATTTGGTTGGTTCTTTTACCAAGGTTTTATAACGTCTTAACAGACTGGCCTACACCATTAGATTCAAAATTTGCATCAAAATTCCCATGGCCATTTTAATAAGAAATTGTGGAGCAAATAATTAAAGGAGTAATCAAGTACAGACATAAGGAGTTGGAAATGATTTTAAAATTTCCCACGCTTCTGAATAAAGGTGTCAAAAAAATTTCCACCAAAATTTGTGACAGAAATAGTATTAATGTAGTCAATACATCTTTGTAAACTTCCCTCTTTCACAATTAATGTACTTTTCATCACACAATTGCATTGGGATGTTTTTAGATAACATACTTACCATATATACTGTTGTTTACTCAAGAAATCTTATTTTTTTTCCCCTTCCCTCGAATTCCCAATTTTCCCGCAATTATAACCACAAGAACCATACCTATATCTTTCCGGCTCCGCAGACGTACAGTATGCGGATGGAATCACAGATTTGATCTGAATCAACAACAATAGCAACATACTTCGCAGCAGAATCAAAGATAGAGATTTCATGCAGATTAAGAGGGATTTACAAATATGAAGGCAACATCTGAGACATAAGGGGGTAGTTCACATGAAGAAGGGGGCAGACCAATCCTCTGGATCCCTCTTCCACTCCACTTACTGTACATCACTCAAAAAATGATAATATCAAACATTTTCTGCTTCATATATTGGTTTGGCCCATTGCATCTTTTCTTCAATAAATGCTGATAATAAAACTATGTTACAAAATGTTCTTTCTGAACATTCTGGATATTACCACTTGAATATTGCAGTCTGCAGAAAAATGCATTTACTTTCTACATACCAAAAGAGCTTCTTTACACACTGTAGTGCTTTATGCAAAGGAATTTGAGAGCATATGACATGATACTTACTTGTGGTGTTAATTCAACTTCCAGTTCTCCAGACAGATACTGCCTCTCAAACTCAGAATTTTCACCGACGTACGAGGAGATCATCCGCTTAATCTGTTTGGTTTGAAGAAGAAGACCAAGACCAAAGTCTTCAACTCTATAATGCAAATTATAAAACAAAGAAAAAGAAGCAAATTCAAGCAATCATGTATGAAATACAATAGGCAATGGAATGTGCAAGCAAAACCAAGGAAAAAACAGATACAAATTAATACAAATTCAATCAAAATTTAAAACTCAAAAACAAAATAAAACTAAAAACAAAATACATTTAATAGGCAAATTGGGTATATTACATCCCCTTCTCAAGAGCTATAGTAAGGTTATGTGCAGATGTCATAGGACAAACCATTTCTGAAGTACTGGAGAATGAAGACCAACCAGGAATTGCGTCAGCATGCCAAGCTGACGCTATGACCCATAGACCACAGAGAAAGAATTTACTGATTTGATTTTGAGTTGTCTGTTTGTTTATGTTTAAAAAGTCACAACTTGGAAAAGTAATTATGTTCATTTCAAGAATTAGAAATTGTTCTTATTGGAAATTGATTACTTGTCTAATACCTAATTAATTACTTAAACCAATTATTAATGGAAAATTTAAAACACTAGAAATGGGAAGTTAGTAAATCTCGTCTGAAATTTATTTTTGATTTTCTTATTTTACAATTAGTAGCAATGCATGTTTTTACAAGCAACATAGATCAAAAAAGTGTTAAGACTCTTATGGCCATGGTTGGCAAATGTAAGTATCAACCCAGGTAATTAATAATGCAAACACAACCCCAACCATACATATCTGACCTGGCTAAACCTGTTCCACAAAACTCTGTTGTTATGCAAATAACAAAATTAATATGAACACAACACTTTATTTAATTTACCTTTAGTATAATCTCACTACATCCTCACTACTTTAAGATATATAAGCAAGTATTTAAATTGTTATGCAAATGTGCTAATTTAAATGAACACAGAACTCTTAATACTTATCCATAAGGTACAATGCTTTCCATAACTGTGGGACTATACAGTAGAACATTCCTAACTTAATAATGAGCAGAGGTCTAATATTCTGCATGGAATCTATTATGCAAATAACCTGCTTAATATGCACACATCAGCTTACCATTCAACGTAAACAATTGTCTTCACATACATCATTTGTGTAAATAACAACACCACACCCATTCTAATTTAAGAAATATCAAAGCAACATATATTTCCATTGCTATGCAAATAGGCTAATTAGTATCAACACCCCCCCCAAAAAAAAAAAATCATGCTCATAAATTCCTATACCCTGTGCACTTTATGCGAATGTACACCATTCATAATTTAAGTTGATCTCACTAAAGCATATCCTATATGCACAGTACACCTCACCATTAAGTGTAAACAATGCTCTTCATATATAAGATCATTTGTGTAAGCAAAATCAGCACACCCACTTTAACTTACAAGATATCAGAGATACACAAATTTTCATTTTTATGCAAATAAGCTAATTAGTATGCACACACATTACCCAACCATGCATAACTGAACAGCACCAACAACCTCTACCATTCTGCCAAGTTACATGAATGTATGTACAACATTCAAAGCTTAAAGTTTAGATCTCAGGTTAAACATTTTGCAGAAAAGTATATTATTATGCAAATAACTAAATTGATATGCACACTAAAGCTCACCATTAAGTGTGGACGATGTTCTTCACATATATGATCATTTGTGTAAACAAAATCACCACACCCACTTCAACTTAAGTAAATATCATAGATACAAATATTTTCATTGCTACACAAATAAGCTAATTAGAATGCACACTTAACCCCCTAATCATGCTCATTTAAACAGTACCAATGTCTTCTACCCCTGTGACAAGTTACAAGTTTACACTATTGATAACTTAAGTTGTGAGCTCATGTTAAACATTTGCGCAGACAGGATGATCCTATGCCTCTTCATCCTGCTTCACCAGCCAGACAAAAACCATGCAAATTTGCAAACATACCCAGCATTATTGCTAACAGCTGTCAGTCCTTTGACTCTTGTTTTTAATAAACCACCGATAAGATTTTCTGGAATTCCACATAAACCGAAACCTATAAAAAGTACAAATTTAGAAAAGTAAAATGTGTGCATCAGCAGATGTGACAAAAACAAAATCAAAATCACGTATTTTGTAGTAATTGAATACATCACAATATTTCATTTCATAAACTGTCATAAACTCATAAACTACAAAATATGCAAATATATTGAATTAAACGGGAAGTAAATTGAAAATGCTTAACTTACATCTTTTAATTTTGTATAATTGATAGATCAACTTGCAGTATTTTACAATAGATTATTTATTATTTTGATTTTTTTAATTGTATGAGAGGAATAGATAAACTTGAAGTATCATAGAGTATCCATAAAAAGTATACAGAGGCCAAGGAGATTTTACTACAACTACCTATTAGGACACAAACCACTACAATAGTAGAAAAACTAAATAATAGAAATTATACTAAATAATAGAAAACATACCAAATAATAGAAAACATACTAAATAATATAAACATACTAAATAATATAAACATACTATATAATACAAAACATACTAAATAATACAAAACATACTATATAATAGAAACATACTAAATAATCAAAGATACAATAAGATGTAACAGGCATACATTCTCAAAAATGAATTCTACTGAAAATTTGAAGCGGATTAAGAAAATACCATATTCGACATAATAAGCGCCTGAGGTGCTTACGAAAATATAATTGCACTACTTTTTTGGCCCAAAGTCTCTTCCTAACAAGCGCCCATGCTCAAGGACCGCGTACTGTGTGTTATTCAAACTGCAATGTACATATGTGTGAATTGGTTATCTTCTAGCTCCACAATAACCACCACAAAAACATCATGAGCATCACATACAAAATAAGCTGAGAATGCAACAAACCTTGAGTATTGTAAGTCTTCAAATTAACCAAATGAATTTATGTTATCCGTCAAAAAATGTTGGGTGGGCACTTACTAGAGCAGCGATGTTCAATACATCGTATACAGTATCTCTAAAATTGTTAATATAATCAAAAACCATAATGGGTAAAAAATAAAATGGTTAATTACAGCTGCTACTTAAACTGATTTCAGATCTGGAGTTAAATTAGAGTAAATATAAAGGATTAGTTTAGTGGTCAAGCAAGTTTATCTTACACTGTATATGAACAAGGACTTTAAGAGAAACAAAATGGTGATGAAACAACTCCAATATCTTATTTCAATAGGAAGATAATCAAGTTTACAGCTGTGTCTTATCTACTGTATGTAGAAATGACTGGTCTGGTAAGTCTACTATGGAAGATTGGCAGTCTCATCCTTACTTTCTTAACAATTGTTAATGTATTTTAAAGAAAATTTATTGAACTATTTTACTATTTGAATTATTTTTTCCTCAAACTTTCATCAGGTGGCAAATTATAATAACCCTTACTAGATTCTGTTTTACTACTTTCCTGACATATCCAATGTTGTAAAGCCACAAATTCACAGAACAAAATATGATAGAATGCATGTAGACTTTGAGGAATCTAAGACTGTGATGTCACGACTAGTCTGATTTCAGTCATTTCTACACAAATGATACCAAACTTTAAAGTTGGTATCTCCTTCATAGAATACGATTTTTGAATGCTTGACCCCTGAACTAATCCTTTAAGAATGAGACATCTTTATTGATAATTTATTTCATAGGAAAGTGACATAGGTGTGATTGGTTACTTTATTTTTTGTTAACTGTCACCAAGAATCAAATCTGAATATAGTCGTAATGTACATATTAATCACGAATACCAGGCTCGAAGCCAGGAATTAAAAGGGGAAGGAGAGGGGGGAGGGGGGGTGGGGGGGGAGTTTGTTTTTCATACAAAGGGCAACAATCCTTGAAATTCCTGGTGCTTAATATATTTTTAGATTTTAACAAAGCACTTTATCAACAAAAGGGGGTTTGGTCACTCGGACGAACCCCCTGGCTACGGGCCTGGATACAGAAGCCTTTGAAGCGCATTACCACATAACTGATGGGCAGGAAGTCGATTTGCAACTAAACCGCAACCACTTCAGCCCAACAGTACTTTCTCCACATCCACAACTCCATTTTTGTTTTACCATCCTCACTTGATTTTGAGACACCATTTTCACTATATCTACTGTAGAGTCACTTTAGTACTGTGCATATAATTCAGATACTTGATTTCCAATTATACACCCATACACACATACATAAAGATAATGATTCCTTACAGCAATACAGGTATTAGTACATATTATTCCACTGGCACACTTTTATAAAGACTGACCCCCAAGTCTCTCCAATTAATTATGCTCGTTTCCATTTAAGACCACCAAACTACCATATTCGACGTACAGTAATAAGCGCCCCTGCTCTAAAAAGCGCCTACCCAACATTTTTTGAGTGATGACATAATTTGATGAAGTAATTTGAAGACCTACAGTCATTTTTGTCACCTAACGTAATTATTGTGCATGTGACGCTCACAATGTTTTTGTGGTGGTTATCGTGGGCTGTATAGAACCAGTTCACATAATGCAGTTTGAATATCACATTGCACTGTACATGCCCTGAGCATGGGCGCTTAATAGGAAGAAACTTCGGGCATGAAAAGTGGTGACATTTAATTTTCGTAACCGCCCCGGGTGCTTATAATGTCAAATACTGTACTGCCACGCTTTGTGCAATGAAAATGTTAAGGTACATATCTCCATAAGCGTATATAAAATGTTTATTGTCAGTACATGTAAATGAATTTTTGGTGCAATTAATAACCTGAAACCTTTGAATCAAGGTCAGAGGGATTAAAGAGATTATTAAAACGTTATCTGTCAGAAATTAAAGGCCATCTTCATTAAATGTTCACATCGACCAAATCATTTTCAATATAATACTTCCAGCATTAAACAATATCCGTTTTAACGCTTCACAGAGTCACCTTTCTTGAGAGAAGATTAATTCTTATCACTGCATGTAAATCTATGGCCAAGAATATCAATCTAATCAATCACACACATGGCATGTTTGTCTTTCTTGAAGAATTTTCTCCAGAGAAATTAATGGAACTAAAAATAAACACATTTACTGAAGTGACTACAGACATGCACTGGAAGCTAGCAAGCAGTCATGTTTAATACAGCCGAGTGTGCATGTACAGTAGGTAACCTGCTATGAAAATTTAAAATGTTGAGTCATATCCTGATATTATAAGGGTATTTGTGTGAAAGCATGCATCAAAAGGTAAAATTTAATACACATATTGTAGAAAAACAGGAGGATGAAAATATATGTTGTGATTTCAAGGCGAATGTTAGCATTGTAATGTCTGCTCAGATAGACCGAAGGGCGTTTCAGAAAATTCCGATCAAAATCAAACACACATACAAACAATTGGAAAAATGAACCATATATCCCGTTAGAGATGCAAAAGCATTTTCCATATATCTATTGACAACTATGAATCACATATTCTACAAGCATATGGTCTAAGCTAGAAAAGCTAGCTAAATCCATCTGAGCCATTACGCTCATAGGGCCGGTGCTTATCCCCGGTTTCCATGGTGCAAACAGATGAGAGTACATGACTCCACCTGGACGGGACACCAGTTCATCGCAGATTAACTCCCCAGCAATGCTGGTACTCATTTTACAGCTGTGGTGGACTGAAGCAAGTAGAGTAAAGTACACTGTACCTTGCTCAAGGACACAGTGCAGCGCTCACAGCGGGAATCAAACCCGGTGCCTTTCAAATACAAGCATGATTCCTTAACAACTGCACCTTATACATGGTGTAAGAATACAGAAATATCTTCTGAACTCGGCGGTTGCAGGAAATCAATTGTGAATGTGACTATCCACGAACATGGCATGCGCATGTTGAAAGGTTGGATGACGTCGCAGATTTACACTGCAATGCCAAAAAATCACCATGCAACATGAAAATGACAATGAGAACATACAGATGCAACAGCATCACAGTATAAAGAGGTTCCTCCATTAAATCACCCATAGATGCAGTACCTATAGGCCACACCTTACCCCACTCTCATTTCTATGAAACAGGTTTTTTCTTTCGCTTTAAATGTTTGTGAAAGAAATAATCATAGCTTTTATGCTTTTTAAGTACACTATCATTCTATACATTTATGCCTATTTTTCTTACTTTTTAGTGAAGAGTGGAATACTACACATACTGTAGGTATATTAGGTTACTGCCTATTAAAGAGAATATGGCAACACATGGAAACAATTTTACAACAAGAGCCTTATGAAAGAAATTAGTATTCCCATAATGCAGATTAAAATGGTACGCAAACCTTTTACTTGTAAAATACTTTGCATTAATTAATTATATAAAGTACCAGTACGGTACTAAAACCCACTGTGTAAACAAATGGTATTTACTTTTCTTCATATAAAAGATATCATTTTAATTATCGGTCAGCTCATCGAAACCTTACATGTATATCTGACACAGTACACAACTACATGTACTGTACATATATCTAGTAGTGCATTATATTATTTTTTCTTTCTCACTGCATAAAATTCATCCAGTCAATGCATGTTTGTGTGGTTTAGCTAATAGCCAGTGTGGAAATTAGAGAGATGAGTCCAATTTTTTGGGCTCCTTGTTCAAGCAAGTTTTTAATCTAAACTCAGAGAGACCTTTTCAAATCTGAATTGGCAATTTCCAGAAAACTAATATAAATACTAAATAGATGAAATTCACGTGTTTATAATGGACCAATGGCAAACTGGGGGATTCTTGCCTGTCTGCACATTTCATGCATGGTATGGGACCAAGCGTATGCTTTTAAATGCTAATTTATACTTTTGTTATACATGAAGGTAATACATACATGCATTGTTATGTGATAAAGGTAATACATGCATGCATTGTTACACATAAAGGTAAAACGCATATGCATTGTTACTGTATGTGCAAATTTTCCTCCTACGACAATGATTGGTTGGGTAACAATTTTAGGGAAAATTCCATCAGCAGTTGATTGGTCGAAGTACTGAAGAAGTCCCAATCGTCTTGAAAAGGTCGATAGGCTTTAATAAAGAAGATGGCCTTTTTTCCTCTTTTCCAAACCCTTACCCACGAATTTGAAACAACCATATAAACTTCTAAAAAAGTTAACTAAACCTAACGTTCCCTTCAGACCTGGGTCGGTCAGGTTAATTTGTCCTGCTTTGCCATACACAGAGCTGGGTCGATCAGGTTAATTTATCCTGCTTTGCCATACACAGAACTGGGTCGGTCAGGTCCATTTGTCCGGCTTTGCCTTACACAGAACTGGGTCGATCAGGTTAATTTGTCCTGCTTTGCCATACACAGAACTGGGTCGGTCAGGTTCATTTGTCCTGCTTTGCCATACACAGAACTGGGTCGGTCAGGTTAATTTGTCCGGCTTTGCCTTACACAGAACTGGGTCGATCAGGTTAATTTGTCCTGCTTTGCCATACACAGAACTGGGTCGGTCAGGTTCATTTGTCCTGCTTTGCCATACACAGAACTGGGTCGGTCAGGTTAATTTATCCTGCTTTGCCATACACAGAACTGGGTCGGTCAGGTCCATTTGTCCTGCTTTGCCTTACACAGGACTGGGTCGATCAGGTTAATTTGTCCTGCTTTGCCATACACAGAACTGGGTCAGTCAGGTTTATTTGTCCTGCTTTGCCATACACAGAACTGGGTCGATCAGGTTAATTTGTCCTCCTTTGCCATACACAGAACTGGGTCGGTCAGGTTTATTTGTCCTGCTTTGCCATACACAGAACTGGGTCGGTAAGGTTAATTTGTCCTGCTTTGCCAGACACAGAAAAAATACAATATTGACAGACTATCCTAGCGCATTACAAGAATATGTACACCTCCATCTGCTACAAATATTTTTTACCAATGATAACACACCCATTTGTGCTTCTAAAATCAATTTATTCTTTTCACGTTCGGGATTTGGAATATTTGGGGGTACAACAAGGAATTATTGGTAATGAAACTGGCTTTTTGGATGCTCATTTGCAAAGATTGGTTGATATTAAGAAACAAAACTGGATGGGGAACATAATTGATATGCGTAGGTTATTTTGGTATAAACATTTTCAGAAGGCTAAATATTTTCAACCGTATCCCAGAAAGCTTAATTCACGTTATCACTGAACACCTGTTGAAAATTGCACTATTTGTAGATGAAGCAGTAAAACATAGAACAGAAATTATAAGTTATGATGATTAATTTATTCAAATTCACTGCTTTTTATTATAAGTTCTATTTGTGTTGTGTCAAATGTATACTTTTAATCAAATACGTCTTGTATGTTACAGGGTCCTAGCTAGACAAGTTTGAGTGCCCGGCTCCAGTGACAATCCAGGGTGACCTCCTAGACCCCCCTCCCATGAGGAACTGTTCCAATTTAGTCCATTTCTATTGACAAATTGTCAACGAAAATGTAAAAAACAAAAAAAAATCTTTTCTTTTCGAAATGCTAGAAGGATTTACAAAATATTTGTATGTACAATGAGACTCGAAAATATAATGGATATTCAACTGTCAAAGTGCCCCCCCCCCTTCCCTCCCCAAAAAGTACAAACATATGCCGCAAACTCTTCTCTCAATTCCCATTGTTATTCCTTTTACCGCTTTTATTTTCATCCCAGTATCGTTCGACGAAAGCCATACATTATTACAATTATTTCCAGTTGACTAACGGCACGTGTTCCTATGAACTACACAACAACTTTTGTCAATATCAAATCCCCCACAAATCAAAAGAATATCGATCAGTCCATTATAATGTTAAGTGCATATGAAGTTTATAACAAATGTGATTGGTTACTTACATTTGGACCGGTCTATAAGCATGCGTTGGGCTCTGGGGGTGTACTATTTACTTTGTTAAAGTTTGTATGGTAAGTGACGGACTTGGCAAGCTGCCAACAGTGATTCACAAGGATTAAAATGTAAACCTGAACTGTGTGCATGTACGTACTGTATGTTTATGCAAAGAGCTTCATGTATGGGTGATTTTATGATAATATGTACGTTCAATTGCATTAAATTCCTATACAGTTGTTGTTTTGATCAAAATTGATTGTGCGTAATGTATGTTATGTTATGTGTGCAAATCAGCGGAAGACATAAATAGAGCAAGATTAAAAGGAGATCTGTTTAAACACTTAATTATTTAACCAAATTGAGCTTTTGAATGCCGGGCGGAAAAGTGAATCTTAGAGCCGAGTGCTGGGCGGGAATTGCGAGTCCTGGGCGGGCGCGCCCAGCGCTGCCCAACGTAGGTAGAACCCTAGTATGTAATACTGTTGTAAAAAAAGGCTTGTTGCCTAATTATTGAATGAATTGAACTGAATTGAATTTCCCTTTAGAACATGTTGCTTTCTCATTTTGTTGCAACAGCAAAGTAATTAATGCAGCAAATGTCAAATGATATTTGTAGCAGGAGTTCAACAGCATCTCAGAGATACAGGCAGGAACAAGTTTGAAATTGTCTTTCTAAGACGTTCCAAGAAGCTACATAAAATTTCTAACTTGAGTTTATTATCATTATCAACACCAATCGGCTGCGACCACAAATGTCTTATTCCAATTACCACGATCCTGTGAAAGCTCAGCATATCTTAAACAAAAATGAAAGTCTTTTAAATGTAAACAACCGGTAGAACAGAAAATACCGTCATGGTTCGCATGCCCATGCAAATTCACACCCATATCATAAGACCTAGCCAATTTTAAAAATAGTATCTCAAAGTCCCACATGGCATCCCATGTGTCACATGGCATCCCACCCCATGTCCCACATGACATCCCATCTCATTCCTTGTCCCACATAGCATTCTACCATATCTCCCACATGGCATCCCATCCCATGTCCCACATGACATCCCATCCCATCCCTTTTCCCAAATGGTACTCCACCCAATGTCCCACATGACATCCCATCCCATCCCTTTTTCCACATGGCACTCCACCATATCTCATACATGGCATTCCACCATATGTCCCACATTGCATTCCACCATATGTCCTATGTGGTATTCTACCATATGTCCTATGTGGTATTCTACCATATGTCCCACATGGCATCCTATCCCATGACACCACATGGCATCCCACCCTATGTCCCACATGGATCCCATTCCATGTCCCACATGGATCCCATCCCATGTCCCACATGGATCCCATCCCATGTCCCATATGACATCCCACCACATGTCCCACATAATATCCTAGCCCACATGGCATTCCACCATATCTCCCACATGGCATTCCACCATATCTCCCACATGGCATTCCAACATATCTCCCACATGGCATTCCACCATACAGTATGTCCCACATGGCATTTCATCATATGTCCCACATGGCATTCCATCATAAGTCCCACATGACATCCCTCCCTGTCTCACATGGCATCCCTCCCTGTGTCCCACATGGCACCTCTCCCTATGTCCCCCATGGCATACCACCTTATGTTCAGTATCAGTGGCTTCCCACCTGATGTCCCACATGGCATCCACCTTATATCCCACATTAGATCCCATTATATGTTCCACATGGTGTCCCTCCAAATGTCCCAATGACATCCTACTTTATGCTCACATCCCATGTCCCCATAGCCTCCTACCCTATGTCACACAGGCATCCTAACCTACTGTATGTCACACTGTGTTACTCGTGGCATCCCACCACATGTCCCACATGGCATCCTACCCCATGTCCCACATGACATCCCATACCATCCCATGTCCCACATGACATCCCACCTTATGGCATATTCTACCCTGTCCCGCATGGCGTTCCACCAACCTACACGGCATCCCACCCTGTTCAACATGGCATCCCACCCCATGTCCCACATGGCATCCCACTCCATGTCCCACATGACATCCCAGCCCCATGTCCCACATGACATCCCATAGGCTCCATAGGAAGTCTTGTCCTAGCTATCACACCTATATGAAAGTCTGTCAGTTATAATAACTTACATGCAAATAAACTGTTGAATAAAAAAAATAAGGCAGAGTCAAATAATCATGCCCGATATAGTCCTTGGTGCATACCACATGGTATATATTATATCCTATGTCCCGCATGGCCCCCATTCATGCATATGCAGTCATATCCTGCCATACTCCCTGACTGAGCATACTAAGTAAAAAAAAAGTCTTGTCAGTTCATACACTGTAGCAACTTTATGCAAATAAACACAAAAATAAAGGCAGAGTTTAATAATCATGCCTGATACAGCTGTTGGTGCACAAATGTTTTGAAGAAGTTTATAAAGGGTTTTAAACCTCCAGTGTTATGAGAGACACTTGAGAATCTCTAAAGAATTTTGGGAAATTATATTATCTTACAGTTATCTTTTAAGAAAATATCAATTATTTTGTCGACTTTTAAGGAAACTAATCTTCAACCGGTCTTAAGAGTCTGTAAAAAACTAACATTTAGTCAAGAAATTCCAGCCTTCCATGAGGATATCTGAAGAAACTTTAACTTTTTCTGAGGAACTCTAAAGAAACTTTAAAAATTGTCTGAGGAACTCTGAAGAAACTTTAACATTTTCTGAGGAATTCTCTAAAAAGTTAAACATTTCTAAGGAAATCTCAGGCAAAACTGTGGACGGCCGGATAAAATCGCCATTACATAGGTTCGCATTAATTATGCTTCACATGCTCACCAAAACAAAAAACAAACTACTTTTATTTTTGCACTTCATTTTTTTTATACCCATTTTGCCAACACATGGAAGCATACCACAAGCATATGGGCTTATTGTTATTTTAATATTCGTTTATCAGTAATTAGCTGATTTCATACACTGTGCGTACATGACGTCAATTTACACAGTTAGCCAAATGCACACTATAAAGTACACTGTTGCTTGCATTAAACTTTCAACCATTCTTTGCAACTGATGATGCACATTGAGCGTGAAACATCTGGTAGCAATGAACCTTACTACTGTAGGTAGATTTAAGTATGAGATACAGTAATTAGTGACTTTTTTCGAGAAATATTTGTCATCTATTTTCCTAAACCATACAGGTATATTGACAGGTAGAGGAAACATTAGCTAAATTGATATAAAATCCACTAAAAAACATGAAAGCAAAACATTTCATCAAAATCAGTTAAAAATTAGTCATTTTACAGCTTTCTGATGATTTTTGTTCAAATATGGATGAATATGCCAACATTTGGGTTACTCTTGTGGTGTATAAACAGGACGTAGTCTCTATTCTCTTATGTAATTCCTTTGTTATTAACCCTCTGCAATTTCTCTATGAAAAAAGGAATATACAGTAATTCTATAATGAAGAGAATTTGAACTTTACCATACACCAACAAACCTCAAGCTCCAGAGGGCATTTTTAACATTTTCAATGTCAAAATCAAAGGAAGAATTATAAAGAAAAACAAAAGCATTTTCAGGTGTTTTCCTGTTCGTACATCACATTTTTTCATTATATCCAAAAAAATCAGACTTTCATACTTTAAACTTACTCATAACTTGAAAACTACACATGCTTTTTTTTTAAATTTAAAGACTATCAAACTCAGAATTAAATGTTCTTTTCGGTTTGTTGAACAGAACACTTTTATACATGTTCATAGACCTCTACATATATAACTTACCACCAACGAGTAGAGTTGCATCATCTGGGATATCCTCAACAGCCTTTACAGGATCATCAAAAAATTCTGCTAGTTTCAACTGGCTTGTGGAAAAACAGCGTGGAAAAAGCTGCAATAGAGGAAAGTACAGTATGAATGTGTACATACATTAGATATTTTTCATCGGCTGTTCATCGACACTAATGATGGATGAAAACACAAGTTCTTGTTATGTTAAATCCTAACCCTGAATCCCAGACTTACACTTGGAGAAAGTATATTATTGGACAATTTTGAAAGTTTTTCAACATTTTTTGCAGGCAATAGATTGTTAATGAATTTATCTTGCAATTTTTAATACAATTTTATTGAATTTTGATTCTTATTTAAAAACTCTTGCATCCCTGGTCATTAAACCCTTAAAAATTGCAAGATAAATTCCTTAGCAATCCATTCTCTGCAAAAAAGATTTTCCTCCTTAAGGGTAAAATCAGGAAAAATATGAAGCTATTCTGAAACGCATGTTAGACTGAAAACAGTTGTTCGTTGGCACCCTCTATCAAATTTAATGACATAGCTAAGTATTAAATGACCAAATAACAGCCAATATATTTTTGAAAGAGTATTTTCATCATAAATATCAGATTTATTCATGATCAAATGTAAATAGTTCAATTCAACTTGATTTTGCTACTGAAAACTAGTGCTGTCATGACATGGCTCTGTTACGTATCAATTATCATAGAGAACAATATCGCGATATATTGGTATATCGCGATTCTTTTCAAGAAAACTGACTCACGACACAAATTGTTAATATCACTAACGTTACTTCTTTATAATGAACGCATGATTTGCAAATGTAGCAGACGACATAATTGTGTGACTATTACGTTCATCACACATCATGCACGTGTTTGGTAATTCAGTTAATGTGACCATAAATCATCGAAATAAGAGCCTGAGAGGCATGTTCTGGGCCAATTTTGTGTTCTTTTTGCCAACTTACATGGGAACATGCCAGTGTGGGATGACGGAGCAAGATTTTTAATTAGTTTTTTAATGTTTCCTGATATTTTTGCACATTTCTAATGGCCTAAACTTGACTTTTAGATTTAATACCATAACATTAGAATTGTAACTTACAAAGTAGCCTAGCCTAGTTGCGCGAAAATTTCTTAGTTGAGTATTAGTTTTTGGTATCGCGATATGTCGTGAGAGATATTTAATGTCGAGGGAAAAGAGATATCACGATATCGTGATAATCGACATGTCATAACTGCACTTGTGAAACACGACTGGAATTTTATTTCTAAGACACATGAGCATTCTCAAAAAGTGGGTCACTTGTTCCCTGATTTTGCACCTAAGGAGGAAAGTTTTTTAATATTTTTTGCAGGAATGGATTGCTAAGAAAATTATCCTGCAATTGTAACGAGTTTCATGACCAGGGATGCAAGAGTTTTTACATAAAATCCATGCAATCTAACACTTATGAAGCCTATGGGTGGAATTATGACGGTGGCCATACAATTCCTATCTTGTGGAAAATTCACATGTAGAAAATTGATGATTAAAAAATACCTGACTTTTTGAATATACTTAACTATTTAGTCTAACAGATACCCTTTTCCAAAAATCCTCTTCCTAAATATTGATCTATTTGGCACCATGACCGATAAAAGTTCTCCGATACATATTTTGGTGGCCTAGTCAAGTACCACCTGTTTGCTTTTACCTATTAAAACATCCGCAAATAATTTTAGAAAGTTCCACAAAACGGCAGATTGATTTTTTTGCTGACATTTTTGTTCACACCATTTGATTCAATACAGTAGTTCAATTCAATCAAACTTTATTGAGCACCATAAGACCTAATCCTCAAACCTAACCTGAACATGAGGATCTACATTAAATATGCGCATGTTTTTTGTTTAGTTCACTTAAATGGCAAATCAGCTTACAGACTCCACTCGTCAGTACAGTAGACTAGTAGTATACGCACTGAAGAGTGCAAGTTTTGATCAGAAAGCCAAAACGTAAGAGTTTTTCTTTTTGTTTCAATTTTGACTTAGTTTCTACTTGAAAGATCAAAATTTAAGTACAACTGTCAGAAGGACAGTATGCTTGACTATTCAAAGCTAGTATAAAGAATGGGCTTATAGAGGGAAGTATATACAGATATAGGGTAACAGGGCCAGATGATTTCAAATTATTTGAGCTTTGAAAAATGCACTTACATTTTCATTTGCACTACAAGCTTCAAAATATCTTTGGGTTTTCCCAGATATTTTAAGACAACAAAAGCTCAAGGTTACCTCACTCAGTAACTCCGAAAACATGTAAAACCTAGCAACTACAACAACTCTTTTTGTTCTATCAATTGAATAACAAAGAAAGGAGAGGCCCTGACTTGCCAGTGTCAATGAAAGAATGTCATTCAACCCCCTTTCCAACCTGTACCTTCCCTCAGTCCCTACACATTCCCAGAACTACATCTTGGATTATAATACAACTTCCAATTTTTTTTTTTTTTTTTTTTTAAAGTGTGTCAAGTAAAGTCAAGCAGCATGAAAAATGTACAATAACATTAAAGCAAAATTATGCAAAACAATATTGCTTAAAGAGGCGAAATCGTCATATGCGTCCACAACCGGAAGTGACGTCAAAATAACGCATCCCCAATTTTTACCGTATTTTATTGAGATGAGCCTCCCTCTTTAACATATGACAAACTAGACATTGGAAACCAAACAAATACCCTCACCGCTAATTATGCACATTCCAGACTGTCCCACATTCCATCCCAACCTGTCCCAAATTTCATCCCATGTCTATACTCTATGCAATCACACGTGAAAACCAGATACTGTACAGTATGTCATTCCACCACTAGCATGACCCACATGCCATTACAACTGAAATCCAGATGACATCCTACCACATGCCATTCACCCCCTGTCCCACATGTCGACCCACCCTGTTCCACAAGCAAACCCACCCTGCTCCACATGACAACCTTCCCTGTTCCACATGCCAACCCATGCTGTTTCACATGCCAACCCACCCTGTTCTAGTGTACATGCTAATCCACCCTGTCTAACACGCCAACACATCCTGACCAACATCCTACCGCACCTTGCCCTACATACAATTTCACCCTGTCCCACATGACCTCATCCTAATTCCTTCAGCTACTTTATCATCAAGTCATCTTCTACCCTATATTATACTTATATTTTCCAAACCCCTAATTTAACATTCTTTAGAAGCAAGAAAACTTGTATTTGTTTCTTTATTAGTGGCAAGAAAAACATTTTGATTGCTATTCATGTCAGGAATGTCAATATCATACTTTTGATCTCAGGTCAAACATATTGCAGCAAATGCACACTATACCTCACCATTAAGTGTGAACAATGAACTTTACATATACTGTATGATCATTTGTTTAAGCAAAATCATCATACCCACTTTAATTCAAGAGATACCACATATACAAATATTTTCATTGCTACATGTAAGCAAATAGGCTAATTATTATGCATACACAATCCCCCAACCATGCTCAACTGAACATAATCAATGCCCTCTACCACTGAATCAAATAGCAAGTTATGATCTCAGGTTAAATATTTTGTATGCAAGTCTATTGTTATGCATATAACCTACTTAATATGCATGCTACACCTCACCATTGAGTATAAACAATGCTCTCCACATACAGTATAACACTCCCACTTTAATTTAAGAGATATCATAGATACAAATATTTTCATTGTTATGCAAATAAGCTAATTAGTATGTACAGTACACACAACCCCAAATCATGCTAATTTCAAGAGTACCCATGTCCTCTACCCCTGTAACAAGTACCAAGTTATTATCTAAGGTTAAATATTTCATGCAATTCTATTGTTATGCAAATAACATAATTAATATGCACACTTTAAATCAACATTAAGTGTAGACAATGTTCTTCACATATATCATCATTTGTGCAAACAAATATTTTCATTGTTATGCAAATAAGCTGATTAGTATGCACATACTACCCCTAATCAAGCTCACTTGAATAGTACCCCTATGCAAAATTACATGTATGTACACCATTCATAACTTAACCAAAAACGTTAACCAAACCTGACAAATATTTTCATTGTTATGCAAATAAGCTAATTAGTATGCACACACAAGCCCCTAATAATGATTATTAAAGAGTACCCATGTCCTCTACCCCTACTACCCCTATGCCAAGTCACTTGAATGTAAACCATTCATAAGTTATGAAAACTCTGGCCAACAACTTTAACTGAAAACCTAAACCAAAACTTTAACCTGACAAATATTTTAATTATTATGCAAATAAGCTAATTAGTACGCACACACAACCCCCAAATAATGCTTATTTGAATAGTACCCATGTCCTCTACACCTATGCCAAGTCACATAATGTACACCATTCATAAGTTATGAAAACTTTTATCAAAAACTTAAACCTGACAAATATTTTCATAGTTATGCAAATAAGCTAATTAGTATGTACACACAACCCTCAAATCATGCTCATTAGATCAGTACACATGTCCTCTACCCCTATGCCAAATTACATTAATGTACACCATTCATAGATCAAGTTATGAAAACTTTAACCAAAACTTTAACCAAAACCTTTACCGGATAACAACGCTGACGCTCACGCCAACGGTAGAAGAATAGCTCTACTATTCTTCGAATAGTCGAGTTATAAAGGAAAATAATTAAAATACATCAATACAACGGAATAAAACCAAAATTAAACTAGAACGGTAAATACTGTCATGGTTCGCATGCCCATGCAAATTGACACCCATATTATATGACCCAGCCAATTATATCTAGAATGGTAAATACCGTCATGGTTCGCATGCCCATGCAAATTGACACCCATATTATATGACACGGCCAATTATAAAAATGGCATCTCACACTAAGTCCCACATGGCATCCCATGTACCACATGGCATCTCACCCCATGTCCCACATGGCATCCTACCCCATGTCCCACATGGCATCCCACCCCGTGTCCCACATGACATCCCATCCCATGTCCAACATGGCATTTCCCCATGGCATCCCACCCCATGTCCCACATGACATCTCATGTCCAACGTGGCACTCCATCATATGTCCCACAGGGCATCCCATCCTATGACCCACATGGCATTGCACCCTATGTCCCACATGAATCACATCCCATGTCCCAAATGACATCCTACCTCATGTCCCACATGACATCCCATGTCCCACATGACATTCCATCCCATGGCAATCCATTCTATGTCCTACATGGCATTCCACCACATATCCTATGTGGCATTCCACCCTGTTCCACATGGCATCCCACCCCATGTCCCACATGGCATCCCACCCCATGTCCCACATAACATCCCACATGGCATCCCACCCTATGTCTCACATGACATCCCATAGGCTCCATAAGAAGTCTCATCTTGGCTATCACAGTCCCTGATTGAGCATACTATGTATGAAAGTGTCAGTTCATATAATAACTTATATGCAAATAAGTTGTTGAATAAGAAAAAGAGGTGGAGTCAAATAATTATGCCTGATATAGCCCTTGGTGTATACAACATGGTAAATATTATATCATATGTCCCTCATGGCCCCCATTCAAGTCCCACATGGCATCCCTCCCTATGTCCATATGCAATCACATCCTGTCACACTCCCTGACTAAGCATACTGAATAAAAAAGTCTGGTCAGGTCATATACTGTAGCAACTTCATGCAAATTTTATGCAAATGAGCACAATGATAAAGGTGGAGTTTGATAATCATGCCTGATACAACTGTTGGTGCCCAAATACTTTGAAGAATTTTAAGGATTTTAAATCTCAAGTGCTACAAAAGAGACTTGAGGATCTCTGAACAATATTAGAAAATTATATCATTTTACAGTCATTTTCTAAGAAAATATCAAATGTTTTGTAGACTTTTTAAGAAAACTAGTCTTTAATCCTGTGCTAAGTATCTCTGAAAAACTTTACCATTTTATAAGGAAAGTTTAACCTTCCATAAGGATATCTGAAGAAACTTTAACTGTTTTGAGTAACTCTGAAGAAACTTTAACATTTTCTGAGGAATTCTCAAAAAACTTTAACATTTCTGAGGAAATCATAGGACAAATCTGTGGACAGCCGGACGGACGTAATCCCCATTACAAAAAGAAAAAGAAAAAATCCTATATAGAAATTTACCGCTATTCAAAATAACAATTTATAGGGGCACTATCGTTACGTTCAATACTAGAGCTGTGAATGTTAGGGATTTTAGTAAACGTGTACACGCCAAAAAAAGTGAGCATGTATCTTTACACGCGCTTGGTACCGTAATTTTCTGAAATACACCAAAATTGCTCCAAATTTAAGAGGCAAAGTAAAAAAAACACACACTTAGTATGGCAAAAGTATTGACTCTATTGCCCAAATAGACGCTCAAGTTTTGCTTTTTAAATCGTAAAAAGTTTACTTCTACAGTATAAATCATAATTTTTATGGAAAATATGCATGGAAATTCAGTTTATAAAGAACAGATAACTTCCTTTCAATGTCATTTAAACTCAACATCGCGTAACAATTTTTGCCCTACTCGCTACAGCTTTCAAAGTTCCACTGTGAAAATCTTGCATACTAGGCCTATGATACCTCGCTGAAAACATTTCAAAACTACGCCACCATCCCAGAAGTTCTGAAATAGCAATCCCCTTGAAAAAATGGCCGCCATCTTTGCGAAGCACTTAGAATTTCAGTTCTGTCAAAACCTTTTTATGTTTGTTTTATTTTGCAATATTTTTTTGACTTATCAGGTAACATTTACAGGTAAATGTACTGATTGTCATGGTTTGAGTATTTTGACTATGTTTGTTGGTCAATTTAACAGCTTGTAAAACAAGCCTTGATTGCGTGGGATTTAAAGCCTTATTAATTATGGCCTAACGTTAGGCCTATTGTTAGTTTCACTGTTTACTGCTGCACATTCGCGGTGTATTTTACAAGTTAGCCTATTCAGATTTCGGCGAAATCAAAGTGCCTAATATCCCTATTCATTGGTAATTACTGCGCATTTGTGATTCTCACATTTAAAAAGGGTTATGCTAATCGGATTTACAGTTTGCAAAAAGTCATTGATTGGAATTTTGTCAGTTGAATGTGTGTGATTTGAATCATGAATGATCATATTGATTTTCACCGGCAAGACTGACTATGAAAAATGATTACTTGCAGAGTCGCAATGAAGCATTTAGTAGATGTTTACAAGGATTTGCGAGCGTGTAGCTTGTACACGCTAAATGGTCACAGTCCTATTTAATACGAGAAAACACAAATTTTTGTGATTTTGACCAAAATTACATATAGGCCTACCTCAACTAAAAATTCCTAAAATTGCAATTTTTGTCAAAATCACAAAAAAATTGTGTTTTCTCCTACTGACCATAACAATAGTGCCCCTATGGATTTTTATTCCGGGTGAGCCCTATAGGCCTACTAGTATTTTACCCTTTTTTGGACCATGTTGTAGCCTATGAACTTTCGCTTCAGTGTGTGGTTCGTAGTTTGTGCTAAGGCTACCTTAGTTAGTCGTCCTATACCACATTCCAGGCCATTTACTTCCCACTGGTGGTCTGTTTTTTTCTTGTTGGCTGACGTTCACTGATTGTTGATGTTTCTGATTTACGGCCTGACTGAGTTATTCAAGTCCTATGCAGCTACAGTGTACGTGATACATTTCATTCTGAGTTGCGATGCTCTGCTACATTTTCTGGCATGAAACACTTCTTTCAAATTACCTGTCTTTTGCGTGTTCAGCTTTGCACTCAAACAATTCTCCAACTTCTTTTTTATGTTTTCTTCAGCTTACCAACAGCAAAATAAACCAACTTATAATTACCCCAGAAGGTGTCAAAAAGCAACTGCATAACCTAGACCCCAACAAAGCCTCAGGTCCTGACCAAATACCACCATGGTTTCTAAAAGCACATGCTGATGACCTCTATGAAATTCTAACTGATCTCTTTTAAACCTCTGTCGATAATGTTACTATCCCTAACAAGTGGAAAGAAGCAAACATATGTAGTGTTTTTAAAAAAGGTGATAAACAAAACCCAGCTAATTATAGACCTATTTCCCTCACCTGCGTTTGTAGTAAAATCCTTGAGCATATAATCCACTCACATGTGATGAAATTCCTTGATGAGCATAATATCTTAACTGATTTACAACATGGCTTCCGTGCAAAAAGATCGACTGAAACACAACTCCTCTTAACAATAAATGATATCTCTAAACAAATTGACCAAAACAGTAACGTCTCTATGGCTATTCTTGACTTCTCAAAAGCCTTTGATAAAGTCCCCACCAGCGCTTGTTATCCAAACTTTCTGCCTATGGCATTGATGAAAATCTTCTGGCCTGGTTTGCATCATTCCTCAACAACCGCATCCAGCGTGTTGTTTGCGATGGTGAAATCTCTGATTCTAAACAGGTTTTATCCGATGTACCACAAGGTACTGTCTTGGGTCCTTTACTTTTCCTCTTATATATAAATGACATCCCTGATAATATAAACAGCACAGTCAGACTGTTTGCTGATGACTGCCTTGTGTACAGAACAATTGATAACCCTCTGACCAACAAATCCTCCAAGATGATCTTAACAAACTTGAACAATGGCAAAACAAATGGCAAATGAATTTCAACCCTCCAAATGCTACATCTTGTCAATTTCCTCTAAGAAATGCTTTAAATCACCTGTTTATACCTTATGCAACCAGCCACTAAAACATGTCAACTCCCACCCATACCTAGGTGTTGAAATTGATAATAAACTTAGATGGGATAAACATATACATAACATAACCAAGAAAGCTAACTCTATACTTGGCCTTTTAAAACGTAACCTCTCAAACTGTCCCACCGACGTTAAATCCACTGCTTATAAAGCTCTAGTCAGGCCAGTACTTGAGTACGCATCTGCAGTCTGGGACCCCATCACCAGTGCGATGTGGATAAACTTGAATCTATTCAAAGGAGAGCAGCCAGGTTCTGTATGGCAGACTACTCTTATAAATCTAGTGTAAAAACATGCTTTATAAATTAGATTGGCCC
This sequence comes from Chiridota heheva, assembly GCA_020152595.1. Lineage (NCBI taxonomy): Eukaryota > Metazoa > Echinodermata > Holothuroidea > Apodida > Chiridotidae > Chiridota > Chiridota heheva. Next base: position 583,121 of record JAIGNY010001587.1, on the reverse strand, counting down.
CTGCTTAAAACAAGACGATACAACACCCGGCTACATATGCTATATAAAATCAATAACAATCTTGTCGCCATCAATAAAGATGAACTTATCCCCACCGTTAGAACTAATACAAGAAATAATCATGACCTTAATTTCCAGGTTCCCTATGCTAAAAAGAATGTATATAAACACTCTTTCTTCCCTCACACACTAAAGGATTGGAATGCTTTACCGTCAAACATTGTTCATGCACTAAGTCTCAATTGTTTCAAAGCTAAACTTACTAACACCTGTATTGCTAACTAGTTTTTTTTATATTATTTTTTACTCATACTTTTTACGCTCGGTTGGCGTTCATGTCCTCTTGAAGGATTTTTGCCGACTTAACCGTTTCAGATTCAGATTCAGAAGTGTGAAAATATATTCCTTTAACACCAAAATCAGATGATTTTTGGCACACTTTCTTTCCGTTCTTCGCACTCTACAGTGTTAAGTTTGTACTGAAGATGTCAAAATTCAAAACTGATAATTCATGTGACTACCGCCATGATAATAATTGCAATGGCGTTTGCAATTTCTCCGCAGGTCCATTTTAGATTTTCGTCGAATCATGGAAATACAAGTAGAAGAATAATTTAAATTATGCAAAGAAATGCAACTACAGTACTTATTGTTTACTTTCGTTAAAAAAGCTCTAAAACAGAAAAAGGTTGAATAAATATTAGTTGATTTTAAAGACAGCACATAGATACTGCACATATAACTTTTCCACCCGTTAGTATAATGAAGAAGCCCTGCATACAAATGCACAGGTGTGACACTCAACAAAAGTTTTAAAACATGACGAACAACAAATTATCGGGGGAAAATACCCAACTAAAATTCTCCCTTTAAAAGTTGCTGATTAAAAACTGTTCCACAGCTAACTCATAGAAGTGGTAAAAACCTATCACACTGTGCGGAAAGAACGTAAGTTGTTTATCGCATTTAGGAAAATATGCATTTCTTAAGTGTGAGTCTAGTCGGAAACATGATATCTGCAACAACCTACTGTACATACACAAAACAAATTTCCTAGTAATAACAAACTGTACATGAACGTGGGATGTGACAATAACTAACAGTTAAGGCTACCCCTGCTAAAAAAATAAAAATATAGGGCCTAACCTAGTACTCCCCATAGTACCGTCGGACTGATGCCAGCAAAATTTGGAAAAAATTAAGATGATACTTTTAAAGTACAATTATAAAATCTCAATATTTTTTGATGCTTTATTTATTTGTCTTCGCACCCAGTTTTTTTTTTTTTTTTACCAAAACTATTTAATCAAATTACATGAACGAAAAAAAATGTTGTCACTGCCATGTCAACAAAAAATCAACTTGCAGCTTAGTGGAACATTCTAAAACTTATTAGCGGACTTTAAATGATTAATCACAAACCTGCGGTGACTAAGAAAATAGTGACTAAAATATGAATCTTGGAGAACTTTATCCCGTCCACAGGTGTTCCTAGCATTATGGCATCCTATATGCTTACTAGTATATATATGTATATATATAAATGAACCTTTATATATATATTCTAGTAAGCATATATAGGTTGCCATAATGCTAGGAACACCTGTGATCCAGTCGTGGTGCTAGGTAAATATTTAGGAAAGATTTTTTTGGAAGAGGTAATTAGACTACTTAGCCTACTTGATATAAGAACATCCAAAAAGTAAGTTATTTTTCAATCATCCATTTTCTACAACGTGTGAATTAAAAATTAAAAAAAACAGGAATTGTACCTAATCTCTAACAACCCTCGTAGGCCTACGGCAATCCTATGTCAACCCGTACTGAGGCCCTGGGGGATGTGTATAAATTATAATATTATTATTAATAATCCCCGATATCAATGTTTTAATATTTTGAGTTTGACCGTTTTCTGGAGAAAAATAATAAAATTCAATGGTGAATTCTCAATATTTTGTGCTAATGAATGTTTTACATGTATAGTTAGCAGTAATTAATTGAAATCGTAAAAAGAAGGTCAATCATTGTAATAACGCGGCGGTCTAGGCCCAAGTAAAATTTCTTTTTTCGTGGATCTGGTTAAGGTAACGATAGGCATACCTACAAAAGTTCCGAGTGCCACTAGGCCCTAAGCCTACGTGCCAGTGGAACGATACAGAATTTATTTATAAAATGAAAGATAAATACGAAATTTCTGGTTACCTTTAATTGGAAAATGTTCCCTTTTATTGCCGTTGAGCTGGAACAGGTTAATTTCCTCAACATTCCAGCCATTTTAATCTTTACAAGATCAAGAATTTAAGGTTTACAACGTGAAGAACGACCGATCGCCAGGGGTTATTTGACCCTTAACACACACCAAGTATGAACCAATGAAAAGAATAAGACCTTGAATGTCTGGCAAACTTTTATGTTTGAAGGAAAATAAATTATGTCCAGTATTTGTTAAAAATTTACAAAAAGTATGTTTTTCTCACATTAACTGCAATGATAACTCACTGAAGTTTGTTTTTCCCTTTGAGTGAAGTTTGAGATCGTCAAAAAAGCATTGTTACATCGCCATGCACCACAACAATCCCGAATGTCCGACCTCGGGGATACTGAAATGGTAGTAAAGGGCCCAAAAATTTGACTTCACATGCAAAGTAGATCTACCTAAACTAAAAACCTAAAAACCATGCTTGATTAAACTTCAAATTCAATACCTTAACATGGTTGTAAATTATATCAACCATCCGTAAAGCTTCCTGTATTTTTGAGTGGAAGAACTTTTCCCTAAAGCAAGGCTTTTTAATTAAATTTTTCCAAGGGCTATCATTTTACAACAGCTTCAGGCCGTGGGCCAAACACATGGCAAAGCCAGCGTCATGTGACAAACAAATCCCGTCAAAACAATCCCTGAATACAAACAAGTTTAAAGCTTGCGCGATTAGAAGAATGCACACCAGATGAAGGCGATTCTCTTATCCACGTACCTTCTTTTGACAAGCGGCGAGCCCAATTATAACAGAAGTAAAGATAACATTTTATTTGATAAGCCGCAATTTTTAGCGAGCTGATCTGCCTAGAAAATACCCAAACTAAACGAGTATTTTACCGATCTCATTTGGATTGATCTTACATGCAATGTAATGCATTATAATGACTATTGTTAACGGGCCAAATTGGATTGTCTGGCAGGCCAGATTTGGCCCGCAGGCCCCTATTAAAAATTGACGCCCTAAAGCAACAAGAATAAAGTTACAGCAAGCTTAAAGGTGTAGGAAAAAGAGACCATAGCCCAATCCGACAAGGCATGCAAATCTAGGAAAATCACAAGTTCTGCACTCGTTTTCCCGAAAAAATAAGGGCCAAAACCTGCCTTTCTGAAAAGTTTCGAGAGGTGAGTTGTCCCTTGGCCCCCTATTCCAGCGCCACTGATTTGCATCAGTTTTCCATAATTAAATCATTGCACTAGACCCCCCCCCCCCTCCCTCCCCTCTAGACCCACCTGTGCCAAAGACTTTAAAACGACTAAAAAATCACTCAAAAACGTTTTTGTCAGAAGTTCATACACTGAAGGTTCTGAAAGACCCCAGGTTTTTGATTAACCCCACCCCCTACATTCCTGCATTTAGGGGCTCTCACATCATACTAGTCATTAAAATCCATTGAGAATGAATTTATTACACTTTTGCAAACTAATCCATTTAGTCAATCCTTCATTTCTTTTTTGCATACCTCCCCAGGGGCAGACTGGGACATAAAAATCATTAAGTCCCAAGTGGAGTAACTGGCGCCATAGACTACTAGAATGAAGAATTTTAGCCTTAGTTAGGGAAGGGGGATGGGGGAAATAAAGCCTCTTGTGCCTTACTACAGTGGCGTACCAGTGGACTATACGGCCCCTGGCCCTTAAAACAAACTGTCCAAAATTATTTTATATTTTACTTTCACACAACATTTGAGGTGTGGATAAAAGAACTTTCTGAACAATCATTTCTGTAAGCTCTGAATATCTTGAACATTTGTCTCCCTATGCTCTATTACCCTGCATGTAAGGACTCTTGTGCCATCATACTATTTAATCAATTGAGTGTGAATTTTATTTCACTTTTGAGATTTAATTTATGTAGCCAATAATCTTTAAAATAATCAAATTAACAATGAAAGGTCAATACAATGGCAGATTCTTACTTTTTACACCGTCAAGTAATTTGCACATATCTGCTTCCACCAATGTGTTTTCGTCCTTGCAAAAAATATTTTATTCTCAAATAATCAACTCCGAGTTAATTACCTGAGCAAAAAAACACTGCCACACCAATGAAAAGAAAACAAATGAATATATTTGTGTGCAAAACTTTTATTTTCATTTTATTTTTTCAATAATCTGTTGTTTAAAAGGAAGCAAAATGGAATCCTGCCCATTCTTTCCCTGACGAGCAGTTTACAAATTACACCAAAACCAGTCTTGCTTGACTCAACTCACTATCTCTCAAAACCAAAGAAAAAAAATCAAAGTATACAGGTATGCCATTACACAAGGCATATGTGTGTAGAGTATGATACAAGCCATGTTGACACATATGAGACAGGAATATGATCTGTTATGTAATCTAACCATCTGCAGCTGTAACTATTTGTAATTGGACCCTAACATTTCCCCAAATTAATATTGCAAATGTGAAAGAGAAATCTTGTGAAACATACTATGATATGATGCTGCTGCTGTCAGCAATGTCCATGGAGATATGAAGTAATTCCAATACTTATGTTGGTAGAGAGAGTGATAACATCAGATCAATTCCCATATCCAAGCTATGGAATTTAGCATTTATGACAGAGGAGTTTTGAATGAGAGATATGCATATTTGGCATCTATATAGAAATAAGAAATGCAATGGTTGCAAACTAGAGCTCAAAATATACAAAAGCAATTTTATGGAGTGCCAAGGATATAAGTGTGGCCATCCATTACTGTCTAAATAGTAATGGATAACACAATTACTTTCGACAGAAGTCAAAATTAATGAGGAAAATAAAGCCTGAAGTCAGAGCCTGAAGCTTTAAACAAATATGATTCTTTGGATAAATCGCCTTTCACTTTACGTTCCACATCTGCAAGGAAGCCCCACCACTCTTCTGAATTTTCAAAGAATATCAAAGGCATGAACGTGTTACAACAACACAAACCTAAAGGCACAAAATTCACATTAATTATATGTTTTGAGTAATCGAAGGCCAAAAACGAAAGATATAGAGAACTGCATTTAAACTGCAGCAATTTCCCCTCTGCACATTAGTCAAAGCTTATTCAACCTTGAATTATTTTAATGGCTACTAATGACTTCATATTTTCTAATGACTTCCTAATTTGATTGGAAACTGGTCACCCATAGTCACCCTTAAGAGCACCAATTAACAAGAGCAGATGTAGGGGTGCCAACCACTACCCTTCTTGACCAATTTCAAATTGGATCCTTTGTGTTAAAAATGTCAAGATGTGGTCAGAAAGTTTGATATTGACCTTTGCGTGACTCGCAACTACTCTTGAATTTCTAGATAGACTATTGGTCAAGAATGTGACCGTTGTGATTCACTTGAAGGAGCTCTAAGCTTGCATTATTTCAAGGTTTCAATGGGACAATCACAGGTCGAAAAATCTTGAAATGACTTAATAACCAATTTGTGTTCATTGATCTTTTAAGACAATTGGCAATTGTGTATATTTTAGGTACACTTAAGTTGCCAAATTAATTATTGCTTGTAAAATCATTCAAATGATCAAATTCAATTATAACCTGAGTCAATAGTCTTGATAGTGTTAAAATGATCCATTATGGAAACAGAAGTCTCCAAAACCATATATCCACACTACAATGAAACAGTTGGAAAAATAAAAAAAAGGTCACTTGCTAAACTTGACGAGGCTTAATTAAGTGCGGCGAGTACCACAGTATATTATATTTCTACTTGCCACAATTATTTTTTGCTCACTTAGGTGAGCAGGCGAGTGGTTTTTCCAACCCTGCAATGAAAATCACTCAATTTCAAAATTTTGGTTTCTTGCTATACTACTGTTTTTTGCATATGGTTACTTCACATGACATATCAAAGCAGATCCACAAAGGAGTCCAAATCTCATTTTTTGCTAATAAGTGACAAATGTCCATATGGGGACTTAATTTTAATTTATCCCCCTTATTCTGAGGAAAATCCAGACAGGTGCTGAGATTTATGATGCCCCATATCTATTTAATAATAGGTTAAAGCAAGGAATAACCTTGTGTTATAAATGACCTTCTGTAATTCTGAACCTATATTTGGACTAAATCCCCAGTAAAAATCCCACCAAATGTGCACCAACCAAAACAACATATACAACCATTTCACGATTTATGATATCGCATGAACGTCAAAATGTCCTGGGGAAATATAAAATGATGGCATTATCGCACTCACTCATCCGAATTACAAAATACAAGATGAACTTTAAACATCACTGCTTCTTCAATGGAAAACTTCAACTGGCACTTTGTACCCCTAGGGAGTTACAAATTCAGTTATGATAACCATCATGAACAATTTTTGAAAAGCAAATTGTAAGGGAAGAAACTTCAACAACTGTACAAATGCAAAGAAAATATGAATATACAATATATCATGATTTGATTATCGGAACCTCCCCCCGCCCCCTCTCCCCACCACTGAAGGTCATAAATCATTTCAACATATATTTCTGCATTTCTTAATGACATGAACACATCGTCATAAATCTCTCTTGGAATAATTTGCAGTCTCATCTCTCTCTCTATCACTCTTTAAACAGAATTTCCATATTTTTGCAAATATTTCTATACATACTGTTATCTACTTTCTATATCATCTGACAAAAAAAATTGTTACAAAAAAAGAAAATGAATACATACCAACTTAACGAAAAAGCCGTTTGCAATAATAATTATGATAACTAAAAGATTAGAAGATTTAACTGTTACAAAATTGCACCCTTTCAATTATGCCCATGCAACAAAATATTAACTACACTTACAAGAATTTCATAATGGGTTGATATGAATACTCTCGCCTTAGATCACACCAAATTATTCAAAGGAAAAAACAGCAGTGAGAACAACTCAGTTGTAACCAAAAAAGAAGCTTTGAAGAAAAAAATTGAGGCTCAGCAGATTTACAACCAAATTGAGTTCCATGGTCACTAAAATGTGACTCTAGTTGGGGGAAAAGCATCTTCAACATTTAATCTACTCGCGTCTTTTTTCAAATTGAAATGTCGTTTCAAAAAACAATTGCGCTTTCTTAATATATGCATCAAAATTTGTTCTCTACATATGCTGTGAAGTCACTGAATATTCATGTATGCTAATTAGTCTGTTTTACAGATATTTCTAACTCTACCCCGGCCACTAAATAAACTTGATATCCTAAATATATTTGAGGCTTCAGAATTCATCTAGTGTGCTCATGGAAGCACGGAACAAATAAGGTATCACTCCGCCATCGAAAAATGAGAACCCTCAGAGAAAAGGCTAATAAAAATATTTTCAAGAGGTCCTAATTCATGGGACAGGAAGCTGAGAAGTTGAAAATTTCAGGAATGGTAGAGAAAGGATAGGACTTGACTATGCATATCCACACTTGAGATTTGTTTCAGTAAAAGTCTCGAGGAGAACTATTCTACCAAGGACCCACACCAAAATTTGAGTGATTTGGTGAGGGTGTATAACACCTCTTCACTTCAGCCTAAAAAAAAAAGGCCAAACCTCTGGTGACCCCCTATTAAAAGTAACCTCATCCAAGAGAAATTAGATGGTACTTTCTGGAAAAGATCCCAAATCTATAAGATTCTGGTACAAAAAGGACCCCATACTTGACTCTTCCTCATAGGCTTCAATGGGGAAAATAATTAGTTCCGTGCTACCTCATGTGATATGGTCATGTAATGTGATCATATAATATGAACATGTGATCTAATCACTGAAGGTTTACAAAGAGTAACTGGTTTCAAGATCATCTGAGCAATATCAAGATCAAAAGAAAGTATTAAAAAAAAATCTTGAGGTCAAGTAGGAAACGCTTATGTCAGAGAGGTGGTGCCGAGATTCTTTTGCAGTGCTACCCAAGATTGAGGGTACTACCCAAGGTTGGGGTGCTTGATTCAGGATAAATTACGAATGAGAGGCTATGGGTCATGATTGTGTGCAGTGATGAGAGCACCAAGTTTATAAACATTGGACAAAAAAACATTGGCACGGATGCTCCATCCCAACACCATCATGATACCGATGTGCAATTGTGACCATAAATATTCAAAACATCGGAAAGGGTCATGAAAATGGATTTACTTTCTTTATATTTCTAAATTGTTTTTTTTTTCTGAGGCACCTCCAAGTGAACTAGGGGTTTTCACACTAAGTGGAACAGACAATAACTGTTTTTTTTTTTAAATAAACCTTTGATGAAAATATGAAGTTGAAAACAAGCATTCTTCACATTTTTAATCTGACCATTCGTTCTCCTTGGACTAGAAGAAGCGCTTCCCTGCTCAAACAACAAAGATAACCTCCTATTATGACCATTCCACAATGGTGTGCTAATGAGCATATCAAAAGAATTGTATTTTGCTACAAAGTTCTTCCTCTTCTAAGCATATTCCTCTTGAAAAGCAAAAATCCTCAAGAAATTAATACAATTTTTAATGTTGCATTGTTACTTGTACGTTTGGAGTGATATCACTCCATTCCTGAGAAAGCTTAGCTCAATTTACCAATTACTGAGAAAGGGGAGTTATTTGACCTAATAACCACGAATCATAGCCAATTTTACAAGCCAGTGTGGACATTTATGCAGCAATATCATACAGAAACATCCACACCCCACCTTTGGGACATAATAAATATTGTGAAGACTTCTTTGTATTCTTTTGACAAAGTCAGTATCTACATCAAATCAGAAAATAGTTACATTTCTTGGTGATATCAGGAATTAAATAGAAACGGAATTCCCTTTTCTTCTGCACTGCTAAGAAGACAAATATATCTCTTTTCCTTTGAAATATATTGCAAATTGGTTTAAACATGTTCAAGGCAACTCCATATTTTTTCTAGCACATGTGTTAACAAGTCTCCTATAATTTCTTGAAAATTTTCTATTCAAGTTATTTTCCTATCAAGGATGAAACAAAAAGATGCTTCATGAACTTCTCAGCATTAAAGAACAAAACCAAGATGACTAAAAGTGAAAAACATAAAAGACAAATTTCTCATATCTCAAACTCCTATTGAAGAAAAATATCACCCCATACATGTTTTCTTTGTACAAATTGATTGAAATATTCCAGAGCTCCACCAGAAAAGTCCTTTGGTTTTAAAACAACGTATCACTGCTCATAAAATTTCTCATACAGTTGGTGGAATATATCAGAGAAGCAGAACCACGTCAAAAAAGAAAAAGCAACTGGCTTTAACTCCACACAAAGAAACTTGTCAACTGTCTTTTATATCATTAGTCAATATAAGGTCATCTTGAGATGCAGGGACATCTTCATGTTTTGATACCAAGTTCAGAAAAAAGGGAAAGACTTCATTCAGTCTTCATCATCAGAGGATTCCGATTCGGACGACGACAGGTCATCTATGATGATCTGAGACAAAGTGGAGGTGATGGAGTTTGATATTGACGAGAGCTGTAGGTTGATAAGATTGGGTCGGGTCACACCATTTTTCTTCAGCTGGGGATAAAAACAGAAAATATTCGATGAGAACAGATCTAATTAACACCTAAAATAAGCAACATCATTTTGGGCACCATTGTGTTTAGAGGCCAGATATTGTGTGAACGTGTATAAACGTGCAGATATTGTGTGAGCATGTAAAAACATGCACCTATTGTGTGAATGTGTATAAACGTGCAGATATTGTGATTGTGTATAAACGTGCAGATATTGTGTGAACGTGTATAAACGTGCAGATATTGTGTGAACGTGTATAAACGTGCAGATATTGTATGAACGTGTATAAACGTGCAAATATTGTGTGAACGTGTATAAACGTGCAGATATTGTGTGAACGTGTATAAACGTGCAGATCAAAACACAATACCACCCAACATTTCTGATAGTGGAACAGGGCTCTAAATTAGCATTGATTTATCACTAGCCCGTTGGGCTTTCTCACCTCACATTTCACTAGCCCGAGTGAACTTTTCATAATCCCTCTTCCTCATGTATGACATAAACATACTGGAATTTTATCAATATACAACAAGCTCAATGGGCTTGAACGATGGAAATTGTGCTAACCTGTATGTAAAATCAACTAGCCCCAGGCTAGCGGGCTTATGCTAATTTCGAGCACTGTGGTAGAAGTGTTTACACAATCAATGACTATGCAATGACAAGCCCATTAATTACACAAGCCAGTGTTCACATCAAGGTGCAGGATTCCCGCTAAAAAATAATTAAAGGAGGGGAAATTCCTGCAAATGTTTTTTTCTTCAATCAAATGCCAAAAAGTACCAAATCAAAAGCCAAATCCCCCTTCCCAAGGGTCAAATTTGGCATTTCCCAAACATAGTTTTGCATTTTCAGTGGTATTCCTTAGGTCTCTTTGAGTATTTATGTTTTTTCTTCAAAAAGAGTTCGCCACTATTATTTTTCAAAATCCCCCCCAAAAAATTACACAAGGGGGAAAATGTTGAACTTAGTGTGAACACTGCCACAAGCAATTTTCTTAAGATAAGAATTCCTCTTTGTAGCATGTCATGATAAAAGTGCATTTCAGACTAGGGTTGCAAACTTTGTTATGCATAAGACCCATTTATTGTCATTGCCCCCATTTTTATCAAATGGTTATTTCATAAACATACACATGAAATATTTGTTAACATGCACACACTAAACAGTAACAACAAGTACTTGGAACTGAGATTAGACCAAAATAGCAATACGAGTACCTGTCTTAAGAGATGAAAGCATGTCAGTTTTCACTTTTGTCTCACGTTAAAACAAGATATCATATCTTATTGTTTTAAGGGAGACATAAAGTCTGACATAATCCTTATTTCATATTATAGAATTGAAAATAACAAATGTACTGACCAAGTTTCATAACTCCTGAAGAAATCTAACACAGTTTGTGTAATTATTAAAAACTTTAATGCTACTACTTAATAGTACCATGGGAGCTGCCATTTCAATTTCAAAACATGCAGATTATGATGTCATCAGCCCAGCAGGATGTGGAAATGCTTTGTATTTCTTTATAATCTACCTCAAGTTTTCTAGCTAATGAAAAATTGATTTTCTTTTTGCAATGGTCAAGGAAATTTTTGTGTACACAAGAAATTATCAAACAGGCTGTTAAAACTTTGTGTCACATCACTTTGGAATAACAACTTTAATCACATTTATAAAGAAATACATTATAATCCTTATGTACCTATTGGGGAAATTATGTCATCATGCACAATATGTCAATACAGAATTGAACAAAATGGCAGCCCCCATTTGTCGATTTCAAACATGAATAACTTCAGATAGAAATAAGATTTTGACTTGCTAGGTTTGGCAGTTGGTTAAGATTTGTATCCTCTATCGTATAAAATAATGATTGTATCAGACTTTATGTCTCCTTTAACCCATGGCACATTTGCAAAATCTCTGTGTATATTTTTCTGGTGTTGTAAATCAATTTTTATTTTATTGAGTGCAAATTAATGGATCTGAAACATAACTTGATTCAAAATCTAAGTGAAGACAACATTTTGTATTAATTCAAATATTGAAATTAAAGAATTAGATTTTGAACTCTGTACCCTTTTCTATACGATGAATTTTGCATATTTTGAATAATTCTCACTTTGAAGGAAAGGTATTGTCCTATAAAAGAATTAACTGAATGAACGCTGCCATGCTGGTACATCATTTCCGGTTATTAATTTTCCTTCTTGATTGCAAGAAATCTAGGATATTATCGATAACACATGTAGGCCCCTGTGTTCAGTCTGGCGGATGTGTGATCCATAAGATCGCATATTTCTCGTGATCAATAGGCAAAACTGACAACCAGAATTTTACGTGACAGTCAGAGTCAAGTGTGCCAAGAGGGTGTTAAAAATCTAAGGTGCAAGAATTAGGACAGAGAGGAATGGGAGAGGGAAAGGGGAAAGGAAGGAGAGAAAAAAATAAAATAAATAATAAAGGTGCAAATAAAGGTAATAAAAAGGAAAATAGGATGGTAGGATAAAAAATGAGGAAGTGTGGGTAAGGAGTTTATGTTACCAGCAAGGCTGTGTTCACTTCTGAATGTATTTATGGAACAATAGCTTTCCTTTAACTAAATATTTTTATTTTTTTTTTTAAACATTTTGCTAAATAAAGTGTATATCTTTAAATAATGGCAAATTGCAATATTTTCTGATTTTGTTCTATTACCTGCTCAGACTTGAGTTTGAATTCCTTCAGTTCATCCTCTGTGATTGGAGCGTACCCCTCTTCATTATCACTGTGCTCATGCCAGCCCATTTCATGAAGAAGTCTGCAAACAAAAACATTCACAAGATTGATACTTTATAATTACCAGCATTTCAATGCGCATGATGGTCTAGCCACCGCATTGAAAAGTTGTCCAAATTGGGGATATACCTGTCTTATGATGCATCCAACATCTCACTTCCACTAATTGGAAAAGCCCACAAAAGCAATATCTACATTCAAGCATAGCAGGATAATTTCCAGAAATGATAACATGTCTAACAAACATTCAATTTAGTTTAATCACTTATGTGTGAATCGCATCATGGAACTTGGAAACTGTATCCTATAATTTAATGCGCAGGTAAGCAAGTAATGCAAATCAGAAGCGGGGGTATGTAATATGATCACCTGACCAGTTGTCTGTTAATGATCGGGTGTTTAGGACACGCGTTCTTAATGCGGCCCTAGGATCATAATGACTATTCACCTTAGTGCCATAGTGCTTATAACATTAATACACCAAAACTGAACTAAAACACCTTGAAACTAACAAGCCCCTTGCTTGATTCAGAAAGGGGTAGGGTGTCAGTGACATCAAGGGCACTTTCAGGGCAGGCTTGAAGGGGTAAATCAAGTACAAGTAGTGTTCCTGCATCTTTTTATATTGGGGAACTGTAATCAGCATGAAAGGAAGGCAAAATAGATATTCTCATAAGTATGTTTTAATGAATAAAATTTAGAGTGCTTAGTAAAAAGGGGCAGGGTGGAGGTAATGAGGGGTAAGGTGGAGCACCCCCTCTGAAACTAGTGCCTGATAAAAAAACAATACATACCTCCTTTCTGCCTCAAGACTACTGGAGAGTTTATTTGGTGAAGTTTCTGTGAAATTGTTTTCCCAACCATCGTTGGTCGTCAGGTAACCATTCTGGATTGGAGCATTTACGTTGGATTTTGTGTTATTTACAATCTGCAGGAAAATGCAAAATCAATGAAAACTTATGATTTCAGTTCCTTTTGAACTGCTACCAATGGAAATGTAGATTCTCCGATACTACTGCATTTCACTGAACTTCATCCCTCGTGCATAACATTTCAGTTAAAGCTCTACAAAATATGGCTGTGGTCAGACATGAAAAATAATTTATATGTGAGTTGTATTGCCCATGTACAGAAAAATATTTTATTTGAGAGAAATATGATAGGTTTTTGTATCATTTAAGTCTGCAATTGAGTTGTGGGGAGCGAGAGAAGCTCTGGGATTTCTGTTACAGAGGGGTTGGGGGGGAACCAATAAGGAGGTGGGAGTGAGTGAGGTGGGTGTGACCAATTCTAAGACGGGTAATATGAACCAGAATCATTAGAGGGTGGGAGAAAAGAGTTTCCGAAGGAGGAGGTGGCAGGTGAGGTTATCCCATTTAAGATTGAGTAATGAAGTAAGAACAGCCTTTGAGTCAGAGAAAATGGCAAAGTGACTAAGAGGAGAGTACTCAATAAAGTTGAGGGCGAGGAGAATGGCCTTAGCCTCGGCTGAAAAGATGGATGAGTGGTCAGGAAGTCTGCTACTGAGGGTGATGTCTTGGATGATGGCAGCAGCAGCTGTCTTGTTGCCTTCCTTGGAGCCATCAGTACTTCTGTGATCCTTTCATAAGAGGGAAAAGTGATTTCAAAGTGCACCAAGTGTTGGTTTTACTGTCCTTTAGTTGTATGGGTGGTCGGGTTAGTTTCTTTTCTTCTTGCACATCTGAGAACCAGGGGTTGGGGGATGATTTGCATGTGTTGACATTAGTTCCTCATCTTCGTGGGGAGAGGTGTGAGTCTGTTTCAAAAGCTTTTGGGGGATTTTAAGAAGAGGGTAATGATCACTTCAGCAGTGACTCTCCAACTAAAATCAGGGAGGAGGTTAGTTTTCTTCCTTCTTTTGAGAAAAAATTTGGTGTTGGGAGGGAGATAGATATTGCAGAGAGTGAAAGTTTTGTGGAGGGAGATAGAAATACAGATTTTTCCTGTGCTTTGCTGTTGAAAGAAGCATCCACAACAACAAATTATATGTGTTTCTTATGTTTACAACATAATTTAGGTATGCCATGTGCACAGTTCGAATAAAGATGTCAAAAATCTTCCCACAAAAAAATTGTGACAGAAATAACATTAATGTAGTGAATATTTCTTTTTGTGCTTCTCTCTTTCAACATTTAATGTAGTTTTTTACCACACAATTACATGGGGGACGTTTTGAGAGCACATATTTACCACATATACTATTGGTTACTCAAGAATTTGTTGTTTTTAAAATTAAATTAAATTTGTTTTTTCTTCCCACAAATTTATGATTTTCCTGAGTTATAAGTGCAGGAACCGTAGATTTTTTTCCAACTCCAGCTATTTAGTAGTAAAAAAGAAAAAATTGAGAAAAAAATGACAAAAAGTGACCTCATTCTCACTCCTCCTTCATATTTGTTGTCGTTATAATTTGGGTGTTTTCAAAATGTTGTGATATAGTAACTGCTGGGTATGGGGGCAAATTAGAAACAGTGTCCACGACAGGAACAATGATTTACAGTGATATTCTGAAGAAAAAACAAAAACGTTTTTAATCAGCAAAATTAGTTCTGAAAGTTTACTGTGAAAAGCATCAAAAAAGTTTTTGTTTATCCTTATCCGCTGCCCCAAACTTTCCAAAAAATAGAGCAGCATTTTTAAATAATTTTTTATTTTGTAAATCCCTACCCATCAAAATCCATACAAATTCCTACAAAATGGCGTGGCAACCACTTTTGTGTTGCCATATACCCTAAGTGTAGGGAGATACTGTACAGAGAAACTGTTTTGGCAAACACAAGCCACATGATACAATTTGTAGTTCACGTGATCGCTCTTTCTCTCCCTATCTGTCTCTCCCTCTATTTGCTTCAAACTTTTCGCAGCCTTTAAGATTTCAATGGAAGAGAAAAGATGTCAGTCGTCAGCATGATAACGATCTTTAAAGAGCAGAAAAAGCAGTATATTTGTGTTGAATAATCAAACTCAATTGAAGAGAAAAGATGTCAGTCATCAGCATGATAACAATCTTTAAAGAGCAGAAAAAGTGGTATTCTTGTGTCAAACAATCAAACTTTAATTGCTGATGTATACCATAAAATGAAAGTTGATGAAGATGGTATCCTTACTAGTGCTGTCATGACATATAGATTATCGCGATATCTCTTTTCCCACTACATGAAATATGTCTCTCACGACATATCGAGATACCAAAAATTATACTCAACTAAGAAATTTTTGCGCAACTAGGCTAGACTACTTCGTACATTACAATTCTAACGTTACAGTACTAAATCTAAAAGTCGAGTTTAGGCCATTAAAAACGTGCAAAATAATCGTGAAACATAAAAAGTACTAATTAAAAATCAGGCTCCGTCACCACACACTGGCAGGCGCTGACGTAAATTGGCAAAAAGAACGAAAAATTAGTCCAGAATGCCACTCAGGCTTTCCCTTCGATGATTCATGGTCATGTTGGATGAATTACCTAACATGTGTGTGATGCATGATGAACGTAAGTCACGCAATCATGTCATCTGCTAGATCTGCAAATCATTTTTTATTTTGCGTTTATCATATCATGGAGTAAATTGTAACTCCATGATCATATAACGTTAGTGATATTAACAATTTGTGTCTTGAGTCGGTTTTCTTGAAAAGTATCACGATACTATGATATATCGTGATATTTTTCTCCACGATAATTGATACGTAATAGAGCCATGTCGTGACAGCACTAATCCTTACAGAAGTCCAAATTGGTACAAAAAATAATCGATACAAAAATTTCATCTTTACAATTTTCTACAAGAGCAAACTAACAACGTTTTTTAGGCCTTATCAAGAAAGTTAGTATGTGATGTGAATCAAAGTAATTTTTTTTACTCGTCATTTTCAAAGAAACTTGTTCACATATTCAAAATTTCTTATCTCCTGAACAGAAGAAGATATTGAAGTGTTTTTTTCTCCTTGGCTCCGATTGTCTTGTTTCTTCAAGTCATGTAGGACAATATCACTAAACCTTTAATAAAATTGCTGAAAAGCTTACCAATTAATTATCTTGCAAATAAATATACAGGTGGCAATATAACGTCCTGACCCCTTCAAGTGACACAGTAAAAAATGCTTACTAATTTGTTGTCCATCTGCTCCGTGCCATTGATGAGAATGGAAGCCCTGTTGTAATTGAGGTCCTCATGCATGCTGCTGCCATTAACCAATATTGTCTGCTGTCCGTCAACATTGCTTGATCGCCGTAATTCCTTAAGGAAGTCGTTTTTATCGCCTCTTTGCCTTTGGCTACAATCAAGCGAGGTGTGGGGATGTCTACTGGTGTAGTGGGGGAAGGTTTTGATGTTGTCAACTACAAAATGAGACAAAATTATATTGCAATGGAGGCTGTTGAATGGCTAGATATTGATAAATTTACAACATCTATATCACATGCTTGGTACAAGTCATTGTTGTTATGCCTGTCATTGTTGTTATGCTAGTCATTTTAAAGGTATATGGACAGGTGAGGCAGCATATCCCACCTGGCATTCCACCATATATCCCACATGGCATTCCACCATATGTCCCACATGGCATCCAACCCGATGCATCCATCCCTATGACCCACATGGCATCCCACCCTGTCCCACATAGATCCCATCTTTTGTACCACATCCATCCAATCATGTCCCACATGACATCCCTCCTTATGTCCCACATGACATCCATCCCTGTGTCCCACATGGCACCCCTCCCTATCTACCCCATGGCATACCACCTTATGTCCTGCATCAGTGGATTCCCACCTGATGTCCCATATTGAAATCCCACCATATGTTCCACATGGTATCCCTCCCAATGTCCCAATAGTATCCTACTTGATGTCCCATATAGCATCACATCCCATGTCCCCATGCCCTCCTACACTAAGTCCCACATAGCCTCAGCATAAAGTTGAAAAACAGATATCAGACACTGCAAGATGAATACACCCCTGAATGTAAAGAAACATGATGGAATCGAAAAGGCTGAAGAAATAATGGAAAAAGCATTTACAGAGACAGCAGTAGAAGTATTAGTTTACCTGAAAAAGAAAAGCAAACCATAGATAGGACCAGAGGCATGGGCACTAATTGAACAAAGAAAAGATATAGAACAGAAAATAGAAGGCACCAGGTCGGAGAGGGTGAAACACAAATTGAAGAATGACTACAAACAGAAAGATAGAGAGTTTAAAAATGAAATGAGAGCTGATAAAAGAAGATTCATAAATGAGATAGCCAAGCAGGTAGAAGATGCAGCAAGATCGCATCAAATAAAGACACTGTACACATTAGTGAAAACTCTGAGCAACAAAAACCTAAATGGGAGTATGCAGTGAAAGACAAAGATGGAAACGTAGTAAGTGGAAGAGAGGAAACCCTAAAGAGAAGGAGTGAGCACGATGCTCAATAGGGAGAAATCAGACAACATTGTCATGGAACAAGAATAAGCAGAAATTACAGACATGGACACAAACCCATTAAGCCTGACAGAAATAAAAGATGCCATTAAATGGCTTAAGAATAGCAATGCACCAGGAAATGATTGTATCACAGCAGAGTTACTCAAAGCAGACACTCATTTCACAACCATAAAACTGAAAGAGTTACTAGGCAAAGTATGGTTACACGAAAAAGACAGGAATCCGATGGAAGTTCACATCCAAACTCAATGACCTAGACTTTGCAGACGATATTGCTCTCCTATCCTCTACCAAACGGCATATGCAAACAAAGACCAATAGGCTAGCAGAAGAGGCTAAAAGAACCCGATTAAAATTTAACACACATAAGTACAAGATCATGAAATTCAATACAAGAAGCAACGACAACATTACAGTAAATGGAGACCATTGTCGACAACGTAGAAATCTTCATCTACCTGGGTGCAACAGTGGCCAAAGAGGGAGGATCAAGTGATATCCACAATAGATTACAGAAAGCAAGAATTACATTCGTGAGACTCAAAAAGGTATGCAGCTAGAGCAGTATTAGCAATAATACAAAGATTAAGCTGTACAAAACCCTAGTAAAGCCTGTTCTCCTACACGGAAGTGAAACCTGGAAAATGAACAAAGGTGACGAAAAATGTATTGACATTTTCCAACACAAATGCCTCCGAAGAATCTTTAATATAAGTTGGCAACAGAAAATCTCAAACAAGGATGTACTACAAAGGGCTGATATCCAACTCCTCAGTGATGTTAGATAAAGGAAATGATAATTCAGTGGTCACATGTTAAGGCACGTACAAAACGACGACTGTGTGACAGCTCTAACATGGGCACCTGATGGTTTGGTTTGTTGATGTTTAACAGCACCGCGACAGTCAGAGTCAAATGTGCCAAGAGGGTGCTAATAAATTATGGTGTAAGATTTAGATAGTGAGGAGAGGAAGGTTTGTAAGGGAGAAAAGGGGTAAAACAGAAAGAGAGAAAAAAAAAGGAGATAAGTAAGGTTAGGTGTAAAAAGCGTAAAGATGGAGACCCATAACGACTTGGAGGAGAACAGTTAAAAGGAAAGGAACAAGGCAGGGTGGAAAACATGAAACAAAACCAAGATTGCTGCAGCCTGCAGGACTGAGTGGAAACATTGTGTGGAGGCCTTGTGTGCCACTTGGCACGAAGCAGCTAGGTAAGGTAATGTATGTTATGTTATCAGATGACATAAATAGAGCAAGATTATAAGGAGCGAATTGAGTGCCGGGCAGAAGAGTGAATCTTAGCACCAAGTGCCAGGTGAAAATTGTGAGTCCTCAGTGGGCCCCCGGTGCTGCCCACCGTAGCTAGAATCCTGTATTTGGCTATCATGCATGTTCACATGTGTCAGATAAACAGAAACCCATTTTCCCAACAGAAACTACAAAATGGGCCTTTAATCCTCTTTACTAAAAGAGGCAATTAAAAACACAATGAACATTACTACACAAAGCCATTGAGTTTCTGTTAAAATTCATTCAGGTATGAAAGGGTCCCTTGTGGCAAGGAAATCATTAACCATAACATTTGCTAGAAATAAGATTGTTGATTGTTGATGATATACAGCACAGCAATAGTCAGAGTGCCAAACTAAGGTATACCATGAAATCAGAGTGAACAAGAACCCCCTAAAAAAAGGGCTGTCCTGGCATTTAATTATTTTGTGTGGATAGTGAAAAGAACAAAGTAGTGTAGGTTTTAATTTACTGATTATATAAAATATATATATACAAATGTCTTCTGGTTGATACTAAACTTTCTTAAGTGACATATTGACAAGAATGATACAGAAAATTTTGTAGGTAAACAAAATAATAAAAGTATAGTAGGTTAAGTATCAGAGTATAAGAAGGTTAAGATTTGAAGGGTGGGGAGGTAAGGGAAGGGATACATACATAACATATACAAATTCAATGTTGTAGGACATATTGCAGATATGGATGAAACTAAAAATGTTAGAGAGAGAGATTTAAAAGCGGTCCAAGATGGAATTATAGAGGGAAACAGAGTTCCTGAATTGTATGTTGAGAGGGCAGGTTAGAAGTATATGATTAAGACAAACTTTGGTGTTGCAGTAGCAACAATAACACTCTATGCTACTCCTTGGTATTCTGGAATCTTGGGCAGGTTAGCATGACAGATGTCAAGAATACCAAATTGTAAAACAGACATATATAAGAAATCTTTTAAATTTTACGAAAGCAAACTATAGAACACTTTAAATGTGATTTGACATGCTCTCATTTTTTAGCCACTTTTGAGAGACGAACCAAACAATTGATGCTTACCTGACCCAATTAAAGATATTCTCTGCTTTTTACTCTTCATTTATCATTAATATTTTATCATTTTTGCTTTCATAACTTCCATTTTTACTTTCGGTAGCAATCTTACTAGTTTGAATCTTTTATATATTATTTTCTATCCTTCAAATTGTCATAAAAATATAAACATGTGATTAAGACCACAGATGATCCCAAATAAGAGGAAGAAGAATTTTCTCAAATTTTCAAGAGGATATGAATGCCGACCGAGCTGTGAGCTGTACCAAGACTGTTAAAAGGATGCAAATGCTTCAAAAGCTGCAAGTTACTGTTTCGAACCACGGTGATAGTGGTTAAAAATCTTACCTCCTTAGTGGGTGCATTGCTATTGTTACTAAGAGGCTGAACCGGTTTATCCTTGGTTGTTGATACTGGTGACGACCTCACGCCAATTTCCTTCTGAGGAGTTTTTCTGGAAGTGTTCTAGAAAATACAGATATAAGTCAGAAAAATATTATTTTTTCTCCTTAACTGGTTGATTAGAAATTAATACTTTTCTAGCATAGTCCTTTCCTGTCATGTTAAATGAGAAAAGTGACAAGGCTTCTAAAACTACCTTTGCAATAAGGTCAATAACAGTTGTATAGTATACATTTTAAATATGACAAACTTGCAGATTTCAAACTGGTGATAATCTTTGATATAGGCAGACTCGGATCTCATCTTAACTACAGTTTTATCTTTGCAAGCATCAGAGACTATTCAAACTTTTATGAGCAACACCACAGAAACTATTGATCCTTTTTGCAAAGAAGATGGCAAAAACCACAGGGTTTTCTGTAAGCTATTCTGTAATTATTTTTAAATAATTGATGCTTAAACCTTTAAATCAGACTTGAGCAAAAAAAAAAATGCCTACCACTTAAATCAGCTCTCAATACAAAAAAAGACCACACACACATAGATATTTAATAATGACCCTACACCATTAACCACATAACTCATGCATGTAAGCATCAAATGGTCAAAAAAGAGTCAATTTTACACAAACTTAAGTTTCATATCAGCCTGTGTCAACTTCAAAACAGTTTAAGGGCCCCTGTTAAAGGGACAAAGAAAGTAAAACAAGACCAGACACACATTGATATTTAATAATGAACCTACAACATTAACCACAAAACGTCAAATAGTCAAAAAAGAGTCAATTTCACACAAACTTAAGTTTCATACCCAGCCTGTGTCAACTCCAAAACAGTCTAAGGGCCCCTGTTGAGGGGACAAAGAAAGTAAAACAAGTATTTAAATGAATTCCACCTCAACATTTACATGTTAAAAATAATTTAGGGAAAGTCATAGTGCCAAATCCCCCCCTTCCCACGCACTCCGAGACAACCATGAAAACATGGGAGTTGGTTTATATATATAAATAAATATATATATATATATATATATATATATATATATATATATATATATATATATATATATATATATATATATATATATATATATGTATATATACATGCGTACACACGTACATACGACACACACATACATACATATATACATACATACATACATACATACATACATACATACATACATACATACATACATACATACATATATAAGCCACTGTTCTTAACAACTTATGTCTCCAGGCAAGACATCCCTGCCTCATTAACTCTTTTGCTAAAAAGGGTTACCTGTTTACACAATAATCAGCAAGGAGGATTAACACTCCTATATGGTTAGCACAGATAAGTTCTGAAACCGTGCCATGGTTAAAAAACAAAATCAAAATGATGTACCTTTGCATTGGTTGCTGCCTTACTAGAAGACACTTTAGTTGGAACCAAAACTTTAATGGTGCTTCCGCCACCATTGTTGCTCATGATCGGGATGATACCATGACTCGTAGGTGACATCACCTGACCAGTACTGCTCTGTGAACTCAGTTTAAGGCTAAGCGTGGTGCCCGTACTTGTTGTGCTGACCAATGACCTCGGTGAAGAAGAAGAAGATGACGATGTAGAGGGCACTGTTTTTGCTTTAGGGGTGTCTTCCTTAAGACTCGTCTTTGACGTCAGGGTAAAATTTCGTCCACCTATGTTTACCTTAGTGGTGCCTGGAGGTTTTTCTGTAGAGTAATATAAAAAAAAGTTCATCTTTTATAAAATTATTTTTACAATTGTGCTATCAAACTGAAAGAGCTATTCCATGCAATTTCTAAAGCGCATCAAATTTTACAGGTGTGGTATTCAAATTAAGAACATTTTCTGAATAACTTTTGAAAGAAAATCACAGCAGACTTTTCACTTTAAAAATGGTAGATGAAGTATCAAGATATGACATTGTAAAGCTGAGGACAAATAAATGTACTATAACAGATATTAACCCTTACTCTACCAGAGCTTTGAAAAATGCAAGCTCAATTTTCGTAATTTTGTTTTTCACATATATATTTGACAATCTTCCTTTTATTATCTTTCATTACAAGTTTGGTCAGAATGAAAGCTTAGATGTTTTTTTGTTTTTTTGAGTAATGAAAGCCAAATTAGGAATTATTGGACAAAAATATGCAAAATTAAGCAATTTTTGGTCAAATTTGGTCAACAAATTGGCAATCTTTGCACAAGTATAACTTCTTTTCAATATTGAAAACAGAGATTTGTGTTACATATTTAGATTCGTTATAAAATTTCCTTTCCAATGATGCAAACCTAGAATTTATAGAAAGAAAGGAAAGATGAACAAACACCGAAAACGGTTTTAGTCAAATAACCTCTGAAAACTACAGCAGAAAAATTATAACGCAGCAGTCACGGTGAGACTCCAATCTGCTGCGCTTGCGTGGTGGCCAATACATATCCACTACACCAGATGGTCATAGAAAATGCTATGGTGAAATTCAATTATTATATGAAAGGTTTCAAATAGAGAGGGGTATGCCTGTATTTATATATTAAATGATAGGAAATTGCAAGCACTTTTGAACGGCGAATCAATGAAGCATGTGAGATGTACAGTTTTCATACACATTTTTTTGAGAGAAAAAAATGGGTTGAAAATGGCAGAAATTCATGAAATTTTATAGAAATTTCTCTAAAACAAAAGATTGCAGCTAGGGATTATAAAAATTAGACCAGAAATCAATAATATGTCTTAGGATTTGCATGTTTGAATTTGAAGCAAAAATGTAATCTTTAAGTTATTGTAAGATTTAAAAGTGAAAAAAACATTTTTGCCAATTTTTCAAGTTTTACCCTTTTTCAAGCTACTTTTTATCAAAATTCTGTAATACGGCCCCTATAAAAAAGTTACATTTTGTGAAAGAAATATCTGAGTACTTTAAAATGATACCAAGATTACTCCTATACGACTTTGATAAAGTCATGATTCTATTTTTATAAAAGGTGGTTTAAAAACAGCAATAATATCGCCGCGTGGTAAAGTAAGGGTTAAGGCATCTGTTCAAAATTGCTAACATAGGGACCAATCTACACATTTTTCCAGGTATAATTATACCAGAAAACATGCAAAGAAGTAAATGCTGAAACTATCTTCCATTTTCTTATTTCAAATTGTTTTGAACCTCTGCCAAAGTTTGTACATAGTAGGGATCTAGCTATGACTGTAGTCTTCTTAAATTTTACCATACACTCTAGGCTTATAAATTTTACCATACACTCTAGGCTTGGACAATGTTGCTGCTTTATGATTGTGTACTCACCCCACACTCCAGCAGGTTGAGGTGGCTTATTCACCTCTCTTGGTTTATCTTTACCACCGGATAGAGAAGGCTGCAGAAAAGGGGAAATATTGGATATCAACTAAAATATATCAACAATAATATCAAGATATGAAAATAAAAACAAATAGTTAAATATGATCAATACAAAAATGAAAATCATTTTTCATGCAATATTCCTTGAATAGTTTTTGGCTGATAGTTATGACATAGTAACACAGATACATAACATGTGACCAGTGATAAGAAATTAAAAAACTACAACAGAGACCTTCCATAATAATTCAATGAGAAACGATACTAATCCCCTCGCCATTGATAACACAGCTTCCATCTTCTTTCCAACGTCTTCCCCCATGCCATTTCACCCTACTTTCCACCATATATGCTATATGACATCCAACCCTACGTCCCACATGCCCTATCACCCTCCGTCCCACATGCTGTCCCATCCTCCATCCCACATGCCATCCCAACCATAGTACCACATGCCATCCTGCTTCCTTCATCTACCAATTATCTTGCCACCTTCTACCAGAAAATGAAATTCATGAAAATCAACTTCTTTCCCTTTTAATACAATATACACTGAGATCATATTCAAAATCATGTCACACTAAATGGAGATAGGGCAGTGTTCACATGAAGGTGCAGGATTGCAGGATTCCCGCACATATTATTAAATTCCTACTAAAAAATAATTAAAGGGAAAGGGTGGGGGGGAAGAAAAATTTCAATAAAATGCCAAAAAAATACTAAATGAAAGGCCAATTTTTACCCAAAAAAGGTCAAATTTGGGATTTTCCAGTCATAGTTTGGCATTGTCGGTGGTATCTTTAGGTCCCTTTTGGTATTTCTGTTTTTTCTCCAAAATAAAAATCCCCTCCCCCTTCTTTTCAAAATTCCCCCTCCAAAAAAAAAAATTACACAAGGGAAAAAACTCCCCCCCAAAATATTTTGAACCTTAGTGTGAACACTGGGATGGGGTTGTATTGATGAAGATGTGGTATGAAAGCATTGTCAAGTGAAATGTAAAATGGAGCGTACAAAGTCATGAGTTGATAAGGCACTTGATTCTGGCACTCCTTTCTCTCCTCTTCCACTGCTCCGCTCATCTCCCCCTTCCGAGTCACCACTCGGCCCTCGGCCCCCATTTCGGTCAGAGGTCTTTGACCTCTCATCCAAATGGGAAGATTTTGAATTGAATCCATCATTCTGATGTTCTGATCGGCCATTTCTGTCTTTGGTACCAGTAGATCCACTAAAGGAGAGAGTAATACAAACATAGATTTACAACAGAGTGGTTCTCCTGCAACTAATGTATGGACATTCAAAATTTAGCTGACAGCTTACAGTATTACATATTATACATATTACTTATATATAAACAGATTTTATCATAATAATCATTATCTCTAGATCCTAGTTATTCATAACAACTATGACAAAAGTCACTCCTATACATTAGTTGATACATGATTTAAGGGAGATACTTCAAACAGAATCTGAAGACTATCATCTTTCAAATGTGAAAAGTGCTTGTTACATCCAACACAATGTGGATGCAATCAAAGGATACAGAATTCAATGGCTCAGTGTAGAGGGATAGAGTGATTCCCTCTTCTTTAAACAGAATTATTACAATTTCCTATAGCTTTAGCACATGATGTCTACATCCAAGCACAGATTAGTCGATCAAACCAATAATTCCCCTCAAATTTCATTTGCTAGAGTAAATGGCATTTTCTGATGGAAAGCATGTCTCCAGTCACTTCTTACTGTAAAGTGCATTTGATTCCTTACCCAGAGGGATATCTCTGTCTTCCCCCACTATGATGTCTTCCTGTCCGAAGGTGACCACGACTGCTAGGATACCCATCATGGTGGTGTGCACCATCTCGAGGTCCCCCATTGTACCTTCCCCCACGAAATTGACTGCTACTGGGAAAATACTGCGATTCGGGGAATCCACCATACTGACCAAAAGGGTGAAAAGCTGGCAAATGATGAGGATCTGGCATGGATGAAATATCATCAGCTGAATGCTGGCGAGATGGATGCGGGTACTGCCGCCGCTCTGAAAATGGAAAGGCATGAAATGAAATATGTCAATCGAACGGATATTTGTGATATATTGTGCTTTAATTTTTTTTAACAAATATTAGATATCTTAATTTACAATACCACATATCTTATAAGAATATTCCCATGTGTAACCTTTCATTAGAAAGATACATTTTTTAGAAACAATTTAGTACAAAAATCATGTTGATATGTTATTCCTACCAGGAGATATTCAAATGTTGAGGTTCACAAAAAATGCCAACAAACGAATAGGAAAAGGCTCAGTATGACATCACAGTAACACATTCTCCCACAATGTTTATGTAAAATGCCAACAAACGAATAGGAAAAGGCTCAGTATGATATCACAGTAACACATTCTCCCACAAAGTTTATGTATTTCATTCAAATCTTTATCTAATCTCATTCAAAAACTTTAAAATGCAATTGGGGAAATCTTTAAAAATCCATATCTCCTGAATGGAATATGATATCAACCTGATTTTTGCACCAAATTAACTCTAAAAGTATGCTTTTTCAAAAAAATGTTTACAAAAAACCAAAGGAATATTCCTTTAACACTATTAGTGCACCACATCTGTATAAAATGTGTTCCATTTAAAAAACCCTCACAATTCCAACTGCCAGTGCTGGTAGTTACTGTTCACTAACAAATATAATCAGGAAATCACTGGTGAATTGTGTTACACCTCAGTGCATATGCATTGTCAGCATACTATAGAAGATTCATATAAGCCTCAAAATTTCAGATTTGATGGGGACCCAATTTCAGGTTCCACGCTGTTTGTACATGGGAACATGTCGGAACCTATTTTGGGAATTTCATGAAAAATTCCCAGAACTAATCTAAACTCCATTAAGTTGAAGGAAAGAACCTAAATTACTCAGGAATCAATGGTAGCATTACATTTACACATTTGAAGGAACAAGAAAAATCTTTGAGAAATTGAGGATTTTTGAAAAAATGAAATTTTAGTTGTTTTTACACTTCTTATTATAAACATTTAAGTTAACGTTTGTGGTCAATAAGTTTTTAAAAGTACTCTGAGTTGTAAGTTGTGTGTGTGAATCAATTGATTTTCTAGAGTTGTGAACATTTAGTGATTTATAAACATGTACATGCCAAAAAGCTAGCATGTATAGTTTACACACATTTAGTACCTAGTACCAAAGTACACCAAAATTGCTCCAAATTACGATGCTAAGTTTAAAAAAATTGCGCAACCAGTATGGCAAAAGTACTGACTCCATTGCCCAAATAAACACTGAAATTTTGCATTCCAAATCAAAAAAATTATATTTCTACAGTATAAATAATAATTTTTATGGAAAATGTGCATGGAAATTGGGGTTTAGAAAGAATAAAAAAGTTTAATTTTGAATATCTCTTTAATAAGATTTTGAATGCTTTCGTCCCCATTTTGTTTCTTTTGGAACTCCTCTTTCAATAAAGAACAGCCATCGTGACTTAAACAGGCGCTAAATTTGAGCTCTCGAATTTGGTTTTTTTTTCTCAAGATTATTGAAGTTTTAATCAGGAAGAAGCTAATCAGTTATTTTCTGCTGTACTCAAATACCGAGCAGGTGATTTTGAATTTGAACCATGCCTTCTAAGGGGAAAAAAGGAGAAAATACGGTTGAACAACGCCCCAACACTAAATCAGTATCGGCTAGCAGTACGTCAAGCACAGATACCAGGTAAGATGATGTAACTCCTAACCTACCCTTTGAACAATTTGTAAGGAACAGCCTTAGTGACATTCTTCAGAGAATTAAAGGGGTACAGGAAGTGCAGGAAAAAGAAGGTGAGAGACTAGATGTGCTTGAAAACAAACTGACTGAATTGAATATTTGATTGATTAAAGCTGTAAAAGTATTTCAGAAATAAAGGAGGATTTAGAAAACACCAAGGCAAACTTTAAGAAATGTAATGAACTAGTCAGTGCTACAGCAAAAAAATTGTATCTTCGAAAGATCATCTTAATAGAAGTGAAAGAAATTCAAGAAAAAACAACTTCCGTATAATTGGTGAAGGTGAAAAACCAAATGAAAATTTTCAGGATAGGTAGGGTGAGGAAGCTGATGATGTAGAAGTTTAAGATGGAGGACCCTATAATAGAGCGTGTCCACCGCGATGAAGGACCCTCTAATAGAGCGTGTCCACCGCGATGGAGGACCCTCTAATAGAGAGTGTCCACCGCGATGGAGGACCCTCTAATAGAGAGTGTCCACCGCGATGGAGGACCCTATAATAGAGCGTGTCCACCGCGATGGAGGACCCTATAATAGAGCGTGTCCACCGCGATGGAGGACCCTATAATAGAGCGTGTCCACCGCGATGGAGGACCCTCTA
This sequence comes from Chiridota heheva, assembly GCA_020152595.1. Classification (NCBI taxonomy): domain Eukaryota; kingdom Metazoa; phylum Echinodermata; class Holothuroidea; order Apodida; family Chiridotidae; genus Chiridota; species Chiridota heheva. The sequence continues at coordinate 554,642 of JAIGNY010001587.1, read as the reverse complement.
ATAGAGAGTGTCCACCGCGATGGAGGACCCTATAATAGAGCGTGTCCACCGCGATGGAGGACCCTCTAATAGAGCGTGTCCACCGCGATGGAGGACCCTATAACTAGAGCGTGTCCACCGCGATGGAGGACCCTATAATTAGAGCGTGTCCACCGCGATGGAGGACCCTCTGATAGAGAGTGTCCACCGCGATGGAGGACCCTATAATAGAGCATGTCCACATGGAGGACGATGGAGGACCCTCTAATAGAGTGTCCACCGCGATGGAGGACCCTCTAATAGAGTGTCCACCGCGATGGAGGACCCTCTAATAGAGCGTGTCCACCGCGATGGAGGACCCTCTAATAGAGTGTCCACCGCGATGGAGGACCCTATAATAGAGCGTGTCCACCGCGATGGAGGACCCTCTAATAGAGCATGTCCACCGTGATGGAGGACCCTATAATAGAGCGTGTCCACCGCGATGGAGGACCGCGATGGAGGACCCTCTAATAGAGCGTGTCCACCGCGATGGAGGACCCTCTGATAGAGAGTGTCCACCGCGATGGAGGACCCTATAATAGAGCGTGTCCACCGCGATGGAGGACCCTATAATAGAGCGTGTCCACGCGATGGAGGACCCTATAATAGAGCGTGTCCACCGCGATGGAGGACCCTATAATAGAGCGTGTCCACCGCGATGGAGGACCCTCTAAAAGAGCGTGTCCACCGCGATGGAGGACCCTCTAATAGAGCGTGTCCACCGCGATGGAGGACCCTATAATAGAGAGTGTCCACCGCGATGGAGGACCCTCTAAAAGAGCGTGTCCACCGCGATGGAGGACCCTATAATAGAGCGTGTCCACCGCGATGGAGGACCCTCTAATAGAGCGTGTCCACCGCGATGGAGGACCCTCTAATAGAGAGTGTCCACCGCGATGGAGGACCCTATAATAGAGCGTGTCCACCGCGATGGAGGACCCTATAATAGAGCGTGTCCACCGCGATGGAGGACCCTATAATAGAGCGTGTCCACCGCGATGGAGGACCCTCTAATAGAGAGTGTCCACCACGATGGAGGACCCTCTAAAAGAGCGTGTCCACCGCGATGGTCAGAAATTAGAAGGAAAACCTCGTCACATCTTGGTTAAGATGCTAAGATATACGGATAAGACATTTCTGTTCAAACAAGCCCAAAATGTTTAAAGAGAAGACCCTTTTCACCTAAGCGACGATCAGATTAAACAAGACCTAGCAGAAAAAAGAAATGGGCAAAACAAGCACAAGAGGCATCTGTGGATGAGTGCTTTTGTCTTTTTATTGTAGTATTGTATTATCAGTGGTTGGTGTATTTTTCGTTTTTGTGTTTTAAACAGAGTCTACTGCTTTCAAGGGTTATCGTCTTAAATAGGAATTTGTCAAATTTAGGATCCGCCAGTACTGCCAGAATTACACACGTGGTAAAACTAGTCAGAGAAAGGGTAGAATGAAATGGTCATCTAAGCATATGACTAATCTACAGCTGTCACTGGGGGGTTGTTACCGCACAGGGTGACCGCAGATTCACTTTTGAATGATTTGGATAGTGCAAAAGATGAGCTTGAGCATTGGCATAATGAAATTACAGAGGGCATAATAATTAGGTCTAAAGCTACCTAGATAGAACACGGGGAGAAGAACAAAAAGTATTTTGCCTCTCTTAAATGGAAAAGAAAGCAAAAAACATCATACGTAAAGTAAAAGATGGCAATAGTATGTTAACAAATGATCATGATCATGATATTATCAATTCAATTAAAAGAGTTTTTTCACTGAGTTATTCCAATCAGATCATGTGGTAAATGAGTTATTTCCTCAATGACATTAATGCCTTATCTAATTATAATGCTAAGAATATTGAGGACAAGCTGACTAATGAGGAGTGTTTAGCAATTTTAGGTAGCTTTGGCACTAATAAATCTCCAGGGAAAGACAGTTTAACATGCAAATTTTACCGTACTTTTTGGAATTACGTGGGGGATTTGGTTGTAGATTCTTTAAATGAGGGATACGAGAGAGATGAATTATAGGCAACACAGAGGCAAAGTGTCATAGTTGTTATACCTAAAGATGGAAAGGATAAATCTTTGTTGGAGAATTATAGGCCTATTTCATTAATGAATGTGGACTAAGATAAGGGCAAAAGCCATTGCGACACGTTTGAAAGGGATTTTAGATTATATCATTCACCCAGACCAAATGCATTTATTCCCGGGAGGAACATAGGAGGCAATTCGTACAGTTTTCAATATCATGCATTATACTGATCCTTACCATATGTCGAGATACACCATTTCAGTTGACTTCCCCAAAGCTTTTGACTCTTAGTCATGACTTTTTGTTCAAAACACTGTCAGCTTATTTTGGACCATTAATAATACAATGGATTAGAACTTTTTATATCAATAGTGAAGGTTGTGTTATGAATGGAAAGTTGTCAACAGGATACTTCCCTTCAACCTGTGGGGTTAGACAAGGGGATCCCTTATCTCCTTATTTATTCATCCTTTCAATTGAAACTTTAGCTGTTAAGTTAAGGAATAGTAAAAATATACATGGTACCCCAGTTAGAATTAGGAATATCAATAAGTATATCAAACTATCACTTTTTGCGGATGATTTGACAGTATTTACAAAAGATGAGCAATTGTCACATAATATCTTGACAGTTTTTAAGGATTTTGAAACGTAGTCTAACCTTAAGATTAACCCAACTAAAACTTTTGCCATGGTCATGGGGGGAAATTTTCAGATAGTAAACAATGCGAAAAAGGCTGGACTAAGTTGGGTCAGTACAATGAAGATTCTGGGCATTCACATCTCGTACAACAACAAAACAGTATTGAATAAAAAATATGGATGGTATCATTAAAGATATTAGCAATAACCTCAATCTTTGGAGGGCTAGAAATCTGTCAATTTTGGGGATTATTCAGATTATCAAATGGTTTGGTATTTCCAAACTATTATATGTGGGCTCTGTACTCTGCATTCCTGAGAGTTCTATTAAAAATATTAAGATAATATTATATAACTTTATTTGGAAGGGGCAAGACAAAATAAAGTGCACAGCTATGGTTAATGAGTATAAAGATGGAGGTTTGAAAATGATTCATTTAAAGAATTTTATTGAGTTAAATAAGATGATGTGGCTAAAACGTTTAAAATCCTCCAACTCTCTTGGCTGGAAACTGATAGTCCTCCATTTCCTTCACAAAATTGGAGGTATTTACTTGCTAAATTGTTATTTTGATGTTGACTGCATCCCACAGTTCATGTACCTATTTTCTATAAAGAAATTTTGAAGGTGTGGTCAAACCTTAGCAACCTTATTCTTAACAATGGGAATAAAATCTTAAATATCATTTTATGGAACAACAAACATGTGAAATTAGGGGGCAAGTCTGTCTATGACAAAACTATCATGGAAAAGGACTTTTCAAAAGTCCAAGATATTTTAGAGATATGGGGAAATTTCCACAATTTCGACTTTTTCCATCAGAGAGGTCTAAATAATACTGACTATTTTTAAATGTTAAGCATATATTTAACGCTCTCCCTAGCAATTGGAAAAACCTAATAAATTCGGTTGGTATACTGCCTTACCACGGGGCCACTAATGTTGGTAGAAGTGATGAGGCGGATATTACATCATGTATGTATGAAAGGCTTATGTTATGACTTGGAGACCATCAAGATAAGATTTCTTATAAGGTATTAGTGTTTTTGTATATTTCCCCTCAGACAGTCTGGACTAAACTTAAAGATATTTTATGCTTATTCTGAAAATGATCTTTGCCATATTTTCAATCTTCCTTTTTTGACAACAATAGATAACAACTCGAGAGCTTTTCAAATAAATTTTTGCATAATATAATTCCTTTAAATGAGTGGCTTTTCAAAGTGGGCCTGGCTGACTCCCAACTATGTGGATTTTGTAAGTTAGACGCAGAATCACTCCAACATTTGTTTGTTGATTCCCACATCACCAGGTTTTTTTGGCGGGAGATTATGAGTTATTTTGTTAATCTTGTTCTTGTCAATATTTGTTTCCCACTCTTCTATTCTACATGGTTTTATCGAAGTCAGCAGTGATTTTAAGTTAACTCACCAAGTGATTCTAGTAGGCAAGCAGGTAATTTATGAATGTAAAATAAAAAATTATAGCCCATCTGTTCGTCTCCTGATTTCTAAATTAAAAATTATTTGTAAATTAGAAGAGCATATACTGTAGCAACAAGAACTGATAAGTTAAAGTCCCATAATAAAAAATGGCTCTCAATTTTGCATCTTCTCATTGAACTTTTTCTTGAATCCTCTCAAGATGTATTTCTGGTCTTTCTTTTTTATGTTAGTATTTTTAAGAATGTTTATCTTTTAATTACCAACAATTATGCTTTATAAATAATGTTATGATAATTGTATTCCTTTTAGACATTTTCCTCATTGTGATGATATGTTGAGATAAGAGAGTTTAACAAACAAATTGTGTTGAAACAAACACAAAACTCCTCTTTCATATGCTTGACCACTGAACTAATCCTTTAACTAATACATAAGCACAGCGGACAGCAGAATCCAACTGTGTTTTATAGGAAAACAATAAAGATTTTTAATTGTAAATGCAGAGTGAAGACCATAGCTGCAAGAAGACAGAAGAACAACATGGCTTATTTGACCCTTGTTACTGTACATTCAAATACACACACACCATCTTTAAGGCTTATCCCTCAAGCAGAGGCTTAGGAACTTAGGGTCACCCACCTCTCCAGGAGAGGGGGGCAAGAGCCCAAAAAAATCCTGGTTAGAATCAAAAACCGTGCACTGGTAAATAAAGTTTCTATTAAACTTTGCCACTTAACAGGAAATCTCCTTCAATTTTTAGGTAATTCCTTCATTTCTAGGTATTTTTCTTTATTTTCGAAAATTTCCCCTCATTTTCGGAAATTTTTTTTCTTAAAGTTTTCTTCATTTTTCTGTACATGTCCTTCATTTTCCAAACATTCTTATCAATTTTCAGGAAATTTTCAAGAAATTTTCAACAATTTTAAGAAATTATTATGGAAATGTTGCAAAATTACCCTGCTTCCTACAGTACTCCTCTGCATAGTAATAATAATAAATAATAATAATAATAATAATAGGATAGTAGAATAGTAGAAGTAGTAGTAGTAATAATAATAATGATAATATTAAGAATAAGAATAACAAGAATAAGAATAATAATAATAGTAATAAGAACAATAGTAATAATAATAATAGTAATAATAATAATAGTAATAATAATTCATATAGTGCTAATTTTATAAAAACATTTAAAAGCGCTTTCATACAAGCAAATCAAAACGAAAATAAAACTAAGAATAGAGAAATGACAACATAAATAGAATTACAATGGATCAAGCTGCACATTAATTAGATGAATGTCTTTTTCAACAAAATAGTTTTAAGTTTAGCTTTAAGGGTCAGGGATACATTATCAATACATTTTAGTTCAGTTGGGAGGGAATTCCACAACCAAGGACCTTTATAAGCAAAGGACCTTTCGCCAAGAGATTTATGCCTAATACGGGGAACAAATAGGGACATTAAACGAATATCATAGCGGGATTGTTTTTTAACGACCATTACACGTAAATAATTGGGAGCAAGGCCCCCAATGTATTTGAAAACTTGTGAAACAGTTTTATTTTAAATTCTTTGTTTGACTGGTAACCAGTAAAGGGACTTCAAAACAGCATTAATGTGAGAAAATGTTGGTAGTCTGAAAATCAAGCGGGCACGGCTGGCAGCACCATTAAGTAATCCTTGAATTCTGTCAAGTTGATATTCAGGTAGGCCAACAAGAAGTGAAATACAATAATCAATGTGACTTATAACAAAAGCATTAATAAGGGTTTTTAAGGAATCTTCATTTAAATATTTGGCAATTCTTTCACGATCAGATGGTTTTATTTCAGCATCACCAACTTTGATGGATTGGACTCCAGCTTTAACTAATTGCTGACAAGTGCCAATTAGAAGAAATTCAACCGGAGGCCATGAGATTATTCTTAACCATCCAAGACCTTATTTCAGCAATAAGAGATTGCAGTGCACCGACTGCCTCTTTCTCCGAGATAGAACCAGCAGTGCATAAACAGTAAAGCTGAGTATCATCAGCATAGCTATGGGATTGTGGAATATGCTTTGACACAATACTGAAGAGTTGAGAAACGTAACACAAAAATAATATGGGACCCAAGCAACTGCCATGGGTTACGCCACAGTCCAACGGAATTTTTTGGATCTAGCACCTTTAACAAAAACATGCTGCTTTCTAGACGATAGATAGGATATGAACCACCATTGGACGTCACTAGCAATTCCAAACTGAGAGTGAACTGTGACCAGGAGAGTGCTGTGGTTTTAATACAGTATTTAATGCCACACTCAGATCCAAACATAACAAGAGGGTGTATCGTTGTTTGTCACATTCAACATAATACCACTGTGAATTTTCATCAAGGCTGTCTCTGTGGAGAAGTTTTTTTTCTTTCTGTAAGCAGACTGACAATCTGGAAGGGGAGCATGTTGTGAGCAGTGAAAAACAATCTGGTCAACTACCACCCGCTCGACCAATTTTGATACAAAGGTCAAATTACTCACAGGTCTGTAGTTGAAAAATGAACTCCAATCCTGCTTTCTTTAGCAGAGGGACAAGTTACATTCTTCCAACTATAAGGTACTGTACCATTTCTGGAATATAAGTGCACCATTGTTGTAAGCACAGGGAGAAGTGATTCAAGGCAATCCTTAAGCAGCCATGTTGGTATTGGATCCAGGATACAACCTAAACTTTTAGAAGATATAACCAGTTTGCGAACATCATGTGCAGACAATGGTGTGAAAGAATGAAAAATCATGTCAACGCATTGGAGTTCATTGCAGAAATCAAAGCTGTCAACTTCAATAGTGTTAATATTGTCTTTAATCTTTTGAATTTTAGAAACAAAGAAATTTCCAAAGTTGTTAGCAAGTTCTTCCCGCATATTACCATGTGGTGGGTAATAATCCACATGTCTGCTTTTGCATGGTGAGTTCACAACACCAAAACGTTTTTTAGTGTCACCCTGATAGTCCTGTATCTTTGTAGTGTAGTACAGTTTTTTGCAGAATCAAACTGAAATGAGTAACAATTAAGAAGGGAACGAAGATTTTGCCTATCCAATTTCAAACCTGATTTCCGATACAGCCTTTCAGCTTTCCTGCACTGTGAGCATAGTGTTTTTAAATCATCTGAATACCATGGCACTGTAGGTCTACTGGTAATCACTTTGGTAACTACTGCAGAATGTTTGTCTAAAATGGAAATTAATGTTTCGTCATAACAAGCCACAAGATATTCCAAATCTAACCAGTCCGTTTTAATTAAATTTGATTCAGCAATATCCTCACAAAATTGGTCAATATTACTGTTCCGATATTTCAGGTATTTAATTTCCTCAGTTGAAAGCAATGTTCGGACACATCTGAGTGACTAATGAATGCATTGGATAATTTAAGTTCTGGTTGTGGTGGTGATATAAATAGAACATTGATGGATCTTGTAATGATAAGAGCCAGGTTATGACCTAACTCATGAGTTGGAAAACCTACATGTTGTTTCAAGCTAAAAGTATTTAAAATATCAGCAAACATGCAAGCATCCGAATTACTGCTACAGTATCATTTAAATGAATATTAAAATCACCTATCAGAATGAGTCTTTCAGGTCACAACACACATTCCTTAAAAAAAATCTTTGAATTCATTAAAAAATGTTAATGTAGTAATTGGGTGAGCTTCAGAATAAGGAGGTCGGTATAAGATAAGTAGAAAAGTCACATGATGAGCAACAATTTGCCACTAAGAAAACTCAAAATATATCTTTTTGGGGCAACAATTTGCCACTCACAAAACTCAGTCTTTTCTGCACTTCTTTGCAATTTGATCCTTGAGTCTCTGAAAATAACGCCAGTACCACCACCTGACCTGGCAGATGGGGGAGAACCCCAAGGAAGCTAAAACCTTGAGGGGAGAGGGCAGACTTGCATACAGTATCATCTTCTTTAAGCCATGTCTCACTTAGACAAAATAGATCAAGATTAGAGTCGACAATATGATCCACTATAAGAGGTATTTTATTTCTAATCAATCCAGCCTTCGGAGTCTCTAACAAAACGTTTCCTTCAGATTGTTTATGAGTTTTATCAAGTTTGATTTGAACCAAGTTCTTAAGATGTACACCTCTATTGGCATCAAGGGGCTTCCTTTTAATTTTAAGTGTACATTGTGATCTGTTATCCGTAACACAACTTTGTTGCTGAGTATGTGCAACATTAAGATTTTACATTTGATGTGGATCCCCTCTTCTTCCTCTTGCATAAAATAAACTATTGTCTTTAAGAACCGAACATATAGAAGGCAACAAACTGCCATGACAAAAGGCAAGTAAATGAATCTTAGTTACTGAATTTGTCTGGCTGGTGTAGGCATTATGCTTAATTACCTCTGCCAAGGAAGTTGGAGAGAGGTTATGTTTTTGCCTGTTTGTTTGTTTGTCCGTTTGTTTGCTTCTCTGTCATCAAGATATCTCAAGAACTGAAAATTGGATGTGTGGTTTTGTTTCTGCTAAAGGAAGAAATGTTTAAAATTTGAGACATATTGGAACAGAGGAAAAGTGCAAAGGGGAATGGGGATGGGGACACGTTTTTGCCCTGTTTGTCTGTCATCAAGATATCTCAAGAACTGTTGACTGGAATTGGATTAAATTTGGAGTGTGGGTTTGGTGCTGCTTAAGGAAGGAGTGATTAAAATTTGAGACATATTGGAACAGGGGAAGGGTGAAAATGGAGGGGTGGGGACACTTAAAGGTGAATTTGTGACTAACTGGAACAGGAGAAGGGCAGAAATTAAGGGGTGGGGATGTTTTAGGATGAGATCTGTCAAGACTAAGTTAGATTCTTTCCAATGTAATGTGCTGAACAATGACCTAAACAATCAATTATCTGGACTCTTTTCAAGGAAACTTACATCAATTGTTCTCTGGAATCAAAGAAAATAAAACAATTGGTTTCTGCCATGAATGGAAAATAATGGAATGTGAATCCTGGCTGAATAGAGCTCTAACAATGATACTTCACTTGAATTAAACTGAACAGATTGCAAATGATCACTACAGATCAAACCACTGAGAGGTTAGACTAAAATGATCCAGGTGTTAAACACTTTCAACAGTGAAAATATTACAAAATGACAATTTCATTACGCAAGAGCAAAAATGAGATCTCAGAGGAAGAGCATTATACAGTGGCTGCAGCTAAATCAGCACCTATAATTCTGATGGAAATGGCAATCCATTCCTAACACATACAATAATAGCACTTATATTTCCACAGTATGTATGTATATATGCATGTTCAATCATTTAAATAACACCTTTTGTCAAAAGGGTTGCAAAGCGTTCACGGAAGTTAAAAATCAGGAAAACAATGATGGGTAATCAAAAACAGTATAGGACTACTAATCATCACATATGAACGACAGATGAGATTTTTTCAGACATGAAAACACAAATGTATAAATGTGTAGTACAAGTGTTCACATTTGTACTAAAAGGGATAGATGGATTTCCCCTATTTATTAGAAGTCACCCTTTAATAAATTACAAAGGGGGGAACTTGCTATTGCTTCAGCACATGTAACCCTCAGCATAAATAAGTTAATAAGACAATAATTGTATAATTCCCACTAAAATTTAAATTACTAAGTGTGAATAGTGATGTAGAAATTACTTAATAGGAATGAAGAAAAGTTATTCAGGAATAAAACAACTGCGAAAGCATGTGGTGGGGGAAAGGAATATAGACTAGCGGAGGGAAGAAACTGATGGATTTTTCTAGTCTATAAAACTATGATTGACTACCATCAGGGATGCCAGTTTTCCAGCAATAGCCCAAATTCCGGCTTTATTGCAATTTTAAAATCATATCCAGCTGTAGCAATGTGCCTTTTCATTTAATTCAGTAATGATAAACGATCCATTTTTTCAATCGTTTATCGTGTACACGATCGCCGAAAATGCGATCACACACAAAAATTCCATAAATTTTCGCAGAATTGGTTCTATCCCTACAATAAACACATCGCAATTTCCAGCCTTAGAAATAATTAAGGAATGTCACAAAACTTGAGTGGGGGGCTATATTAAGATTTCAAATTACCAGGCTGTAAAAAATTGTCAAAAAAATGATCCATAGTTTTAAAGTGCATTAAAATGATGCAGAAATGAAATATTAGTAAGTACAGTAAATTGCTGTGTTTTAATACATTTTCAACACATATCGCCGTGCTATACAAAATTCAAAAGTGTGCCACTAGCATACTGTATAAAAAAATATTTCATCCCAGTGTCATTCCCAAGTGTACTGTATTTTATGCAACTCTATTGGCAAAATAGCGCTAATGCAAACCTCATTGAAATCTCAGCATATACGAAACATTTTTGTTTGTTTGTTTGTTTCACAATCTATTTTTCTTTTTTGCACAATTTATTTGACTCATCAGTTGGGCTTTGCATTTATTTGTGGTAAAAATGACAATCAATGCTTTTTTTTGGCCGTCTATTTTTGGGTTCATTGACAGCTTGTAAAAGAGTGTTAACCTAATTCAGATTTAAGCCTGTATTGTTAATCGGCCTTAAGCCTACATCAAGTAGCTCTAAATTCAGCAAATCAAAGTGAAAGATTTGTGCAAATTTATCTCCTGCATTAAAAAGGATTCAATCCTTGGTTGATCGTTCGTTAAGTTTGAATTGTAAAAACATTGATTGAAAGTTTTTTAAGTGAATATTGATTTTGAATGCAATGTATTGTTGGGAATTTGATAGGGGCACTTTCTGGGTAATTTTCCTGTGTACACGATGTTTTATTTTTGTAAATGGTAAACAATGTTTTTGATCATGTACACAATAATTGGTAAATGGTCGCATCCCTATCCAGCTGCAATCATGACTTCAGGCATAGCATAACGTTAGGCCTAAATCTTCATTATGTTAACACCTGTTTAAACAAGCTGTAAAACTGACCCAGAAATTCACATGCAAAAAAGCTTTTTAGATTGTTATTTTAACCACAAATAAATACAAAAGTTTACCAAGTGAGTCAAACAAATTGTGCAAAAAGAAAAAAAGATTGCAAAATAAATCAACAAAAATGTTTCGAAGTTGGACAAGATTTCAGCATGGTTCACAAGCAAGGGTCACAGCCATTTCCCAGAGGATTGCATCAAATACAAAACAGTTGGGAATAGGGATGGGTTAGAATATTATTTCTACGGTATAGCTGGTTCATAGTGGCACACTTTTTATTCTTTTACAGCATGGTCATAGCGTTAAAAAGATATCAAAATGCTTGCAAGTCACGGAAAATTTACTTGCTGATAAGTTATTTCTGCATCTGTTTAAATTGGTTCCAACCATGGATCATTATTTTTAAGCCTTACAGGTAACATTCTTTTAACACTTCCCGGTCCGATTTCATTTTATGGAGTTTGGTGGGAAGAAGAAGGGGAAGGTGGAGGGGGAAGGTGGATGGGGAAGAGGGGTCCATTTAAATGAATGGAAATTCAGCCGTTTAAACGAAAATGCACAGCCCCAAATTCAGGTGCGGATCCAGGAATTTCAGAAAGGAAGGGGGTTCGCACATCAGTTCAGACTGATTAACTTTTAGCAAAAAGAGACTAAGTGGTATATGTTGTCTGGAAGAGGGGCGCCTGAGCCCCGTGCGCACCCCCTGGATCCATGCCTGCTAATGCTGACATGTGTACCAGTATTTTTCAGGCCCTGGAAGCAAAAACTACTGGCATCCCTGTACCATACTAGTTACGTGATGTTTAAAACAAAAACTCCTGGATGTATTATGCTTATATAATCTTCCACGGTTTTGCCATGATGTAAAACCGGTCGGTTTCCAAAACCAAAACTGGTTTTAACCGAAAATCCAGTTTTTCACCTGTAATGTAAACAAGCTTTGAACATATTTACAGTAACAATAACTGCAGTGTACTGCACTGTTATATGGTAGCTGCTAATGTTTATATCACTGTATTTTCTGTAAATAATGTTGAAAATGATAACAGAGGCATTGATCAATAAAATGTATTAATAAACTTTAATGTTGCTTCCGTGTCAAGTGAATTTTTATACCCCATTTGCCCCTCAAATAATGCCGATTTTATCCCTTTGACAGTCTAGGTCCCAAGCAGTCACCTAAAAACAGTTGTGAAAAAGGCTGTCACGGTGTCAACAGGCCATCTATATGCCCTTATTTGCTCACCATTTCTAATTCATACTGTAGTTATGATTTCAATTTTCTTTCAAATAAAAAGAAAAGAAATTTGACAGATACTTGTAAAACAGATAAATTAAGCCTCTAAATGCATCATCTTACCGTGTGATGCTAGCCATCGTATACTTGATCACACAATACAATTGTTGCAGATTTGCATATAACCTACGGCGGGAAAATCTTACAGTTCAGATCCCACCCACTTGATACTTATTTCTTTGAAACATTAACCATGGCCAGGCCGTGGCTTCTATTTGAAAAAAATAATAATAACTTAACCAAAAAAAACCTCATAAATCATGCATATCTCTGTTATTTTTCAAGTTCAATAAACATTTTTGCTATGCTTTTACTTTAAATGGGCTCAGTTTGCGCATCATGGTGGCATTTTCTATTATATTAATCCAAAGGTTCCCGCCCAATAGCCTTATATGGTATTCGCTGTCTTTAATGCGCTATAAAACTGTGTGAATTATGGGAGTATAATAAAGCAGAAAAGGAAATACCCGCTAATGAAAAGTAGTGTCCCAATCCCCACCAAATTCAAATTTTCTCTATCAAAATGGAAATAAAACAATAAAAGCGTATTACCTGCAATCTCTGTACGGATCAGGATAGAAAAATAAACTGAAATACAATATATTCTGTATTTACCAAACCAGACCTTGCTTCCGCAAGAAGCTATGAAAACATTTTTATTTCACAACACACGCCACGCACCCAAACAAAAGCAATTCTTTGTCACAGTGCAAAAATATTTCAACATTGATTTGAAATAAATATGTAATAATGATAAGCAATATTTTTGGTCATTCAGAAAGGTATATAACAGCAAAACACATCTGTATTTGAACATTCTGTTTGTACTTTTGAAACAATATGCAAAGTGGAATGCAGAGATATTAATTTATGCGTACCAACAGGCTATCACTTAACAGGTCCGCAAAAAAAAATACTCGCTTCACTTTGAGTATTTCAAAAGACAAAAGGACTCAGGAGAGAATCGACATGACTTCAAAAAAAAGGTTTTTAAAGGAATGAATTTGTTGTGGTCAGGGAAATATTAGCCTGGAAAGAAGACACAAATACATAGCATCATCGAACCTGTTATCTGCAGGTACATTATGACTATTATTTCCAAACATTCTCAATCGTATTTATTGACTGAATCTGCATAAATACAACATATTTTCACAAAACAAATATATCAAAAGATACTACAAAAACCATATTGACACAAAGCATGAACTTTCTTTTCACTTAAATAAAACTACCTTTTGGCAATTTGTTTGTAGTGATTTGGTTATTTTCGGTACTTCCGGTTTTTCATAAAATATGAATCAGACCGAAACTGCAGTTTCCCGAAACAGGCTTTAGTTACAAAACCGGTACTCCCTACAAGCTAATTCTCATATAATATTCTGTTCCTTGATGCTCATGCACAATAGCTCTCCTAAACATTAAATAGACTCATAAGGAAGTTGAAGCCCTAAGGCCATCCTTAAAAAGTTTGTTTGTTTTAAGTAACCTTCCCTTCACATACCCAACAAAATTCCTAATCACTGTACTCTAATAACTTATTTTATTTTTTTAATCTGAAATGATAGCACTTGATTGTATATGAGGTACGAAAAAACTAGAATTTGGTTGATAAAAAAAAAAAAAAAAAAAAATTGCCTACCTTACCTACCCATCAAGATAACTAATGTTACATTATTTTGGAATATTTACTACATATTACAATAGTTTTTATCACTTCTGAATTATTTTGATAACTTTTCAGTTTTCTGCAAAAATATGATAATGTTATTCCATGTTTAGTGACTGATACAGTTTACTAATAAGCATTAGTAATTAATTATTTATTCCATTAACCCATAAAAGTCCCAGGGGGCGCAAAATGTGACTGGATTTTTCTGGAACTTTTTGCTTTTAAATTATATTTCATAACTTTTCTTTCATTTTGTAGCACAAGTTTGGCTTATGTGAATGCTAAGGCAATAAACTTTTCAATAAAAAAGTAAAATAAAGAAAATATCGACATAAATATGCAAATTTGCAAAGTTTAGGAAAAATCATGCCATTTTTTTAAGCTTGTATTTTTTCTTGTGAATTAGGAAAATAAAATGGAGGATTTTTTTACATATTTAGATTGTTTGTGAAATTTCCTTTCCAATGATACCAGTCTAAATTTCTAAGCTGCAAAAACAATGAAAATAAACAAAAAAAATAATTACCGCTGTAATTACTCGCGAAAAACAATGCCACGTATCCAGTGAGGTACTCATGTTGCAATCCCACACATTACCGCTAGACTACCTTGCGTATGTCCTAGTGTGTGGGTTTGTTTTCATACTTAAATATCGGCATGAATAAAAAGAGGGGGTAGTTGCTCTTTTTAATTTCAACCAAAAGTATGTAGATTGACCTTTCTGATAGTATATTTTGCATAGGAGGGCTGTCAGCTTTAAATTTTGCTAATTTTTGGTCTCAAAAAGGCTAAAAACCATAATATTTTTCACAACTCCTGCCAAAAAAAGATATTGATGAGAGGGGCAGTTAAAATTCAACCAGAAGTGGATGCATTGATGTCATTGTAACTTCCTCACAGGTTTTCAGGCAAAAGCAAGGTCTAGATGTATGGTAAGGAAGTCTTTGAAAAACAAATTGTTTTTCGCTAAATTTTGTACATTTTTTTATTTATTTTTATCTCACTCAACCCATCTTTTTTCAAAACTCTTCAACATAACCCCCATCAAACAGTTACATTTGCTGAAAGAACTATTCCAGCTCTTTCAAATCACTGCTGTGGGCCTATTTTACAAAGTAAAATAATTTTTTGAAAAGTGCATGTCCAATCAGCCATGTCACGACCGTGTGGGACTTTAAGGGTTAATGGTGATGTACTATACAGGTATATTTACACTCAGAAAGGGTAGTTCTGCCAGTCTGAAGGGAAAGCAACAACTTAAAGGACTCAACCTTGATTACACCCAAGCTTGGGCAATATATCGATATTATTCCATATTGACCCACATCATATAGTCGATATTGAGTTTAAGGGTAATATCAATATATCAATATATTGTACTATACATGAGCTAATAATGAAATTAACATGACAACCAACATGCACCTTTTCTCACTATACAGCCACAAAAAGTTTGTATTTTGTAATAATATCAAAGTTGCAGGCAGCCAATAATGTTAAGAGTTGATTAAGTCATCAATATTTCAATAAATATTACCTAAAATTATGTTCCACAGGCAGGAAATTCTTAATCCCACAAATACAGTACTGTACTCTGTATGTACAGGCTGCTATGGACATTGCGCAATAATATTAGTTAATTTTCATGATTTGTGATAGTTGAGCAATTTTAATCAATAAGATTTTAAATCCTTAAACACCCGCTTTAAATTCCTCAAAAAGAATACTGCATCCCCAAATTTATGTGGAAAAGCTCTTAATGGACACCTGAAAGTAGATTTTATCCTCAAAACTAAAAGATTTCATCCTCAAAACTAAAAGATATTTCCCACTAATTTGTCCGTTCACACATAAGACTTTCTGTACAGTAAGCAGCACAAATACAAACAGTGTGTGTAGATTTCTGAGCCCACTCATCCAATTGTTAGTAACAGAGGACATTTTCTATAAATATATCTCGACTTCTGAATGTCCAGGTCTTTAAACTAGAGTGCAAAAATGATGCCCTTTTAGTAGGAAATTCAAAGCAAGTAAGTGGGACCTAGCATTCAAAAGTGAAGTTGGCCTGTTTTCATTAACAAAAAAGCTATATACCAGTTCCATGAAAATAGTCAAATAATGATATGTTCAAACTTATGGAATTTCAATGTTTCTGTGATTTATTTCTTGAGAAAGAGACAATGTAAAAAACAATCCTTTCAGAATTATGGGTGTTTATTTGAAGATTTATGTACATACTTTCTATTCAATTCTGTAAATTTACTTCAAAATTTGAACTTTCTATTTGTACTGCTGGAACAATATTACTTGGTATATTATTTCAATGTGACGTCTTACAATTTGCATATCGATATTTCGATATTATCGATATATATTTAGCGATATATCAATCTTGTCTGAAGGTTAATATCGCCCAAGCTTAATTACACCTCATCTTGTTAATAGTTCTGTGCCTCCTTTAAGCTTCAAAATGGAAAATTAAGAATGAGGGACAACAACTAAGATCAAATACTCACCATCCCTATTCCGTTGCCCATGTCCACCCCTCGGAAATGAAGACTGGCTGTGAGGAGGCCGAAGATACCCTGGAAAAGAATCAACTCTTCGCGGCCTGTCATGTGGGTGATATTGTTCATGCTGGTAGTTGACCTTATGAGATGATCGATGGTCAAGGGAAGTTTTGTTGAACTGCAAATATAATAATGATATTAATTGAAAGGTTGGGATAATGAATTTTTAACTTTATTAATGTGATAATATTAGCAATGGAAGAACTTACAGAACATATATACGATTATAATGTAATCTATGAAAAGGTAAATAAATGTAGGAAATGGGAGATCATTTAAATTTACCATGTTATATCATGCCTAATAATATTAGTACCGTTCGACTGTCATGGAATCTCTCCTATATTTCTTTAAGATCATTATGAAGGGACTTAACTTTTGATCTAGGATTAAAAGCAAGTCACCTTCACAAAATTAAACCAAACGTGAGGTCATTCCAGAAGGTGGACAAAGTGAAACTTATGGCTGATTTTGAAAAAGCTATGGAAAAGCTGGGAAACAGCCACAATCTTGAGACTGCAACTGTCTTGTATTATAATCAAGTGCAGAGCATTCTTGATAGTCATGCCCCTCTGGAAACCAAAATGGCCCCAGTGAAACCTTTCCCACCATGGCTTACAACACCTTTAGTGGAACTAATCCGAGAAAGAAGACGATTAGAAAGAAGTTGGAAAAGTGATCCATTGAGCGAAGCAAAGAAGAAAGCTTTCTTTGGGAGCAGACAGCTCACCAGAAGTAAATTAAAGAGGGCAAGAATTGACTACAATCGAGAGCAAATTGTAAATTGTAATGGAAACGTCAAAGAGATCTACCGAGTTTGCAATAAGATCCTTGGTAGGAGTGTAGACATGCCTCTTCCTCCATCTGAAAATGCACTTCAACTGGCTACAGATTTCAATAACGTTTTTTTGAGAAAATTGTAAAAATTAGAGAGAGACATGATCATGAGCCATTTTCCTACTATAACGGATGAAACTATATCTGAGTCTACTGTTTTGCCTCCTTCAGTTTTGAGGCATTGTCTTGTATCGTTGGATGAGGTTAATGAGATCATAACTTCCTCTTCGAGCAAGAGCTGTGAACTTGATCCCATTCCAATAACTTTGTTGAAAGAATTTCTAGTTACTCTAGCCCCAGGAATTACGGACTTAATAAACTTGTCACTCAGCACTGGATCTTTCACAAAAAGCTTAAAGACAGCTTTAGTCCAACCACTGTTGAAAACTCAAAGCTCCCTCCTGTCTTTCCTAACTATCGTCCAATAAGCAACCTTTCTTATCTTTCAAAACCTATAGAAAAATGTGTCGCCAAGCAAATGAAAGAATATGTAACATCCTTCAATTTAGGTGAAACATTTCAATCAGCTTACAAAGCAGCTCATTGTACCGAAACAGCAGTTTTAAAGGTGAAAAGTGACCTACTGGAAAATATGTCAAAACAGAAGGTCACTGCACTGATATTATTGGACTTATCCGCTGCTTTTGATACAGTGAGCCATAGCATTTTGTTACATCGTCTACAAAATCGCTATGGCATATCAGGTTTAGCACTGCAGTGGTTTAGGGATTATCTCTCTGAAAGATGCCAGTGTGTCATTGCAAACGGCTCCAAATCAGAGCAAGTGATTCTTAAGGAGTGCCCCAAGGAACTGTCCTTGGACCCCTTTGTTTCATGTATTATGTGGCCCCACTTGGTGACATTTGTCGGAAGCATGGGATTGATTTTCATATGTACGCTGATGATACCCAGTTGTATCTTGCTTTTAATAGTCGGGATACTAATGAGTATCAAAGTTCAATGAACAAGCTAAATTCTTGCATTGTGGACATTTGTGATTAGATGTTCAGAAATAAGCTGAAATTAAACAGTAACAAAACGGAAGTCATATTTGTAGGAACCAGCCAGCAACTTAAGAAATGTTATGATATTATATGGCAGGATCAAAACATTGGTGGTGAACAAATTACACCAGCAAATGTTGTTCCAACTTGGGCTTCTACCTTGATGAAAATCTAAAAGGAAAAGCTCAAGTAGAGAAAGTGTGTGCAAGTTGTTTTGGGGTTCTTAAGTTAATCAGAAAGGTCAGAAAATCCATTGACACTAATACTTGCAAACTGTTGATAAATAGTCTAATACTGTCAAAAATTGACTACTGTAATTCTGCTTTAGCTGGAATACCATATTATTTACTTAAGCGGCTGCAAAGAATTCAAAACATGGCTGGTTGCATTTTATTTAATCTCCGGAAATTTGATCACATTTCCATTCTAGGCAGAACTACACCGGTTGAAGGTACCAGAGTGAATAGAGTTTAAATTTGCATTACTTGTATTTCATTGTTTACATGGTGAAGCCCCATCATATCTTTAGTTTTTACTGACAAGAAAGAGTGGATACTGTCTGCGCTCTTCAGCTTCATACCAACTAAGAACAAGCCATTGCTCAAACTCGTTGGCAAGAAATGGGGCTTTTCAACATTTGTGGACGAAGGTTTGGAATAGTCTCCCTGATGAATTTAGACTGATCACTAATTTATCTTTGTTCAAGAGAAAATTAAACCCCACATATTTTGTAGATCATATCCAAATTTGTCTGTTTCTTACTGTAAAGCGCCTTTGTTGTACATTGTTGTATTTTTAGGGCACTATACAAATGTTGAACTTTGAACTTTGATTCAGGACATGAAGTGTTCTTGTGTGTCCTACTTATCATCATTTTATGATTACCTGGCAAACCTCTCACAACTGATGTGCAATTAATCTAAGCGAAGGGCTGATGGACCATCATTTTATGATTACCTGGCAAACCTTCCACAACTGATGTGCAATTAATCTAGGCGAAGGGCTGATGGACCATCATTTTATGATTACCTGGCAAACCTTCCACAACTGATGTGCAATGTAATCTGGGCTAAGGGCTGATGGACCATCATTTTATGATTACCTGGCAAACCTTCCACAACTGATGTGCAATTAATCTAAGCGAAGGGCTGATGGACCATCATTTTATGATTACCTGGCAAACCTTCCACAACTGATGTGCAATTAATCTAGGCGAAGGGCTGATGGACCATCATTTTATGATTACCTGGCAAACCTTCCACAACTGATGTGCAATGTAATCTGGGCTAAGGGCTGATGGACCATCATTTTATGATTACCTGGCAAACCTTCCACAACTGATGTGCAATTAATCCGGGCGAAGGACTGATGGACCATCATTTTATGATTACCTGGCAAACCTTCCACAACTGATGTGCAATTAATCTGGGCGAAGGGCTGATGGACCATCATTTTATGATTACCTGGCAAACCTTCCACAACTGATGTGCAATTAATCTGGGTAAAGGGCTGATGGACCGGGAATAAAGGGTTCATAAACTATTTTCATTGTCATGATGACTTAATATTTTCTTATGTTTTGTTTATTACAAGCTGGCAAGCAAAGCCCTTTCCCATAATTTGATATTGGATTTTTTTTATGTATTTCTTTAATAATAAGACTAGAGTTTTACTATCAAAAATAATCTGGGTTCTGTTATCTTATTATAATCCTTCGATTGCATTTTAAGCAGGAATAGTGAATTTTCATCAATCATAGATGGACTGCTGAAACTAAATATAACATCAAGTTAGGTTCTGATCTCACTGTCAAGACCCGTTTTACAAGCTGTAAAATTGACTGCAAAATACACAATGAAAACTCTTTAATCGTGGTGATCAGTACATTTACATGTAAACATTACCTGATGAGTCAAATCAATTTTGCAAAAAAGAAACAATATTCCAAAATAAACGAACAAAAAAAGGTTGCATGCTTCGCAAAGATCAGTCATTATATAAGAGGACTGATAAGCAGTATTTCTGGGGTGATGGCGTAGTTTTGAAATAAATTATGGAGAGGCACCGAGGTATCACAGTATCAAAGATTTTCACTGGAAGCCCTAGCAAGTATGGCAAAAAAGTTACGTGGTGTTAAGATTTAATGACATTGAAGGGAACTTTTCTGTTCTTTCTTAACCAAATTTCCATGCACATTTTTCATAAAAATGATGATTTATATTGTAGAAATGCACTTTTCACAATTTAGAAAGCAAAATTCCAACGTCTATTTGAGCAATGGAGTCGATACTTTTGCCATACTGGTTGCGAGAATTTTTTACTTAGCATCATAAATTGCAGCAATTTTGGTGTACTTTCAAAAATCACGGTACTAAACACTATACACACTCGCTCTTTTGGCATGTACACGTTTACTAAAATCCCTAAACGTTCACAGCTCTAAAAGTATGCCAGTGCAGGTTCCACGTGGAAAGCATTTCAGTACGTTTATGTGCTACCTGAGGAACAGTTTCCCTGCGTAGTTTCCTTCTCAAGCTTACCACGGAGCTGTCGAAATAACAGCTCCCAGGACCCTGGGCTAAGCTTAATTGGGGATCTAATTACTAACAGGGGATATATCTGTCAGAAATAACAATGCTTCCTTGAAAAGTGTTCCATATGTAGAATAAATAACTAGAAACAATGATAATGGTGCATGATAATTCCGAGAAATTAATGTGGAATGAAAGACCTTATAAAGATGAACTCTTGTGTGTGACCCCATTTTGTTTTGTTTTTTTTGACAAAATATAAGTTCCCACCACATGGTGTGGTCAAATTGACCGTGTCACTCGTATAAATTCCATAATCGGCCGAAAGAGGTTAGAATTACCCATTGACCCACACATTACAATTTATACAAAATAAAAAATACAATTTTGTTATTAGCATATTTTTATGTTCAAATATCCCCATAAATTCAGTTTCTCCTAATGCCTTTTAAAAGTTTTTTTGTTGGGAAAATATATTTTCCAGCACGTGGTATAGTCAAATTGACCCCCTCCCACCCACCTCCCCTGCCCTTTCCTCCACACCATTTGCTAAACATGTAATAATTTGTGCTACATATTCATAATCTTCAAAAGAATTGTTTGTGTCTCACTCACATCCCTGATACTATGTTTGCATGTATTATCTATTGCAACTATCATTAGTTATGTTACGTATATTCACCCCGAACATACGATACAATAGGAGTCACAGCCTTACTTGGTTTAGATTTTTGACACATGTGCAGCAGCCTTATGACTATTATTTATTTCTTGTTTCTCTTACAGGTAAATTATGAAAAAAGGTGTATATTTAGTCCAATTTAAAGCAAGGAATTTGCTTGTTTATTGACGAAAACGTTGGAACAGTGAAATTTGATCCGGAACAGTGTTTTTTAAGAAAGCACTGTTCCGTGGAAACAGTGGTGAATTTTTTATAATTTGACCCCTGGGATGTATCTTGGATTGACCTACCTGTCCACCTTGTGGAATCTTGAGCCAGGATGGTGCAAAATCGTGCTCTGGGGGATTGGCCATTGCAGCCGATAGCATATGCTAAAGAGCTGCACACATAGTGCCCCTGCAACATGAAAATAAAAATACTGTTATATGGGTGAAAATTCTATGTCAGATGGTACTAAAAACACATTGTTATTCACATATGACACTTAACTATGTGATTCATCTATGATTTTTATCAGCATAAATTCAAAATGTATAGCAATCTGAAAGAAACATACACATTTCTTTTATTGTCTTTCTATGAACAAACACAGTACAGTAAATACTAAATTTGAGCACTCTGTAGAGTATGTTATACAGGCCCCTAAAGAGGTGCTCCACCCTGCCCCTTTCCACTAAGCACTATATACATCTTGTTCACAAAAAGCCTACCTTGAGAACTACTTTCCTTTCTTTTCATGCTGATTATTTCCCCACATAAAAAAGATAAACAGACACTACTTGTTGTATTGATAACTCCCTTATTTAAATTTCAAGTGCCTCAAAGTGCCCTTGATGCCTTATATCTGCCCCTTTTCATCAGTGTCCCTTTCTTGATCAAGCTAGGGGTTTCGACATACTTCTACCCCTAAAGAATTCCAACATGCCTACTATTTTATGGAGTTCATTCCCCACCCCAATACAATCCACCTAAGTAATCCTAGGCCCATTAAGTTTCATCATCAAAAATCTCAATCTTGACCTGTACTGCCAATTTACATTGTAACACCTAACCACTTCAGGATTAACTGATTTCTTCCAAGGTGAACTCGTTGATTTCAGTTTTTCTTCTGGCTAAGCATTCATTGTTTGGATTCCTTTCAAACAAGATTCATATTTTATCATTTTCATTTCATGCTAGAAACCAATTGTTTGAGATTTCTTTTAATACTATGATTTGACTTAAAGCCCACAAAACTGATTGTTTGGATTTCCTTTCAGGGTACTGTTTTATTGTTCAGCACATTCCATTGGAAGGTTTTAACTACTGTAAGTCTTGAAGATCTCACCCAAAAAACATCTGTACATGCCCTTCCCCTATAAACCAATGTCCCAAATTTAACCACACAGTGACACCAAATTGAATCAAAATCCACATTATTAGTTCTTGAGATATGTTGATGAATGACAGACAGACAAACAAACAAACATAGTTGAAAACATAACCATCCCACCTTGTTGGGTAACAAAGTAAAGCAAAATACAAGAGGTAAAAATCTTATAAATGAGAAATAAATGAATTGATTTTTGATTTTTTTTTTTAAGGTTTAAATCCAACATTTGCATGTGTTATTCCACAACAAAAAGGATGAAAATGCTAAGGATTTTTGATAAAATATTTTTTTTCATACAAAACAGATAAAGCAGAGTTGCTGAATAAACTGAAGCACTATTGGAGCATGAACTCCAAAAGCCCAACACAAAGAGAGAATGTCAAATACGTCCTCACTCCAATGAGATCAAATCAAACACTGAAGGTGATCAATCTCATGTAATGCCTGTAATGAGGCGCAACAACAAATCATTTTGAAGAATAAAACACAAGCCTTACCTGAAAAGGGTTAATGATTCTTCTTCTTTGCTTTGTTCTGAAAAGCTCCTGAAAATAGTAATATGCAAATCCGTAGTCCACCCTAAAAACGTTAAGATTTTTTGAAATCCGAATACCTAAATGTCACAAAATTTCTGTCAAATTACACACAGCAATTCAAGTAGAGAAGACAATCATCCAGTCATTTTCTTTGCTTATTCTAAGCTTCTGATGAAAAACTACTGTTCTTTCCTTTTCCACCAACTGCGGTCATGATAAATCACACCAAAAAAAAAACGAAGAGTTTTTCCTTGGCTTCCTCACATTTCCATAGATGTCCACTGTACTTTTATGAATAAATTATATCAATCCTTTCTGCTTCCACAGCAATTCTAATTTACACAGCACTACTTCTGTATGCACTACTTTTTCACATTTTTGTCCTTGTGTCAGTGCATTTCACCATTAAACTAGACTGATGAAGAAATAATGAGATATCAATCTCTCAATAATTTCTACATTTGAATATTTTAATCAATGGCATGAATCAAAAAAAAAAAAAAAAAATTGAAGAATTTGCTAGGAAATGCTACTTTAAAATATCATTGGAATTGCATTTCTTTCATTTATTTACTTTCAATCACTTTGTGGAATGAAATAAATCTTTCAAAGCTTGCTATGACATTAAATTTAATTTATCATGCATACCATACTACCATCATTGCCGATAATATTATTTTTAGAAGAGCTACTATTATTGCGGATTTGACAAATTGCACCAGTGGTGAAAAAGAAGATGTCAGATTTGTATCCTTTCTGACTGAAAGATTCTCACACGAGGGAAAATTGTAACATTTTCTTCCAAAAACTATTAGACAACGGAATGACGTTATACGATGCTTATCTTCATTCAAATAACAAGATGCAGGCTTTAAGCTTTCTCAGGTTTCAATTCATCTCTCTGTAGGTATTGCAGACCAAATTCATCCTCTGCTCTGATCCAAGACAAAAAAAATGCATAAAGGCTATTTCTTCTTTGAAGACTTATCAGAAAATAATCAGTTAGAAGCAAAAACTGCAAATCCCTGTGCCTGTGTGAAAAAAGAGAGAAGTGTTTGAATATCATTGATAAAGTTCTCTATAAAGGAATGTTCATTCAAACTTCAAAAGCACACTTTTTTACCTGAAGAACAATGACAATTTTCACTCTTAAGAGTTATGCACTAGTCAGTTGTATGGCTCACTACCCCCGGCAATGTCAGTCAAATGTGAGTCACTGACATATGAAACAATGACTTTTTACAGGTGCGTCAACGTACCAAATTTTCAGTCACCAGAGGACTCTGGGGTGAGCTGCATTCAACAAATCGCCTGTCCGGACACCCAGGGCAACTAATTTTTATGTCCAGGTATGTTGGATTTACAAGTTGATATGCCCGCCCCGCAACCATTAATTGATTAATTGAGTGAATTTCTCTTTAAAAACTTTATTCATTACACAGATTATACTTACTACAATATAACTGATGGAAATGCCCAGAAAATAACTTAAATCAAGACTAACATTCCATTCATTTGGAAGCCAAAATAATTCTTTTTATGTTACAAAATGATTTAAACCTCGCCATAACAACATCATACACGCACCCATACATAAGACAGTAAACATATATCACACACACACAAAACGTACAGTATCAAACAGATATATGATCCAGGCCACCAAAGCTGGTTGAACATGTGCACAATGCATGCTGCTTTGCAAGCCTCGGCTTGCTCCTTTCAACCAATCATATCTCGCGTAAAAAATGTCATGCATATTTATATCCAGTCAGTTTCTTGCCAAGGTCTGTTCTGCTGTGTTATGCACCACATGCAATGGGTCCAATACCTGTTCCATGTATACATACAGTATCGTACAGGGCATACCATATGCTGCATATACTGCGTACTGTTACATGACCAACTTGACCTGCCTTTGCAACTTGTTTATGCAAGAGTTTATTGAACTTTTGTTTCTTTTTTTTATTTTATGGAGTCTGTTATTGCTCTATATTTGTAGATGTATGGATTTTAATTTCCAATTTTTTGGTAAGTGCAAGAGTCTTTATTATTTATACAGCATTCTCAGTAAATATTGCCATCAAAAATGTTTTACCATAACATGCATAACGTCCAATATTATCTTGATTATTGTCGGGCAAGTGGATTTTGCTACTGGACAAGCATTTCTGCGCATTTGTCTGCCCGGCGAGCAAGTGAATTTTTGGGTGATTTGTCAAATGCTGGGGGTGAGTCAATTTACTTCAGACCTATTCACTTTGTACAGAGGTGAGTGATTTGGGGCAAGTCATTTCAGAATAAATGTCTGAGGTGCAATGACTCACCTTGTCCGCGGGTGTGGGGATGAGTCACACAATTGACAAATGCATTACTGCAATAATTGATAACATTGGACTACTTCACACTTCATTGCAAGTATGTACCTGCATACCTCAAATCTGGTCTACAGCAATTATTTACAAAACCAAATACCAGGCTTCGATAAATCTGCACTTTTTTAAGCCCCAATGTGAAAGAACATTATCAATGTGTTTGTGGGTTTCAAAAACTATCGCTTCAAATTTGTTTCTGTTCCAAATATGAGATAAAACTTTTTGTACTCTAGATACTGTAATACTAAGCCATCGAGAAAAACTTATGTCATCCTATTTACACCAAAACTGGAATAATGGGCCAAATTTTCAACCTTAGCCCATGCAAATCGGCAAAATTGGTACGATATAAGAAAATGTTTTAAAATGTGGATTTTATATTTGTTGAGCGTCCAAATCACATATTGTTTAAAACTTTGCAAATTATGATTTAGGCATTGTGGATAAAATAATTTGTAGCATAATGAGGTTGTTTCAAACAGTTAATGTTACCATAACTTAACAGTAGGCCAGGTCAAAATTGCCAATTTGCAGTTAAACAGACTAAATATAAACCTAACATACAAAAAGTTACATAACGTATTTGGAACAGAAATGTGACTTTTTGACATAAAGTGATTTTGAAAGGCCTAATTTGTTATCGAAAATCATGATTTTGGTAACTTTCAGCAATACATGTTCGCTTCACTCACTCAATGCAGCGATCAATGGATTCTCCATAGGCCTAGGTCTATATTAAGTTCTATGGTTGAGGCCCACATAAATTAGGGATGTGACCATTTACCAATTATCTAACTTCTGAGAAACTTAGTATATTGATATCCATCCCTTTCATTTCCTGCTTCATGTTGTCTAGTTTACCTTTCTTTTACTTATCATTGTCCTCACATTCCATGTTGCTATACTTTTTGGCAAACTGTTCCGGCTAGTCGTTGGATGATGATCGGGTGCCACCTGCCGCAAAAATTCACTTGCCCGCCGGGCAGACACATGCGCAGAAATGCTTGCCGAGAAGAAATATCCACTTGCTCGACAATAGCACACATAAATTAAAAATGTGACCATTTACCAATTATTGTGTATGCTAGTGTTATTATGAATAAACATAATTACAGAGGAACGGAAGAAACTTTTCAGAACAAAATGCATAAAATCCTTCGTTCTTTTTTTAATCTGAACGATTTTGACCAGGACAGTTGTTCAAAAGTATATTTTACACATGAAAATGAGATCAGAAAGGAATAGAAATTTTTTAAGGGGATGAATAGTCGTTTTTTCTTGCGGTGTAATTGTGAATCATATACCAGCTTTCTGGTAAGTGATACTGATACCACAGAGATAATTTATCTTCAATTTGCATCGTGATATTCCATAACGATAAACCATGCTATTTATAGCGATGGTTTTTCCCCAGATTCAAACTTTAAAAACTTTCGAAAATATGATACACACTGTCAAGGAAAAAATTATCGGCCCTTATGAATCATGATAACCATTAGAGCTGTGACCGTTTAGCGTGTACACGCTACACGCTCGCAAATCTTGTAAACGTTTACTAAATACTTCATTGCGAGTAATCGTTATACATCCTAATGTCTTGCCGTTGAAAATCAATATTCATGATTTAAATCACACACACATTCGGCTGACAAAATTCCAATCAATGATGACTTTTTACAAACTGTAAACCCGATTAGCATAATCCTTTTTAAATGTGCGAATCACAAATGCGCAGTTCT
Source organism: Chiridota heheva (assembly GCA_020152595.1). Taxonomy (NCBI): domain Eukaryota; kingdom Metazoa; phylum Echinodermata; class Holothuroidea; order Apodida; family Chiridotidae; genus Chiridota; species Chiridota heheva. Next base: position 526,899 of record JAIGNY010001587.1, on the reverse strand, counting down.
CACCAATGAATGGGGATATTATGCACTTTGATTTCGCAAAATCTGAGTAATCTAACTTGTAAAATGCACCGCGAATGTGCAGCAGTAAACAGTGAAACTAACAATAGGCCTAAAGCTAGGCCGTAAGGCTTTAAATTCCACGCAATCAAGGCCCGTTTTATCGACCAAAAAACACTTGAATTGTGACAATCAGTACATTTACATGTAAATATTACCTGATGAGTCAAATAAATTTCGCAAGAAAAAAAAAATATTGCATAATAAATAAACAGAAAAAGGATTTTAACAGAGCTGAAATTCTGCATGCTTCGCAAAGATAGCGGCCATTTTTTCGATAGGACTGATATTTCAGAACTTCTAGGTGGTGGTGGCGTAGTTTTGAAATGTTTTACGGCGAGGTATATCATAGGCCTCGGTATGCAAGATTTTCACAGAACTTTGAAAGCTGTAGCGAATAGGACAAAAAAGTTACGCGATGTTAAGTTTGAATGACATTGAAAGGAAGTTATCTGTTCTTTTTAAACAGAATTTCCATACATATTTTCCACAAAAATGATAATTTATACTATAGAAGTAAGCTTTTTACGATTTGGAAAGCAAAACTCAGCATCTATTTGGGCAATGCAGTCAGTACTTTTGCCATACTGGTTGCGCGATTTTTTTACTTCGCCTTGTAGTTTTGGAGCAATTTTGGCGTATTTCCGAAAATTACAGTACTAAACCCGTGTACACGATACACGCTCGCTTTTTTTGGCGTGTACACGTTTACTAAAATCCCTAAACGTTCACAGCTCTAATAACCATTCATAAGTTTCATATCCAGAGGCCGTCGCGCCCATACACAATGTGTTGTATCTTGTAATTAATGTAGTCTTGCACAGTGGATGTAGTGTGGGGTTGGTTGTGAATTTATGAGTGAATGGTCTTGCAATTTGCAATATTGCTATTGCCGGGATTTACAATGGATTAACAAAGTATTTTACAAGACAAAAGGACTTTGGAGAGAATATTACAGAATTGTTATAAAAGGGATTATAAAGAAATGAAGGTACAGTTCTTGTGTTTGTGGAAATATTAGCCCAGAAAGAAGACACAAAGAAACATTATCGAGGGGATTCGAGTCTCTTATTACAGGTACATGTAAATATTTATGACTGCATTTCCAAACATTCTCATTCTCAATCATATTATTAATTCAATCTGCGTAGATATCACATATTTGCACAAATATATCAAAAGATACTTCAAAATACATTCTTATACAAAGCATGAACTTTCTTTTGATTGAAAGTAAAATTTTACACTATCTTTTTTTTTTTTTTTAGTGATTTACTTTTTTCGCAACTTCCGTTTGTTTTATCCAACATGAATCAGACGGAAAGGGCAGCTTCGCGAAACCGCTTTGGCGAAACCAGTTTGAACCGGTAGGCCGTGCAAGCTTAATCAAAATGCTTGCAAGACACGACAATTTACTTGCTAATGTTTTATTTCTGCATCGTTTTAAAGTGCGTTAAAACCATGGATCATTATTTTTGACAACTTTTTTCAGCCTCACTGGTAATTTGAAGACTTTTGAAGTTTTGTGACATTCCCTACTTATTTTTAAGGCTGGAAATCGTGATGGTTACATTGCATTTATTATAGGGATAGAACCCGTTCCGCAACAATTTCTGGAATTTTCAGAGTGTGATCTCATTTTCGGAGATTGTGTACACGACAAACAATTGAAAAAATGGATCATTTATCGTTTACTGATTTAAACGAAATGCACATCCCTAATGTAAATTAACCAAGCTTTACAAAATCCTGATGTAGGTATACTTTCCTGAGCATAGTGCGCCACCATATCAATATAGTGCTATGGGCCATTATGCGACAGATATGTAACATTACTGAAACAACTAACTTTTACTTCCGTTGACTACCAACTTCTTTCCTTACCTTGTAAACACTAAAAACTTAGTCCTCCGTATTAAGGAGACGATTTCGAATCAAATGATGATATCACTGAGTAAAACTTATCGCTAGAAATATATCTAACTAACTCTGGGCGTCTTTGATTTTGTTTTTTGTGTGGTGGTGGTGGTATAAGTTTAGGATTTTTATGGGGTGAATAACCCTTCTTAGCCCATAATCTTGTTATGTTGTGTTATACCGAAAATGTTATTTTCTTTCAGTTTTAGCTCCGTGGTCTTTTACAGTGAAATTAGGGCATAGAACTGAACTTTCTACTCAAAGCATTGTTACACGAACACGAGTATACACAAATTAGAGAAAGAACAACACATGCGAAAAAAAATTCACGTTTTTCACGGCCATATATAAAGCGCAGGAATTGGATTGCATTGTTTGAGTCTTGCAATTCCAACGTGTATAACGCCATAAGCGTACATATGTGCTTCGAGGGTAAGATATTTAAAATATTGCCCACGCTAATTTAATGGCGTATTACATTTTATTTGTGCACACACATGTAAATGCGGCGGCATTACATGTATTGTTCAGGGCATTTCACAATTTTGAAGAAGAAAAAAACAGAACAAAATTGTTGTCTCTTTTTACTTTCTTTCATTTTGACCATTTGTCGTTGTTGTTTCTTTCCAACTTTTACAACTGCAACTGGAAACAAACTGAAATAAGTGTGTTTAATTTTTAAATGAGAAGAGGGTTGAAAATAAAGGCTCCCAGAAATATCTGGAAACTTTTTTCCTTTTTTTTGAGACATGTTAAATCCCATTGACTTTTGTTTAGTGTGTGGTGCAACATTTTCAATGAACCTTGGCACATACCCTATCGGTAGATTAGGAAACCTGCTCTATGCAGACGCGTAGCTAAGCTTAGGCAATATATCGATATGTTTCGATATTGACCTATATCGATATGGCCAATATTGAGTTCAAGGGTCATATCGGTTTATCAATATTATGTTTTTCAATAATAATACACAATACATGAAGTATTAAAAAACTAAACATGACTATCAAACATCCAAGCATTTTTCATTAAACAGCCACAAAAAGTTAACAAATTTCATTTATATCAAAGTTTCAGGCAGTCAGTTATGATACAACTTTATCAAAACATTAATATTGAGATAACAATTACCCAAAAATCCTTCAATAAACAGAAAACAAATTAACTCACGGAGTACAGAGGCATTGCGCAATACTTCAACTTTATACTTGATGGTTTGCGATGTTCAGACAACAAAAATCATAAGATGTTGAATCCTCAAACATCGTGTTAAGTTTCCTCAAAAGGAATACTGAATCTGAATTTTTATATCAAACAGTCATTAATTGACAAATCACTGACAAAACTATGAGGTTTTTCTCATTATTGTTTGTTCAGAAAGTCTAAACGTGACAGACTGGTCTTGCCAGATTGATCAGATATTGTACAGTGCAGTAACTACACAATATCACTACTGTGCATAGTACTTTACTATGTAAACACATCTGCACAGTTTCAACTCATGCAATGATTGAAGCAGACTAGAAATTGGATATTATGTGTTATATATGGACTTCTGAATGTCTAGAAGTCCATAAAATGCTACCAAAATAATGCCTTTTCAGTAGAACATTCATAAGAAGTAAGCGAGTTATAGAGTTTTAAAAAGAATTGAAGCCATTTTTGTAAGGCATACAGTGTAGGCTTAGTACCAGTTCCACAATTTTTTCCTTCTTTATAGAATATGCTGAGGCCTAAACTTTTTCAATGTTTCTATGCTTGATCTTTTCAGATAGAAACCATGTAAAGAACATTTTTAAGCATAGTGGGTGTTTATTTGAAGATGTTTTGTATATATTTTGCAGTGATTTCTGTTAATTTGTACAAAGTTTTACTTGACTTTTTTGAGCCGAGACGAAATTACTTTCCACAGAACATTACATACGACTTACGTATGACGTCCTATAATTTGCATATCGATATTTCAATAATATCGATATTTTTCTGGTGATATATCGATATTGCAAGTCTTATCAATATATCGATATTGCAAGCTTACGCGTAGCTATTAGTCATATCCCACAATACACATTTTGACATACTGGTGGTGTGTACAATTGGTTATTATACTTTCCACCATTCATAAAGGTGAAGGTGTGTTGAACATTAGGCTACCAAACTTATGCCCATGGTCAATGGGGCGAAATTCGCTCTAAGCTTGCTATCTTACCATATTATGTACCTTTCTTGCTTTAATTCTTATACGTAGTTCTTTGAAGTTGTTTTTATGCTCAAAACGGACCTTCAAAGTTTCTGTCACTTGTAATTGTTTATGTTCACATCATATTACATCTATGGTTGTCGTACAGCTGATTGGCTAACAACTCAAGCACATTTAAATAGATTCAACTAACAAGTAAACATTTTTATCAAACTTTGACCTCATGAATAATCAACAAAATTTAGTTCTGCTCTTATGATGGATGAAAAGCTGTTCGCATCACGAACAGAAGATTTTGTGGATAATCAATAAATCTGTTGTGAACCTAATGATGAAAGATCTTTGATATTTTGGTGAAGAATATTTTCAGGGAAGTTGTGTAAAGTTGAATAAAGTTCTGCCAAAATTTGTTGTCTTTTATCTCCAATAGCATTCATAGCAAGAAAAAACCATGGCACAACATTCATGAGGCTGCAGATCAGTAAACAACAGCAATTACACAATGTCAGCATACAGAAACGGGTTAAAGTGAAAGAAATTATGGCTAAACGATAGTAAATTATTCCATAACTAGCACAGCTTAACGTTACTATTAATTAAATTTTACTTAGCAAATTGCCAAACATAACCTAATAGTTATTTATCACTGTAGATATTTGATTTTTGCTTCATTTATTATCATTATTTTTGTTTTCTCTCTCTCTTTTCTTTACTTTTCTTTCTAGCCATTTTAATATTGATTTGAAGTTTTTGTATGTGAATTGATTTGGAGGAATTGATTAATAAGTAAACCTAGGCCTACCTAGTCAGATAACATATGACTGTGTACTGTAACCATATGCATCGGCTGTACAGTCAGAAGTCGTTGTGTACATTATACTGTGGAAAACGTTTGCATTGCTCAACATATAGCGTAACCGAATATTGATGACGCACAGCTTAAAATAAGCCTATCTGCGACGAATTTGTGGCTGTGGCCTTTTGTAATTATAAGTTAAAAATTTTGTCCTACTATGTCAAAATAGCATAAACATACTTAAAAAGACTTAAACTTACTGGGCACCTACGTTTAAAACCTCAATGGCTGTTGTAAATTGGTTAAAATAAGAAATTATTTTACTGATCCATCTCCGCTATGGTTCACTGTATAAAGCGTTGAAGTGTCTGTACCTAATTAAATGAAAACACTGCGAACGTTCAAGCGTCAAAAGAATCCGCGGGCCAACACCACTAAATCGAACAACTAGCGTGCGCACTAATAATAACAAAGCTTGGATGTTGAAAGTATGAACGCGGTCTGACAACAATACGCAACATATACCACATGGTGAATGTAAACGAGAATAGTTATCATATCGGTCATCGTTGTTCATGTACACCAGCGGGATTTGAGAGGGAAATTGAAAGGAAGGCCATACCCCCATCCCCCTTCCACCACACACACACACACACAAACACACTGTTCTCAAATTTGTACCTTTTGTAAGATTATTTTTTGCATTTTAGTGTGATTTTGTCCCTCCAAACTTTTGATTTTGCCCCACTTTCGATAGGAAAATTCCACCCACTTTTCATGTTGGTATGCGTCATAAGGCTGAATTGGTTCGGGGTAAGGTGTATGGCAATTACTGAGCCAAAATATATGAATTTTGTTTGAACGAAATATTTTGTTACGGGTCTTCAATCCAATTGACAAAACTGTTATCGTATTAATTTAATTTTTTTTAATAAATGAAAATCCCCCCCACCCAGTAGATAGAATTTGTAAACTCAAGCGGCATTCATTTTGAAATAGCACTTTTGTGATATTTGTTTAAAAGTATCTGCAAATTCTGCCACAAATCTCGCACTTTTGACAGTAATTGAGGTGAACTTTTCATTTTCAAAAGGGGCACTTTATTCATTTTTTGTGTGGTGCATTGTTCCTCTGCCCTCCCCGTTCCTACACTTATGTATTGAGCATCACAACATGGTATGAAATTCATTAAAACATATATGCAATAACTGCCTGAAGAACAATTATTGACTAAGCTAGACTTTCTTTTAGTTGTATAGGCCTAAATTCTTTTCCCAAATATTTTTTTTACCATTTTGCCACTTTTCTTTATTTCGCTAAATGATATTTTATTGCATATCAAACATGCTCCTCTATCGTAATATATGTGATATAAACTTTTTCTCGCGCTGGTGACTTGTCTTTTCAAGAAGATTGTGAGTGCGAATATCTGAAAACTAAGACTCGCCAACGTAATTTGGCCTGAGCTGTGCGTTATTTTTGTACGCCCGTCTCGAGTCAGATGGACAAAGTTGTCAAGGTAAACGATTAGCTCTGAAAATTATTTGATTACATTCCTTTTGGTTGTATATAAGGAGATAAAAATGTATTTAGTAAGTTTACACTATAATTGTCATCAAATTGGTATGGTAGCTCGTCACTTTTATTGTTAATGGTTTTGCCATCATAATTTCTGTAAGTGTTAAGCGTATGATAGGCCTAGGACCAAATGTAATCCCAATGGAAGTTGTGTTGAGTTGTCTCACTCAGTATTGCAAGAAGTAGGTGTAGCATGTAGGGCATACTGAGTGAGATGCTTATCTCACTCAGGCCTACCATACTTCTTTTTTCCTCCTTTTCCAGTTAGATTTTATTTGTTTTGCTAAGTATGCATCAATTAGTCTGTTAATGTATTTGATGTTGATGTAGCCTACGATTTAAAGCTGGAAATGAACTGTCACTGTGTCAGTGTCATTGCCACTAGCCTGAACATGACAAGAGGCTTCAGCTCTGTGACCTTACTTTACACGTTACCGTTAGGCTTACTGCAGATTTATTACTTTCACATGTTTAGTAATTGAGGTTTGAAACGACATGATATTGTCCTTGATGAAGATGCTGCAGGCACCCAAAGTTCTTTAGTTCCGTTGTTGCAACGTTATGTCATAACATTAGGCTGTGTTCATTACAGTAGGCTGCATTGGGTTCTGGTCTTCTTTTCATTTGTGAAGGCGCTAACTTAAAATAAGACTGAATTAATAAGATCACTAAATACATCCGTATTTTATCAGTATTGCCACTTACCTGATATCAATGGATAACCCTAGTTTCCCGTGACCAAATTATATGACATAAAATTTATCATTCTTGAAATTCCATGCATTTCTATGAACGATATTATGAAAATTTCCTAGCGTGTCTGCATAACCTTTTTCCAACTAAAGTCGTTTTAAAATTGTTTAAAATTAAAAATTATTTTTCGACTTAGAAATAAGTCTAAAGTTATTTCATAAAATGTTAACTAATAATTAATTAAAATATATATTATACACATTATTCTAATTGTTTCTAAAAGTGAAACTTTTAGTTTTATAATTTAATTTGATTTTACTATTCTTAATCCGAGGGCAGGTCAAACCACAGATAACGCTGCAAAATATTGCCAAACATTGGTAAATAACACTGTAGTCCTGTAGTCTAGCTTACAGTCTAGTCCTGCGCGTAAACTGCTGCAGGTGCACTGTGCAGTACGGACGACGTTTCGACGATACTTTCTTACAATTACAGGGTACTTTTTTGCTAGGCCGAAATAAAAATAATAATATGGCCTAGGAGGATTTCACCTTCCTAGTTTTCCCATTTGGGAGGTAAAATTGGAAAATCATTCACATAAAATTGAAACGTTTGGTAAGATTATTTCAAATTTTATTCAAATTAGGCCTATTTTAAAGTTTGGTCAATTGAGTCAACAAATTTCACAAAAATTGACAAAATGTTCTCAATATCAAAAAAAATTGCCTATAAATGAACGAAATTACCCGAAATTGACAAAAAGTTCACTGAAATGTTAAGGAAAATGCCCAAAAATGAAAGAAATTTTCAATTTTCCCGAAAAGGAAGGTAAAATGGAAGAAAAATTTGGTAACATTATTTAAAATTTTGGTCGAATTATTTACAAATTTCCCAAAAATTGACAAATATTTCCTAAAAATCCACAAAATTTGTTTAAATTTAAAAGAAATTTTCCCGCAAAATTGAGACAACTGGCCCAAAACATGAAGTAAATATACCAATAATTTAGGAAAATGGACCAAACATGAAGGAAATTTACCAATAACCGAAAATGGTTGGTGGTTGGTTGGTTGTAATAATTACAACTTTATTAGAGACATGGGATGAATTTGCTTGTAATAGCTACCTGTTTTTAGTTATCACAATATTGTTTGTCTTGGCTATTCAAGTTCAGTTCTACTTTCAACTGGTTTTTTTTTTTCTCCAATCATCAAGTAATTAAAACAACATATATCCTGTAGCAAACATTCCTGACTATCAAATTATAATAGCCTAGATATTATGCACTGACTTGTATGCATTGTATTTTAGAAATATAAGCAAGAAAAGAAGCTGGCTACTGAGTCTGACTCGATGTGGACAAAGGATTATGCCCCGATGGCTAAAACAACGTTCCACAGGCACACTTGACGCTGGTATTGACAAAATGCGTTTGACCAGCTGAAAAAAGTGAGGAAGTTTGCTTGTTTCCATACCAGAACTTCAAGCAGTCAGTTCCATCCAAGCTGCCGTCTTCAAAGTAATTGTTATCACAATATTGATGTTTTAATAAAGTTGTATTATAACTGACTGCCTGAAACTTTGATATAAATGAAATTTGATAAATTTGTGTGGTTGTTTAATGAAAAATACTTGATGTTTCATAGTCAGTTTAGCTTTTTAATAGTTCATGTATTGTGTATTATTATTATTGAAAAACATAATATCGATATACCGATATGACACTTGAACTCAATATCGACCATATCGATATAGGTCAATTTCGAAATATATCGATATATTGCCCCAAGCTTAGCTACGCATCCACATACCCAAATAGAGCAGATCTCCTAATCTACCGATAGGGTATGTGCCAAGATTCATTGAAAATGTTGCAACACATACTAAACAAAAGTCAATGGGATTTAACATCTCAACAAAAAAAAAGCTCCCAGATATTTCTGGGAGCCTTTATTTTCAACCCCCTTCTCACTGAAAAATTGAACACACTTATTTCAGTTTGTTTTCAGTTGCAGTTGGAAAAATTGTAAAGAAAGAACAACGATAAATGGTCAAAATTTGAAAGAAAGTAAGAAAAGACAACAATTTTTCTTATGTTTTTTTCTTCAAAATTGTGAAACGCTCTGAACACTACATGTATTGCCGTCATATGTAAATGTGTGTGCACAAATTAAATGTAATACGCCTCTAAATTAGCGTGGGCAATATTTTAAATATCTTACCCTCGAAGCACGTGTGTACGCTTATGGCGTTATACGTGTTGGAATTGCAACGCTTAAACTGTCAAACATTGCAATCCAATTCCTGCGCTTTATATATGGCCGTGAAAAACGTGAATTTTTTTTCGCTTGTGTTGTTCTTACTCTAATTTTTGTATACCCACATTCGTGTAACAATGCTTTGAGTAGAAAGTTCATTTATATGCCTTAACTTCACTGTAAAAGACCACGGAGCTAAAACTAAGAGAAAATAAAAAAATTGTTATAACATGACATAACAAGATTATGGGCTAAGAAGGGTTTTTTACCCCATAAAAATCCCAAACTAACACCACCACCACCACCACAAAAAAAAAAAGAAAAGACGCCCAGAGTTAGTTAGATATATTTCTAGCAATAAGTTTTACTCAGTGATATCATCATTTGATTCGAAATCATCTCCTTAATACGGAGGACTAACTTTTTAGTGTTTACAAGGTGAGGAAAGGAGTTGGTAGTCATCGGAAGTAAAAGTTAGTTGTTTTGGTAATGTTACATATCTGTTGCATAATGGCCCATAGCACTCTATTGATATGGTGGCTCACTACGCTCAGGAAAGTATACCTCCATTATGATTTTGAAAAAGCTTGGTTAATTTACGTAAGGGATGTCCATTTTCGTTTAAATCAGTAAACGATAAATGATCCATTTTTTCAATTGTTTGTCGTGTACACGATCGCCGAAAATGAGATCACACTCCGAAAATTTCAGAAATTGTTGCGGAACGGGTTCTATCCCTTTAATAAACACAATGTAACCATCGCGATTTCCAGCCTTAAGAATAAGTAAGGAATATCACAAAACTCCAAAAGTCTTCAAATTACCAGTGAGGCTGAAAAAAAGCTGTGAAAAATAATGATCCATGGTTTTAACGCACTTTAAAACGATGCAGAAATGAAATATTAGCAAGTTAATTGCCGTGTCTTGCAAGCATTTTGATTAAGCTTGCACGGCCTAACGCTTCAAACCGGTTTCGCGAAACCGCTATTTCGGTCTGATTAATGTTTTATAAATTAGAAAAAAACGAAAGTTGCGAAAAAACCAAATCACTAACAAAAAAATCGAAAAAGATAGATTTTGTTTACTTCCAATAACAAAGAAAGTTCATGCTTCGTATAAAAATGTATTTTGAAGTATCTTTTGATATATATGTAAAAATATGTGATATTTATGCAGATTAACTTAATAATACGATTGAGAAATGAAAATGTTTGGATATGCATAGTCATAAATATTTACATGTACCTATAATAACAGGCTCGAATCCGCTCGATTATGTCTCTTTGTGCAATTGTGTCTTTTTCTGGGCTAATATTTCCATGAACACAATAACTGTACCTTCATTCCTTTATAATCCCTTTTATTTGAAGTCCTTAATAGTATCACTTACCACGAAGCTGATGATTCACAATTACATCGCAAGAGAAAACGACCATTCATCTCTTCAAAAAAATTATTTTCCTTACCAATTTCATTTTCATGTGTAAAATATACTTTTGAACAACTGTCCTGGTCAAGATTGTTCAGATTTTAAAAGAACGAAGGATTTCATGCATTTTGTTTTGAGATGTTTACTCATAATAGCACTAGCGTACACAATAATTGGTAAATGGTCACATCACTAATTTATGTGGGCTATTGTCGAGCAAGTGGATTTTGCTTCTGGGCAAGCATTTCTGCGCATGTGTCTGTCCGGCGGGCAAGTGAACGTTTGCGGCAGGTGGCACCCGATCGTCATCCAACGACTAGCCGGAACAGTTTGCCAAAAAGTATAGCAACATGGAACGTGAGAACAATGATGCAGAAAGGCAAACTAGACAACATAAAGCAGGAAATGAAAGGGATGGATATCAATATACTAAGTTTCTCAGAAGTTAGATGGGAGGGTGCTGGGTCTTTAACATCAGACGATTACACCCTGGTATATTATGGAGGAGACCATCACCAAACAGGGGTCGGTGTCTTGTTCGATTCTGCAACTGCGAGATGTATCAAAGGGCTCTGGCCAATATCTGATCGTGTCATAGTTGTGAAAATAAAAGGTGCACCATTGCCAATATTCAGGTATATGCGCCAACAGCTGAATATGAAACAACAGAAATAGAACAATTCTATGAAGAAGTAGAATAGGCTAAAAAACAACTCAAATCACAGGATATAAAGATTGTGATGGGCGATTTCAATGCCAAACTTAGAAACTGCAAAGTAGAAGTTATTGTCGGACCATTTGGACTACGAGAACTAAATGATAGTGGAGAAAGACTGGTTGAATGGTGCAGAGAACATAACTTCATAATTGCCAACATTGGTTTGAAAACCACCCAAAAAGTTGTGGACATGGAAGAGCCCAGTAGACAGAGTCAGAAATCAGATTGATTTCATACTTGATTCAAAAGCGGGTTAGAAAATTCGGTCAAAACAGCTAAGTCAATGACCGGTGTGACAGTGATCACATTCCTGTCAAATGTAAAATCCAAGTAAAACTTAGATCACTTAAGAAACCTAAAAAGGAATCTAAATTAGAGACCAACCTGTTAAAAACTGATCCAGACATAAAAGAGCGATTCTCAGTTTCAGAGAAGAACAAATTCTGGACTTAATGGAAACAAGACGGTTAGCAAATGATGATGATGAAAGATATCATGAAATAAACAGAGTAGTAAAGAAAAAATGCCATGAAGCCAAAGAAACCTGGATCAATCAACAGTGCAAAAAAATTGAGAATACACCTTAACATAAACAGTAAATACATTCATGAAAAAGTCAGAAAACTAACAGGAAAACGTACCTGTACACAGACAGGTTGCATTATATCAAAAGGTGGTACCACCATGGACAAAGAGGACATCCTACACTGATGGTCAGAATACATCGAAGAACTCTTTGATGATAACAGAGGAGAAAAATCTACTATTAAAAAGAACATGGAGGGTTTACTAATACTAAAGGAGGAAGTGCAAAGAGCCATCAGTAATATGAAACATGGCAAAGCATCAGGACCTGACAAAATGCCAATTGAAGTTTTTATGGCTCTCGATGATGTAGGCATTGAAACTATAACTAGGCTTTTAAATACGATATATCATACAGGAGAGATACCACCAGATAAGAGCAAATCTATCTTCATAACCTTACCCAAGAAACCAGGTGCAACAGAATGCGAACTACACAGGACCATTACCTTGATGAGCCATATCACAAAGGTCTTGCTTTGTATTCTAATGTCCAGGATGAGAAATAGTAACCGGCCAGAAATTTCAGAAACACAATTTGGTTTTGTTGTAGACAAAAGCACTATGAATACAATATTTACACTATCAATGATCATGGAAAGGTGCATAGAAGTACATAGATATTTATATTTATGTTTCATTGATTACTTCAAAGCCTTTGACAAAGTCAAGCATGAAGATTTCTTTGAAATACTCAGTAATTTGAACATTGACGGAAAAGACCTAAGAGTTATAAGAAACCTATACTGGGACCAGGAAGCAGCAAAAAGACTTGAAGGAGAATACAGTGAATTGAAGGTAATCCAAAGCGGAATCAGGCAGGGGTGTGTTTTGTCACCAGATCTTTTTCAACATTTACAGTGAAACAATACTTCGTAACATCGACAGTCTTGAGGGGCTAAAAGTTGTAGGCTATAATATGAGTAACCTAAGCTATGCAGATGACACAGTACTTATAGCAGAGTCATAAGAAAAACTGCAGTCTCTTCTGGATAAAGTTGTAGAGGAAAGTGAAAAGAGAGGGCTGTCTTTAAATGTAAAGAAAACAGAATGTATGGTGGTTTAAAAAAAAGCCATAAACCCATTATGTAGTATACGAAGCCAATGAGAAATAATTAAACAAGTACAACAGTTTAAGTACTTGGGCTACACACTAACATCAGATAGTCAGTGCATTAACGAACTTGGATAACGCATTGCAATTGCCAAAGACATGTTTACAAAAATAAATTCAATTCTGAAGAATATAAATATTGGAATGTACACGAAAATCCGTGTCTTGAAGGCATATGTATGGTCTACTCTTCTCTATGGCTGTAAATGCTGGACAATTGCCAGTGACATCAAGAAAGTATTAGAAGCTACGGAAATGTGGTTCATCAGGAGAATGTTGAAAATACTTAAACAGAAAGCAAAATAAATGATGATGTCCTGATAGCTTCAGGTATGGACAGTGCCTACTCAATGCCACCAGAAGAAGACAGATGGCATTTTTCGGGCATGTTTATCGGGAGGGTGGGTTGGAACAGCTTACAGTATGTGGGAAAATTGAGGGCAAAAAAAGCAGAGGAAGGCAGCGACTTATATATGTCCAAAGCTTAAACAACTGGGAAACCAACAACAGCCTAAATAACAATAAGCTTGTGCATTTAGCTCTAAACAGAAGTGACTGAAGGGCCATGATCGCCAATGTCTGTTCCATACTCGGCGCCTAGAGAGAGAAAGTCGTATAACTCACCAATCAGCTTCTTTGATTAATAGTATTTTCAAAAATGTCATGAATATTGATTTGAAAAGTGGATTACTTATAAATGATCTAAGTGACCATCTTCCAGTCTTTAGTGCTATTGACTATGGCATTCATAGAATAAATGAGAAGGAGTTTGTATATATCAGGATAAAAGATGATGCATCTGTACAATTATTAAAACAAAAATTAAACCAGGGAAAATTAGATCTGGCTTACACAGCTAATGATGTACATAAGTCTCATTACCATTTCATCATTATTATAATGAATGTTGTCCGATAAGAAAAAAAGGAAAAGAAATAATCCATGGATGACCAAATGTTTGAAAAATGCTTGTAAAAAGAAATATATGCTTTATGTACATTTTCTAAGAAACAGAACATTGAAATGTGAACAAAAGTATAAGAGGTATAAAAACAAATTGACTTTTTTTTTCTGCAAAAAAGGTTAATACACAAAACGTCTGGAAAGCCATAAAAACAATATTAAAGAAACATGGAACTTGGTATTAAATGTTATTATGAATAAAAAGTACAAGACCAATAGTGTTTTTTCCGATACTTTTATAGACAAAAATAATAGAGATTTGAATGGTAAAGACATATTAGACGGGTTTAACCAGTTCTTTATTAATGTTGGACCTGATTTAGCTGCAGCTATACCTGAACAACGCAGCTCAATATATGAATATCTAGATGAGATAAATACACATTCCATCTTTTTAGCAGATAGTAATGAAATTGAAATACAAGATAATGTTAGGAATTTTAGTAACAAAACTTATGTTGATTGCAATGATATCAGCAAGCCATTAGTAAAATATTATCTCTAATGTTATACAACCAGACAACCTTTCACTTTTATTTGTTGGAACTCATTTTCTATTGGGGCATTTCCTGACGGTATGAAAATTGCTTAGGTAATACCAATATTCAAGTCTGGTGAAAAATATGTGGTGTCATTATTGTCATAATTCTCAAAAATACTTGAAAAGTTGTTTGAGAAAAGACTCGATAATTTTATTTCATTTGCAAATTTAATCTCCTTCCCGAGAGCCAGTACGGTTTGAGGTCTGGTCGTTCTACTTCTATGGCATTATTAGAATTAATTGAAGAAATCACCACGTCATTGGACAATACAAATCAACCATTGGAGTCTTTATTGATTTAAAATAAGCATTTGACACTATAGACCATCATTTATTACTCAAGAAACTAAAGCATTATGGTTTCCGGGGATAGTTCATGATTGGCTGACTAGTTATTTGACCAATAGAATGCAATATGTCCAAATCAATGATTTAAATTCAGATTTTTGTAATGTAGATTGCGACGTACCACAAGGGTCTATCCTTGGGCTAAAGTTATTCATTCTATATATTACTGATATTTGTAATGTCTCCAAATTGTTCAACTTTGTACTCTTTGCAGATAACACAAACAGCTTTGCTCTAATGAGGATACTTATACACTATGTAGATTGATAAGTAATGAGCTGTATAAACTTAATGTATGATTTGCTATTAAGAAACAAAAATCCCTTAATGTTGCCAAAACTAATTATATGTTATTTACCAACCGTCGTATCAAATCTGATTTGAAGATTACTAGAAATGAAGTTACTATTGAAAGAGTGTATGTGACAAAGTTACTTGGTGTATATATAGATCATAATCTAAACTGGAAAGAACACATTGTTAATTTATAAAAAATATTATTTTAAACTTTCTAAAAGTATTGCAATTATTCGTAAAGCCAGCCAAGTTTAAATAGAGATGTAATCTATACTTTATATTGTGCAATTTTCCTACCTTATCTTAATTATGATGCTGAAGTTTGGGGAAATACATATCATTATAATATCATTCCATTCAAAAGAAGGTTATTCGTATTGTATGTAATGCTAATTATTTAGACCATACTAACAAACTATTCTACAAATTAAAAACATTAAGATTATTGCATATTATAGACTTCAATACAGGATTATTTATGTTTAAAGCTTATCAAATGTCATTACCACAGAACCTACAAAGCTTTTTCTTTCATTGGCATCCAATGATATATATTGAGAACAATCAGAAATTGCATGACTGCTTCCGGAAAGTTGCTTCTAGGAGGGTTATTGTTTTGGGGGACTTTAATTTTCCAGACATTAATTGGATTCTTTGTACTAGTGGTCCACATGGTAAAGATTTTCTGGAAGCTGTATCTGACTGCTTTTTCACCCAGCATGTGTTGTTTCGCACGCGTGGTAGTAATTGTCTTGATTTGATTTTCAGTAGTGAAGAAAGCATGATTAGAAATGTGCTAAGTAGCGGTAAGGTAGGGTGTAGTGATCATGACCTCATTAGTTTTGATCTGTATCGTTCACAAAGGCTTCTTCAGCTAATAAACTGATAAACTGGTTTCAGATTTTAAGAATGCTGACTTTGCTGCACTTCATGATAATTTGTCATTCGATTGGACTTCTTTGCTCCGTGACTTAGATCCTTCTAAAGCATGGGATGTTTTCCAAACTATGCTTTTGGAGGGTGTAAGTAAGTTTGTCCTATTAAAGAAAGTCTGTAGGCGTAATCGGCCAGTGTGGATGTCTCGGGAGGTTTTGCGGGCTGTTCGGGAAAAGAAGACCTTGTGGCGTTGTTATAAACACAGTGGGTGTCCTGCGGAGCTTGCTAGTTATAAGGATCACGAAAAGTTCACAAAGGGTTTGATAAGGGATACTAAAGTGCTTTTTGAAAAACGTTTGTCCAAAGAGGTTAAGATTAATCAGAAGTCGTTTCATTCTTATGTTCGCTCAAAGCAAAAAAAACAAGGAGGTTGTTGGTCCCCTTCAGGGCAATGATGGTGTTACTATCAACATTGGTAAGGATATGGGTGAGGTTTTGAATGACTACTTTGTGTCTGTTTTTACTAAGGAGTCCCCTGCTGATGATGTTGTGGATTACCTTAGTGTACACTCTCCAGTATCCATTAAGAATGTTAATTTTCAGTTGATGTTGTGTCTAAGAAGTTGGAGGGTTTGAACTCATATAAAGCACACGGTCCAGATGGTATACATCCCGCTGTCTTAAGTGAGTGTTCTGATGGTGTTTCTGTTCCCCTGACTATTATCTTTTCAAAGTGCTTTGATGTTGGTGTTGTTCCTAATGATTGGAGAATTGCTGATGTCACTTCTATTATTAAGAGGGTGACCACAGTTTGCCTTGTAACTATAGGGCAGTGAGTCTTACTGTGTGCAAGGTCATGGACTCCATTGTTAAGGATGTTGTACTAGATCATTTACTGCTCAATGATTTGTTGAATTTGTCCCAGCATGTGTTCTTACTTAAAAGGTCTTGTGTATTTAATTCATTGGAGTTTCTTGATGATGTTACTAAATTACTTGATTCTGTTATTAATGTGGATGTTATCTATTTAGATTTATAAAAAGCATTTGATAAGGTTCCATTGGGCAGGCTCATGATGAAAACAAGAGCGCTTGGTGTGGAGTGAAGGTGTGACAGTTGGATATATTTTTGGTTAGTTGACAGGTCACAAAGAGTTGTCGTTATTGGTGGAGTATCTCCATGGAAGAAGATTGTAAGTGGTGTTCCTCGGGGTTCTGTATTGGGTCCGCTTCTTTTCTTAATCTTCATTAATGATATTAATGTTTACCTTGGCTCCAGGATTTGTAAATTTGCTGATGACACTAAGCTGTACAGGATTATTGATGATGCTAGGGATTCTTTACTTTTGCAAACTTATCTGGATAAGTTAGTTTCTTGGTCCCACTGCATTGCAGATGTCATTCAATGTTGATAAATGCAAAGTTATTCATTTTGGTCAGAGCAATTTGGCTTTTGATTACTGCATAAATGGTTCAAATCTTGGTTGTGTTCATCAAGAAAGGGATCTAGGTGTTGTCATTGCTAGCAATCTGAAACCTTCTAAACAGAAGGTTTCTTGGTAGGGAGGTTGTTCTTAATATGTATAAGCAGTTAGTCAGGCCTCGTCTTCAGTATGCAATTCAGGCTTGGAGTCCTTTTTATGAGAAGGATAAGTTTATTTTGGAGCAGGTTCAGCGAAGAGTCACTAGACTTATTCCATTCTCGAAGTAAGGAATCTGTCTTATGAATCTAGGTTGCGAATTCTTGGTTTGACCACGCTCGAATTGAGAAAAGTACGTGGCGATATGATTCAGGTTTCTGAATTCCTATCTGGTAGTGATGCTTTGACTTCCTGTTATTTCTTGCATGTTTCAGCTAATCCTCATGTGGCACGTGGTAACAGTTTGAAGTTGACCAAAGAGTTCTCACAGATAGATATTCGGCGTTTTAGCTTTTTGCAAAGAGTTGTTAATGAGTTAAATGGTTTGCCTGAGTGGGTAGTTAGCTCCAATTTTGTTCACAATTTCAAAGTGAACATTAATAAGTTCTTTATCAAAACTGGGCGTCTTTGATTTTTTTTTTGTGGTGGTGGTGGTGTTAGTTTGGGCTTTTTATGGGGTGACTAACCCTTCTTAGCCCGTGTTATGTTACATATAACATAAGACAAAAAATAGTTTAAAACAAAAGTATGTAAGAACAAGGAAAAAAAAATTCATGCATCTCCACCTCCGGAGTCAAATCTGGAACTCACTTGATGATAGTAAAACAAAACATGTTAAACCGTAATTCTGTAAAAATAAAGTACAAACAAAATTCATTGGCATCTCAGGTGTATCAAGATTAACTTTCAGTAATTAAATTGTGCAAGTGTGTAATTGACTATCTGAATCTGAATCTGCATAGGTTAAGTCGGCAAAAATCCTTCTAGAGGACATGAACGCCAACCGAGCGTAGCAAAAGTATGAGAATAATATTATTATTAATAATAATAATAACAATAACAATAATAATAATAATAATAATAATAATAATAATAATAATAATAATAATAATAATAATAATGATAATAATAAAAATAATAATAATAATAATAATAATAATAATAATAATAATAATAATAATAATAATAATAATAATAATAATAATAATAATAATGATGATGATGATGATGATGATGATGATGATGATGATGATGATGATGATGATGATGATGATGATGATGATGATGATGATGATGATGATGATGATGATGATGATGATAATAATAATAATAATAATAATAATAATAATAATAATAATAATAATAATAATAATAATAATAATAATAATAATAATAATAATAATAATAATAATAATGATAAAATAAATAATGCAAATTCAATTAACAAGCTTAGCACGTTTAGCTTTGAAACAGTTTAGACTTGGTGCATGTACAATGTCCGATGGTAAAGCATTCCATTCTTTTAGTGTTTGAGGAAAGAAGGAGTATTTATAAACATTCTTTTTAGCATAAGGAACGTGGAAATTCAGATCATGGTTAGTTCTTGTATTAATTCTTGCGTTTGGGAACAGGTTATCATTATCAATGGCGACAAGACTGTTATTAATTTTATATAGCATTGTTAGACGAGCGTTCCTTCTTCTTGTTATTAGCAGGGGCCAATCTAATTTATGAAGCATGCTAGTGACACTGGATTTATCAGAGTAGTCTGTCATACAGAACCTGGCTGCTCTCCGTTCAATTGATTCAAGCTTATCTACATCGCACTGGCAGACTGGTGATGGGGTCCCAAACTGTTGATGCGTACTCAAGTACATGCCTAACTGGAGCTTTATATGCAGTGGTTTTAACGTCAGTGGGACAGTTCGAGAGGTTACGTCTTAAAAGGCAAAGTACAGAAATTGCTTTGTTGGTGATGTTGTGTATATGTTTATCCCATCTGAGTTTATTATCAATTTCAACGCCTAGGTACGTTCGGGTGGGAGTTGACATGTTTTAGCGGCTGGTTGCACAAGGTATAAATTGGTGATTTATAGCATTTTCTAGGAGATATTGAGAGGATGTATCATTTAGAGGGGTTGAAATTCATTTTGCTATTGTTCAAGTTTATTTAGATCGTCTTGGAGGATTTGTTGGCCAGAGCGTGTATCAGTTGTTCTATGCACAAGACAATCATCAGCAAACAGTCTAACCGTGCTCTTTATATTATCCGGGATGTCATTGGCATATAAAAGGAAGAGTAAAGGACCCAAAACAGTACCTTGTGGTACACCGGATAAAGCCTGTTTAGAATCAGAGATTTCACCATCACAGACAACACGCTGGATGCGGTTGTTGAGGAATGATGCAAACCAGGCCAGGAGATTTCCATCAATGCCATATGCGGAAAGTTTGGATAACAGACGTTGGTGTGGGACTTTATCGAACGCTTTTGAGAAGTCAAGTATAGCCATAGAGATGGTACTGTTTTGGTCAATTTGTTTAGAAATATCATTTATTGTTAAAAGAAGTTGTGTTTCATTTGATCTTTTTGCTCGAAAGCTATGTTGGAGATCAGTTAAGATATTATGCTCATCAAGGAATTTCATCACATGTGAGTGGATTATATGCTCAAGGATTTTACTACACATGCAGGTAAAAGAGACTGGTCTGTAATTAGCTGGGTCGTGTTTATCACCTTTTTTAAAAACGCTACATATGTATGCTTCTTTCCACTTGTTTGGGATAGTACCGTTATCTACAGCGGCTTGGAAGAGATCAGTTAAGATTTCATAACGGTCTTCCGCATGTATTTTTAAGAACCATGGTGGTATATGGTCAGGACCTGAGGCTTTGTTTGGGTTTAGGTTTTGCAGCTGCTTTTTGACACCTTCTGGAGTAAGTTGGCTTATTTTGTTTGTGGTGAGTGGTTTAGTTACAGGAATTTGAGAGGAATCTTCTTCTGTGAAAACGCTGAAAAACTGGTTGTTTAGAATGTAAGCTTTAGTCATACTGTCACTATAAAGTTTGCCGTTGTTCATAAGGTCTGAAACACCCACGGAATTACTTTTAAATCTTTTTAGGTAGGACCAAAATGCCTTAGGGTTTTCAGATAGGGAATTTTTAGAATTATTACAAATGAAGTTGTTTCCAGCTTCTTTGATGTTTTTACGGACAGATTTCCCAAAGCTTTTATATATATTCCAATCATAGATTTGTTGAGTTTTCTTAGCTTTCTTTAAGAGTTTATGTTTTTTCTTGCAGAGACGGTCTTTGGATATGGGTGAACCAAGGTAGATTTAGTTTAGTTGAGGTGAATTTGTGAGGTGTTTTTTTTTCTTTCAATAATCAGTTTAATTTCCTTTTCAAAGAAATTCCATTTTTCATCAACATTAATGGATGAGCTATTAAATTTAGAATAATATCGCAGTTTAAGTTTAGACAGGTCTTCTTTTATGCGTTCTGTTAGTTTTTTTAACTTAGATAGATTTTACGTTTAGGCAACTTTTTACGAGGAGGGGAGATGTTTAGGGTCAGTTCAACAATATCATGGTCACTTATACCGAGTGTGACGTTAGCTGAGTTAACAGCTGCTGAGTTGTTAGTAAATACAAGATCAAGAATGTTGTTATCTCTGCTAGGTGATTGCACCATTTGAGTGAGGTTGAATGAATCGGCCACTTCAACAAGTATTTTGGCTGCTTTGGAGGAAGCGTTAGTGCCTGAAATAATGTTTTGGCTCCAGTCAATGTTAGGTTGGTTGAAATCACCAGCAAGAATAACATTTTGTTTTTTCCAGCATTTTTCCTTAACTTTTGTAGTGATTTTCTCAACTCAAGAAGGCTAGTAAGGTCATTGTGACTGCGCCTGTAAAAAGTTCCTACATACGTGCTCTTTTCCTTGGGAAATATGAATTTGGTCCAGATGATCTCACAGTCAGAGTCTAGTTTAGTGAGCTCAGTGAAAATCAGGTCATTTTTTACTGCCTGTAATACACTACCATAACCATTTGTACTCCTATCTTTGCGAATGACTGTACAGTTGTCAGGATTTTTTTTTTGATTTCAGAATTCAGCCAGGTTTCAGTTCCAATAATAACATCTGGGTCTTTGTATTTTATAAGACTTTCAATGGAGGTTTTCTTGTTTCGAACACTTTGAAAGTTGAAAACAAAAAATTTAGAACCTTCCTTTTTACCTTTTTTGGATTAGCTTTCAATTTGACATCGGGATGGTGGTTGGACCCTGAGTCAAGGCCGGAATAGTAACTTCGAAGTGCCTTATATGAGTTAGTACAGTTGATGGGATTCTTAGTTAAGAAGAAAGAATCGGAGAAGTTCATGAAGTCACAAGTATAACATATCCAGGTACAGCTAGAATGCATGAGGTCGCTGTATTTTGAGTCATCAATGTTGCAGCACTTAGTGTGGATCCATTGATCTAATTGACTAATCTTATAATTTTTTCTTTCTGAATCTGAATCGGTTAAGTCGGCAAAAATCCTTTAAGAGGACATGAAAGCCAACCGAGCGTAAAAAGTATGAGTAAAAAAAAAAAAAAAAAAAACTAGTTAGCAATACAAGTGTTAGTAAGTTTAGCTTCTTTTCGTTTTCTTTTAATTATCATTTTCTTTTTGTTCTCAGAGGTTTCTCTTGTGGTATTTTTTGGTACACATGTTGTTTTATTACAAATTTTTCCGATTCACATTGAAAATAATGTTTTGGGAGAAACATTTTATAAGTATTACACTTCAGTTTTCTCCTTTTCTATGCAATAATCTACGGATTAGATACGAGACAAACATAAAAAAAAATGTATTTTGTTAAATTGAAGATGTATACAATTTGTCTGTTACACATATGTATTATCATTTCCTAGAAATAAATTGTGTCGTTGTCATTGTCTTCGATATTTTTACCACCACCTCATTGTCGTACAATTTACCAGATTTCTACGTCACCGAGTTTTTGCCCACTTGGCGTTCGATAAAAGATTACGTGCACGGCATGCGAAATTTCTAGACTCTCGCGAAACCGAGAAAATTGCTGTCTGTGAATGCCTGAATGCTATCATTTCAAGGTAATGAGTTAGATGTTTGAATATAATTGGCTAGCGTTGGTCATATTTGTATGTGATTTACTGTCATTTTCATTTTTGATTAATATGCTTATTATTATGCTACAGCGTGGGCCTAATATATAACCGATTTCGCGATTCAATTTAGTCTACAAATTGTTGACAGTTGTCACGGTAGGTTAGTGCGAAGTTACGAACATGCATCTAAGCTAGCTTTCTGAAAACAGAAGTACTAATACTTAAAGAAAAGGTTTTCCCCCAAACCATTAGCTGGTGCCTAGTGTTGTGTTATCTATTAAACATAGCTCCAACTTAGGAGTGGGGAAGAGATTTGGATTCAATAGGGGCAGGGCTCTGTGATGAAGGGAGGGTCTGGGATGGGATTAGGAGTGGGGGATCCATGATTGGGATTCGGGGAGGGGATTCGATGATGAAATTGATTAGTAATAATGTTGTTAGGCCTAGGCTGCATGGGGAAGCAGTAAGTTTTGTTAATTTCTACTTCTTTCTTGAATTTAAAAATTTCCAATCCCTTGGTCAGGACACTTGTGAATGTTGCGAGGAGAATTCCTCTCAAATCTAATCCCAGTGAAAAAGGTTCAAAACAAGTTCCTCCATATGAGAGCCAAACAGGAATTTTTGATTGTGACACATAATATTGAAGATGGCAGTATTGTAATTTGTAAAAAAGTTAAGGCCATGAAATAATGAGCATATAATTGCAAGTTGTATGCTAACTTTGTACATGTAAGCTAAAAATAATCATAGTATGATTAATTTCTGAACAGGAATATGCCAAAACCTAATGGAAAAAGTGAAAAACGCAGCTTAAAAAGGTAAAACTTTAGCTCTCCTGACTTTGTGACTATTATTATCACATTAAGTGAAAATGTTTGAAAATTCTCATTTGAAATAATAATCAAATTGATATAAACTTGTGTCGCATTAAAATCCTAGAATACAGTAGCTGTAAACCTGGGTTTTCATTTATTATGACTTATTTACTTCTTATTCTGGCATTAAATCTTTATTTCACTGATTTAAAGTTGAGACAAAACTTATGTGATTGTTGTGCAAAAGTGGGCTTGAAATTAAAATATTCTTTCCTAATGTTGCTACACCTCCCAAAGAATCCATCATCATGATCACACCATGCCTCCAAAATTGAAAAACTTTAAAAAAAATTACCCATTGATAAGGGACCACAAGGAAGAACAACATTGGAAATGGGGCAGTTTAAATTGGATGCAGTGAAGGCGACAAAATCTTTGTTGGGACTTCTGGGAGACAGCTCTGTACCATTAGCGGAGCAAGAAGATAACGTCAAGCATTTTCAAGCTCCAAGAATTCTTGGATAAACAGTACACTTGCATAAATAGTACAGTAGTACACTCACTTGCAAAGGAGTATTAGTGTGCAGGGTAGTTTGCCTTGGTATCCCATCCAGGGAGAGTCATGACCTCTTATTTTTTGTATTACAGAAACCAAGAATAAGCAGTGGCCATATTGGCTAAGGTTTTTACTTGGGAGAAAATATAAATTCGTTTAACTTGCACTTGAACACAGGGCTGGAGCACCAGAGTTATTAGTGGTGCGGCAATGTTTTTGATAGTGGTGCGGTGGGATTCGAGGAGCAGAGGATGAAGCACCCTGAAGTCCTCGCGCTTTCATAGTCCCGGCGCAAAAGTGGTGCGGCGTGCACCACACCAGCTTCGAAGGGCCTGCTTGAACATTACCAGAGAGATATCATTTGAACTACCTGTAAAGCTGTAAGAATCATTTTGAATAAGAGCTATTTCTTTGATCTATTTTAATAGGTATACCAAACAAGGTCAAGTTACAGAGCACCGAGTTCGGCAGTCAACGCCTAGCCCATGTGATGAATTAAAGAAGAACAGTGTAATTGACCACGAAAATCTTGCCAAGATGAATCTGATCACACGAATCAAACCATCAACCCTTATGTACAGACAGAGCTTTGCATGCCTATGGAGTGCACAACAAACACAGCTAGCAAGTGTTGGTCCGTGTCTCAATGTGTGTGGCTCAAGTGTTCATGGTCACTTTCAAAATGATATCAACATAAAACAAGAGGAAAGGTTTCCTTCGATTCTATCACTTGATAGCAACAAAAGCATCTCGTATCGAAATTATACATCAAAAGCTTCAATTCTCTGCAATGGAAATGTTGGTCATCAACAAAATGGAGTTGTAAATCTTGGATGTAAGTTATTACAGCGACATAGGTCAAATATTTTACAGCCATCTTTTTTTCAATTAGTTGCTCATTGCTCCTCAGGTAACCCGTCAGATCCTAATCAAAAAGAAGACGAAACGTCAAAGCCCCAGACGCTTCTTCAGCATCTGAAGATGGTTCCACCCGCAGCCAAGTTGCTTGGATATGCAGGGCTGATTCCTTTCATGGTACCTGCAGTGTATCAATTGGCAATTATGGCCTATAGTCCACCAATTGCCTTCATCCAGCTGGCTTATGGAGCCACCATTTTGTCATTTCTTGGTGGGGTTCGGTGGGGGTTCTGTCTTGATATTAAGCAGCCAGAGAAGGCAAATTGGATGAATTTGTTGTACAGCGTAACCCCGTCTATGGTTGCATGGATTGGGCTCTTGGGTGCGCCAGAATTTGGAATCACTTGTCTGATTGGAGGCCTATTCTTAGCTGGAGCGATGGATGCCAACTTTAAGGAGTATCCCACATGGTTTCGTGCTCTGAGGGTAGTGTTATCCATTGGAGCCATCTTGTCATTGTCCATTACGAGTGTGTTTAGTATCTTCTTCCCTGCTGAAGACCCAAATTCATCACTTATCTCGATGCAGGTTAATAGGATTCTTAACGTAATGTTGAATGATTAAACATCAAAATTTGATTTGAAATAATAGCAGAAAGTTTCATGAAAACATATTACAGTAAATCGTCCATCAAAAGTTGCTGAAATAATTTACTTAACTTTAAAATTTGTTTGTTACACTAATTATGTAAATTAATTAGGAAATGCTTTAAAAAACATTTTCTTTGTATTTTTTGTAAATTGATCTTACCGTATTGTTTTGTAAAACTGGAGCTGTAGTTGGACAAAGCAAACATACAATAAATGAAATACAAGACCTAAAAATCTACATTTAATTTTTGATGAAAATTTTAAAGAACAACTATCCATATAAAAAAAAAGAGAGTGATGAATAAAAATCAATATGATGTTTTATCAAGAACTCACTATAGGAATCAATTGGAGTCTTTGATGATATCATACATAGTTCATTCTAGACATTTGATTACTCACAATATGAATGTCTTTTGTATGAATTTAGTTCTAGCACATTTCTAAGCTACTTATTGTCATTTTAGTACATCCAAGATAAGCAACCCCTACTCCATGAGAACAGATCAAAAAAGCACCAAAAAGTGTGCAAACCGGAGGGAAAAGAAGGGCCATCAGCCCCTTCTCCATGGGGCTATGAGAACAGATCAAAGGGCACCAAAAAGTGTGCAAACCGGGGGAAAAGTGTTCAAACCGGGGGGAAAGTATGCAAACCAGGGGGAAAAGTATGCAAACCAGGAAGGGAGTGAGGGGGAGAAGAAGGGGTCATCAGAAGAATTTGCACTCAGGTGTTATTTTGTATTCAAAAATGTAATGAAAATCTGCTATAAATTTTAAAGAAGGTCAACAATGTTTGGTTCCTTTTCAATCGCACATTTTATGAATATGCCCCAGGCTCCTGCAATTTTATAATCATACCAGTATTAAATTGTTGATTTCAAATTCCAAATGCAATTGATGTGTCAGTGTCAGAAATGAAAATTAGTTATTAAAAAATAATTTGCAAAGTCAGTAATGAACTAATTCTTATTTTTTGTAGATGTACAGCATGTGGGATGATATCTACATAATGTAGATACATTTTCAAGTTGAAAGAGTATGAAAACAGACTTGCTTCTCTTGATTGCATTCGTGTTTATGTTACGTATCTTTGAGTCTACTACAAGCTTTGTACACTAGATGCACATTAAATAATTATTTCTTTTACATCTGCATTGCATATCAAATTCAGTAGTGTGTGATTTTGTCTTTTTAAAGAGGGAATAGGTAAAGATCTTAGACGTTAAGTTTCCATCAAAGAAAGAAAAAAACATATTATAGAAAGTGACTTTTGTATGTAACGAAAGAAGAAAAGCACGAAGTGTACTGTAGAATGTACTGTAGAATGTATATTTTAGAAATTTATATAGCAGTGTTCACATTAAGGTACAGGATTTGTGGGATTCCTGCATATATTATCAAATTCCCGCTCAAAAATAACTAAGGGGGAAGGAAATTCTTCCCCCTCCCCCTCCCCCCCTCCCCCCCTCAAAAAAACAAATTCCAAAATTTGTCATTTTGGGGTATTTTTTGCCTTTTTTTGATATTTTTCCCTTAAAAAAAAAAAAAAAAAATAAATACACAAGGGGAAAAATCCCCCTCCTTAAATTTTGAACCTTAGTGTAAACACTGTTGTATAGTATCCTACTCTCAGCATATTGTATATTTATGTACATGTAAATAGCCTTATTGGTCATTAACAACTAGTACTTAGCAGTGTGCAAGCAGCAGATTTGTTTTGCGTTGCCAGCCCACTGGTCCAAAGTCTCAATAGTCCAAAGTCTCAATAGTCCAAAAGAGAAGGCTGGTCCAAAGTCTCAATAGTCCAAAGTCTCAATAGTCCAAAAGAGAAGGCCCACTAGTCAGAAGGTGTGATAGTCCGAAGGTCCACTAGTCAGAAGGCTCACTAGCCCGAAGGACCAATAGTCCGAAGGCCCAATAGTCCGAAGGCTTAATAGTCCGAAGGCCCAATAGTCCGAGGGCCTAATAGTTCGAAGGCTCAATAATCCAAAGGCCTAATAGTTCGAAGGCTCAATAGTCCGAAGGCCCAATAGTCCGAAGGCCCAATAGTCCGAAGGCCCAAAAGGTATACTCTAACCCTAACCTTCAGACTATTGGGCCTTCAGACTAGTGAACCTTCAGACTAGTGAGCCTTTATTTCGGACTATTGAACCTTTGGACTAATGGGCCTTTGGACCAATGGGCAGACACCTTGTTTTGCTACTTGGCTGGAACAAAACAGTTTGGAGATGTGTAACATCACATGTAAACTATTTTTTGTGTAATATTTTATTAAATGTATATTCTCACCATTGCAATAACGTTGTGTGATTAATCTTTTGTTATTTATACTGCCTGAATATTTTAGCTAGAAACGCTCTTAATTATGGGAATACATGTATTTAGAATAGTGAAGTGCCATTAGTTGAATTTCAGCTTTTTTGAGTCATAGACTTCGGCAAGAGATTCATTCATAAAAGTCACAGACCCTAGCTAGCATGACCTGAACCAGAGTGTAGGAAGGGGTCCCCTCTGGGAAAGAAGGGGGGGGACAAGACCAGGTAAATTAAGTTTCTAATGATCAATGTTCAAGTTACTGCTAATCAGGAAATCTCCAAATTTTGGCAAATATGCTTTGATTATCTTCGATTTTCAGAATATTTCTTTCATTTTTAATAAATTTTTGGAACATTGTCTTACCTGTTCGGAAAGAGAATTTCCCAATTTTACCTTCCAAACAAGCAGGAAGCATGTAACCGGGAAGGTGAAATTCTCTCAGGGGGCATCGATGTTATACCATGGAGGTAGAATAGATGACTACTACCTGCTTGGTAGTAGTCATTGTGTATATATTTGCAAACTCCCATCATTGCTAGCAGTGTTTTGTGATAGGAATTATGTACTCATTTTGTTGATCCATTACAATGTAATTCCTCAAGTTGTAAATGTGGATAATAGTAACATAGTACATGTATGTCATTTATAGGAAAGTCAAACTTGCCAAAATTTGCCATGTTTACCTAAGAAATGTCTTGACTATATAAGTATACTATAAAGGGGACAAAATTTAATTTTTTCTTCACTGTTCTATGGAACAGTACTTTCTCAAATAATACTGTTCTGGATCAGATTCACTGTTCCAACATTTTTGCTGATAACAGGACAAATTTCATTCTTCAAAATTGAGAAATTTACAACTACTTTATTGGTTAATAATATGTGCAAATATGTACTGTATGTTGGTAATTAATATTATTTACATGATGTAGCATCCAGTTGCACACAGTCATACACATACAAGCAGCCTTGCATATGTGTATTCATTGTGCTGACAATTGCTGACAAGGTGGGAAAAGCATTTCCTTAATAAAAATTATCTTTTTTGGAGCTGAAATAAAGTCATTGATCATTGATGTCACATGCTTGTGAAAGAACACTGTTCCACTGGAACAGTGATGTTTGAAAATTCACTGTTCCTGCATAAAAAGCACTGTTATGGGAATAGCAGAACCGGGAAATTTGACCCCTGACTCTATATAAGTATAGTAAAGTGTATAAAAAAAATATAGTCAAGTATAATGCAAATAACTAATTTTTTAAATTTATGTATTTATTTTGTGCTTTTTGAAGTGCAAAGTGAATGTTATATATATATATATATATATATATATGTATATATATGTATATGTATATATATATATATATATATATATATATATATATATATATATATATATATATATATATATATATATATATATATATATATATATATATATATATATATATATATATATATATATATATATATATATATATATATATATATATATATATATAAATATATATATATATATATATATATATATATATATTATATATATATATGTATATATAATATATATATATATATATATATATATATATATATATATATATATATATATATATATATATATATATATATATATATATATATATATATATATATATATATATATATATAATAAGCTTGTCACCAACTGTTTAATACTGAATGTGGGCATGTAAGATCATCTTTTGGTGAATAAATATTTCATTATCCTAAGTATGATTAGGAAATAACCAAAAGATAGGAAAATTTAATATCAATTGGTATTTTTATAAGCTGGCGGCCGAAAAGTAAGGTTTTGACAATTTATGTAGAATTAAACCAATAGAAATTGCATCACATGGTCTGTTTTTACAAAAATGTTTGCCCATCGTGCACAAGCAAACAAAATTTTAAAAGGCAATGGGAAAACACGTACCGTACAAATTTTGAGTACTCTGGTCGGGATTTAGTAGGGTTTATGATATTCCGTTCCGCTGGATGCAAGAAAGGTATACTCGATTTATTATGAGACTCAAATTTGAGTATCCGGGCATTTGATCAAAGTTCTGTTTGTTACGCATGCTAACTAACCAATAAGGGTTTCTGATTTTGTTATATTTTACGCTCTTATTTTCCCTTAATCAGGAGAATCAAATATTTAGAAAACTGGCATATGTTGATCTTGATATTCTTTATAATATTGAGTGAAACTTTGATCCATAGGCGGCAGGGAAATAAAGAATACTCTTGCCCAAAATTGACCGTTGTAACTTTAGTGTCAATGGAGAGTAGGGTTTATTTTCACCAACAACTCACTTGCGCACACATAGTGACGTCAGACCGAATACTCTAATAAACACTTTCTGCCACCAGCTCCTTTACATGCTCGTTAGTTGGATAATTAGAAGCAAAACTGGACCATTTTTATTTTTTCTTCATAATCTGGAAAAATCAAAAATGGTAGATTATTATGCAGAAAAGTTTGAAACATTTTGATCATGATTTAAAAAAATAAGAAAAAGTTACCTTTTTGGCTATGCCACTGAACACCAGTCATCATTTTGACACAAATTGCCATTCAATTTGATAAATATGTTAGATTAGATTTTGACTATAAAAGCTCATTATTATCCGTTTTTTCGTTTAACTTTTGCCAAATGTACTTAAACATAAAAAAGGTTTGCAATATTTTGTGTAAGTTGGATGTGTATTTAAAAGTGAAATTTGTACTAAGATATCTTCCATATACAGGGTTATGGCTATATAAAGGAAGTGTGCATGTGTATATAAAGGAAGAGTTACAAACATTTAATCTTTTTCCTCAAAGTTTTTGCGCAAAATATCTACCTTTTTCACAAAATCAATTAATTTTTCTATTATTGTGGCTTGGGCCTATTATATATGTCTTTGTCTATTTTGTTATATATGCTAGGAATAGTGTGATTAGTACAAATGCTGATTAAGCCTTTGAAATGACTGCTCTTGAAATATAGAGAATCGTGCTTCTGAGTAAATATGATTATTTTCTTGATGTCCTTCTTTTGTAACTGGTACAGTTATTTGGGTGCAAGAGGTAATTTCATGGTGAATAACATCATCATTTGGACAATTGCAACGGGTTGTACACTTGGACAGAATATTGTCTATAGTATCCTTGTGTCTCCCCCTCCCCTCGCCAAAGAAAACCTCCAACTTTATGGCTCTAAAGTATTAACGACTTTGCTCTTGAAACTTTCGTTATCTTATTGAGCAGTTGAGACTGCCCCTGAATTCCCCAAAGACTTTTGGTTGTTTCTCAGCCTTTAAATAGATCCCTGCTGACATCACCACCGAAGGTGCTCTATGGAGGATAAGAGCATCTCGAAGCTGGAGGGAAAAAACTTGTCATAAACAATATCAATGTCATTTTCATCATCCGGTTCTCCCGGCGGTCCTGTCATGCCTGTTGTGCAATCTAGAGTTCTCCACCAGGCCTCTTTTCCACAAACAAGGTCAATCTGCATGATGTGTGGCTGGAAATCTCTATGGAGTTTCAAGAAATCAATTTCTAAGTTAACTCTCCATTAGGGTCAGAAATTATCAAGAAAAAATTCTTTCAATATAAGAAGACGTTCATAATAAGAAGTTCAGAATGTTGGCCGATTTCCTGACTGTTGCAGTCTTAATACGCAAAACATATAAAGTGCATCTTTTGGAAACCAAGATTGCATCGGTTACATCTTTATCACCAGGGTCTTCAAAGTAAGGGATGATGATATAGGGCTTAAGGACCCAGCTAGTATTGGGAATGTCCCCAGCGAGGGTTTGGCTTGATCCCCCAAATATATTCACATTATGCAGCTCCCCCCCCCCTTCCTCCTTAAAAGTATAAGACAGATGCCCCTGCTACCTGAACTTGTGATCCTTAATAATATTATGATGCACTCATCAGTGATTTTCTATTCTGGACTTAAAAATAGGCCTATATACGGACGTGTAGAGCAATAGTTCCTAAATTGCTTGGGTGGAGAAAAAAAATATATTCACATTATGCAGTCCCCCCCCTCCTCCCCTCTCTAACTCTAAAAGTAGGAGACAGATGCCCCTGCCTCCTGGAATTACGATTATGATGCACTCATCAGTGGTTCTGATTCTGGATTGAAAGGCAGGCCTATATACAGATGTGTAGAGAAATATTTCCTAAATTGCTTTAAAATCTATTGAAAACTTTGACAGTAGCAAAATTCATGAATATTGGTAAAACATTTGACCATTTTACAGCATTTTAAAATTCTTTTACTTCAATACGTAATTTGTGCAAGTTTGTGATGTGTTGCAGGGCGATCTGGGTATTTTCTTGTGCAAATCCTTTGTTACTCATACGTCAATCACAATGGAGTAAAATTAAAGAATTACATAACGGTTTTGAGCTGTCTGGCCAGTCATCCATCACAAAG
Organism: Chiridota heheva; assembly: GCA_020152595.1. Taxonomy (NCBI): domain Eukaryota; kingdom Metazoa; phylum Echinodermata; class Holothuroidea; order Apodida; family Chiridotidae; genus Chiridota; species Chiridota heheva. Next base: position 494,330 of record JAIGNY010001587.1, on the reverse strand, counting down.
AGAGAGAGAGTTGAACACACAATTACAATGACGGGGTCGTCGCCTGCGTATTCGGTTATGATAGTACAAATGCTATCACGAAACGCTTAATACGACCCGGACGAGAACACAGGTACGACGTACAGACAGACATAACATCGACAACCAAGTCAATGTCCACGGCCTTTGATAACCAGTTGTGGTGCACTGGCGATCCATCACAAATTTAGCATAGGCCTAAATAAAAAATTCATGAAGGTTTGATGAGCCATAAAGCAGAAGTGTTAATTTCCAGACACAAAACCGGAACTGCTCAGATGCTAAATACTCTTTAACTCAAGGGCGTAGGAAGCGGGGTGGGGGGCTTTATCCCCCAGTCAAAATATGAGGGGCGGAAGTATGCTATCGCCCCCTCCCCCTCCCAACTTTTCAGGGAAGAAAATCCCTTATTATGCTTATTTGTCAGTTTGTACCCTCTGTGAAATATATCAACCTTTTCGGCGCTTGTTCTTCTTATTTATTCGATAATAATTTATAATACATCGGTCCGATCCCGGTTCCCATTTAATTTCCCCAATTAATCATTTGAATTGACCACACTTGGCCGTAAAATGTGGCATTACATCGTATCGTATACAGCGACGTAGCGCCTGCGTATGTCTAACCAGGGAGTTGCTAAAAACTTCCTGATGTAAGATACCGTACGCGTACATGCAGGTGGCAGGTCACTGTGCGAGCGTGTATGTACTGCCACGTACGTCGTGTTCGTACGTCCTTGCTTATACTAACTTAATTCTTTGCTAAAAACAAAAAAAATCCCACAATCGTGAAAATAAATAGGCAAAAATTTGACTTTTGAATGAGGAGGGGATGGGAGGTTGAAGTTCGTGGTAAATAAACTTTCAGCCACTCTCCCCCCCCCGCTTCTTAAGAAAAGAAATGTTCTTACGCCGTTGCTTTAACCTGTATATAGACTGATAGAAATGTCTACATTTCCATTTACCTTTTAAAAGTTAATCATATGACTGGAATGCTGGCTTCTGATTGATCCGGGTCTGTATAGCGGCCCCTGAGCTTTTTTCCTCTGGGTCATCGGATTGGTCGGGGTCTGTATAGTGACCTCTGAGATTTGCCAGCCAATCCCTACCTGTGTAGCGGCTCCTGAGATTTTCCAGCCAATCACTACCTGTATAGCGTCACTGAGATTTTCTCTCTTGGTCATCGGATTGGTCGGGGTCTGTATACACATTACAGTGGCAGATTTATTTGAGCAAGACACTAATGAATGACGCAACCCCGTACTTTAGGATCAGGCATATATTCAACCACCCCTGTTGTTCTCCTAAACGACGATTGACCTCTTTCCTTATAGTGAGTCATGGTAATCAAACACGCAGTATGCACACAATATAGTAATACACCACAGTAAGTATAACACGAAATGTCAACACGTTATAACTCAATATATAATAACACGTTGTAGTTGTTAGTGTAGCGTACGAATGCTATAAATGATAAAACAAAATCTCTAGCCCGCTTTTAGAATGTTCAGTCTTGAATGACATTCAATACTGTTGCCATATATGGTCATCACACCACTATTAATTGACCAATCGGATGGATTTAAAATGACATCATTCTGTTACCTATGTAATGGACCAATACCATAATCTAATATTCGTCTTTCATGCCTTATTCCATGGTAACAGACATCAAGGACATTTAAACAAAGGATCTATATTGATCCAATAAACACACATGGATTATGAATGGGGTTTTTTCTCATACAATTGATATCAATTTGCCACGCAAACATCTTCACAGATAATTTTCCCCCATTATTATATCATCACACTTTGACCAACCACCCTTTTATTAAACACGCATTATGTACAAAAATGATGTATCGATCGGTCTATTTTTGGCCACGCAAACAGGTTTCACAGATAATTTTTCCCCATTATTATATCATCACACTTTGACCACCCTATTATTAAACACGCATTATGTACAAAAATGATGTATCGGTCGGCTCTCTTTGTCAAACACAAGGACATTTAAGCAAAGGATCTATATTGATCTAATAAACACACATGGATCATGAATAATTTGTTGCTCATACTATTGGTATCGAGTTGCCACGCAAAATCTTTACAGATAATTTTACCAAATTCTTATCTTTGACCACCCTATTATTAAGCACGCATTATGTACAGAAATGATGTTTTGATCGGCCTACAACATTTTAACCCCCATTATCAAACATCAATAACAAAAGAAATACGCATGATGTACACAAAATGGATCGACTGTATATCCTACTTTTTTTTAAAAAGGCCCGTGACGAAAGATGTAACTCAGTCAAATTGCGCTCGGTTTCTTCTACAGTTAGAAGTTCATGTCCTCAAATGACCCCAGAAGCAGCACCGATTTACGGCAGTTGGTACATACATATAGATTTAAAGTGAAATGTAACAAAGGAAACGGACCACAGACAGCAAAATTGACACAACGGTAAATTAGGAAAAAAGGATGCGGACTGAATCTTTTTCTTCAGCTTCGCGGAAGAAATAAAAAATTCGACACTTTTATCCAGGATAAATGTGCAGGGTGACCCTAGCGATCATGTTTGTTCTGACGTCATACTCCAACATCTGTTGGTTGGAGTTAGCCCTATACAGACAGTCCATAATAAATACAGGACAGAGGATTTTTTTTGTTGCGAGATGCTCTTGTGTAATACCGATGTGTATGTGTGTGTGTCTAAGCACACCTTGATGACGTATTCACCTCTTCAATAATTTGAAGGAAAAAAAAACCACGGGCCCTCAATATATCGGTCAAAAGGGACGTCTTTTTACACGTATGCTTGAACAAGCAGTGGTTAATCATTTGCTCGATTGGGTAGCCCAGTAGATTTCAGTTATTTTCCTAACTGAAAGTTCTTAACAACTCAGTGATATTAAATACTGGAGCAATGAATGGGGTGGCAAGGTTCTGTTTGCACACGGCTCCAGTGATAGCCGTGGTGTTATGATTTTATTAAAACCCTCACTAAATATTTACAGTGATGATATTACGTGTGATGTTAATGGTAGATACGTTGTAACTGATTGTCATATAGAGAACACTCCTTATCTTTTAATTAATATTTACGCTCCTAATATTGATCAACCTAATTTTTTCAATGATATTGGCAATATTATTGGTAAATATAGCAATATCAATATAATTTGGGGCGGTGATTTCAACTTTGTTTTCGATTTTGATTTAGATAAAAAAGGGGGAAATAGGGTAACTAATTTCAATGCGAGAAATTCTGTGTTGGAACTCATTAGCAGGTTTGACCTTTTGGACATTTGGAGAGAACAGCATCCTTGTTATTCTAACTATACTTGGCATTCTACTATTGACAAAAAAATTCACAGTGTCAAAATAGAGAATTTTTGGGTTGAGATACATAATAGCCTTAACCACATACAAAAGGAGTAAATTGAGTATAGAATAGATGCAAGTATAAGTACAAAGAATGCATTAGTTTAGTCTACATACTAGTGTTACTTAAAGAAATTATAAAGGGTGCTATTTGGGTTTCCATGACGATTGATATACCCGTCAACTTGAAGATTAAATAACAAAATTCGATGAAAATGATTGACTTGGGGTAAAACAGACTTACACCTGCAATTAGAAATATAATTTTTAGCATGAATTAGGAAATTATTTAAAGGGGCTTCAGATTATCTAGTTGTCCAAAGAATACAATGACTTTATTAAAAACAACGGGGTTTGAAATAATAAGCTTCACAGCATCACTCCAGAAACAAGTAACAAACGAGCAATCCCAAAAGAGATGAGATAAAGTCTCATCTGAGGCATTATAAAATGTACACAAGGGTGAATCTAATAAACCTATCTTATTCCAAAAAAAAAAAAAAATGGTACCTAGTATCCTGTGAATGAAATGGAAATAATGAAGTTTAGAATTCTTAACAGCTTTAAAGGATAACAGAAAGATTTTGTTCCAATCAGTAACATAAGGGAAATCGTCGTTCCACTTATCTAAACAGGATGGTAACTTCTTGTACTGTTTTACGATAGAATAATAGATTGATCTGTTGGAAATGCAATTGGAACAATAAAGTGATACATTTGATTCATTACGGGTAACAATAACAGAGTTGGCAACATGGGGCGGTAAATTATTTTTTCAAGAGGCAGGTATGCAAGAGATAATACCAAAATAACGGGTGAAAGGTAAGGATGTAACCTTGAACTCTTTTATAAAGTCAATATAACTTTTCGGGGAACCATCCATGCAGAAAAAGTCACGGACCCGAAATGCCCCGGC